>VMBQ01000133.1:339252-476032 GCA_007657795.1 Dreissena rostriformis
ATATATAATAATAATAGTAATATACTAAATTATACATCGATTTTAATCATCTGTTCCAAATGCTGTTGGTGTTATATTTATGCACGCTTTTAGTTATCATTTCAGGCCATGCCTACCTCCCACCACCCCAATACAGAGGACGTATCCACTGGCTTGCACTTCCTGTACAAGTACTACAAAGGGGCGATAAGGCACGTTTCCGGCCATTCCAATTGAACACTACCTTAAGCCACTAAGGACCCAAATGTACCAGTACGGCTAGAAACAGGAAGACTACACTCCTCAGAACATTGTGTTTTATCAAGTGAACTTCGGATTTCAGTTCTCATTTCAGGCTTTGCTTATACGTTTTAAATGCTATGTTAATATTATAGTTATCAGCTCAGGCTGATATTGATGGTATAGTTCTCTACGAAGGAACTATGTTTATGCAGGCCTTGCTTATATTTTTCAATATTCAGCCTGATTTTAGTTATACCGTTCAGGCTGATATTGATGTTATAGTTCTCTACGAAGGAACTATGTTTATGCAGGCCTTGATTATATTTTTCAATATTCAGCCTGATTTTAGTTATACCGTTCAGGCTGATATTGATGTTATAGTTTTCTGCGAAAGAACTATGTTTATGCAGGCCATGCTTATATTTTTAAATTTTCTGTCTGATTTTAGTTATTCCGTTCAGGCTGATATTGATGTTATAGTTCTCTACGAAGGAACTATGTTTATGCATGATTTTAGTTATTCAGTTCAGGACATGCTTATATTTTTCAATATTCTGCCTGATTTTAGTTATTCAGTTCAGGCTGTTATTAATGCTATAGTTCTCTACGAAGGAGCTATTTTACCTGAGTTAGGTACCAGATCAGGTCATGCTTGTACTTCTTAAATGTTCTGCCTGATTAAGGTATCAGGACACGCCATGCATATATTTATCTTTAATTCCTGCCCAGTCAGGCTTTGTTGGGGTTAACTCTTCCCCTCAAATTAAACGTTTTTTTATTTCTAATGACAAAGTTTTTAAATTAAGTGCCCTGTTTTCTGATTGTAATATTCCAATCATACTGTTAAGGCCAATCTTTACGGGTCGTCTTTCTAGCAGTTCTAGTGTCAACACATTTTTCCAATTGGTACTTGGTAAAATACCAATTCATTTGATTTATAAAATCAGTAAATTGCCTTAATTTAACATCTGTTTAACTTTTTGTTTCGTCACGTATGGTCACCCAAGTAACTAGAATCCTGTCTGTGTCTCCTACATTTTTGCTCCCGAGTGATGCTCCAGGGTTTCATAACCTGTGTGCATGGCTTACTATCCGAATAGAATTACTTTCCGCCCTATAATCTTCATCTCCCAAAAGATGCTTCTGGACCAAAAGATTTTGGAGCTACTTCTGGGTATATTAGTTTTTCATATCTCTGAATTAAAGGAAATGTTGCCCCACATGGATCTACTACATCCCAGTGTAAATTATCATGCTCCACTAAATCACACAAAATACAAGAATACGATTCCTAGGTTTTGTCCTAGTAAACCAGTTACATATATGTTTTCCATCATAATCCATTTCCCTTTTCACTTTGCTTACCCATAACCAATGATCGTTAGCCCAGTTCTGTCACGTTTTAGATCACGGGGCTAACTAGTTCTACATATTTTTCCGATCAAGGTTACATACCTGAATTGTTCCATATGGTTATTCCTACAGAATTCCTCGGGTTTATTGGTACACCAGTTGGCATGAATCTTCAGCCGCCGTTACTATACGTTATCACAATCATTTCTATCAATCCTTTCAATCCATCAAACACTATGTCCAGTCTTGGGCTGGCGCTACTCACACCAATTCTCATAATATGCCCGTCAACTGCATTATTGTTTGCTATGTTTACCGCTGTTTTATTTCACTTTTGTTGCGTCAATTGACTTTTCATGTTTACCCGACATTTTACGACCTCGGGAAGTCTTTAACCTTTTTACCAGTGCCTGTATTTTGGGACAGTATTTGTTGTATATGTCTCTGGAAGTGTCTGACGGTCTAAATCTACAGCCCAAGTGTTAACTACTTCTAGATTGGTGGCTCTTTTTCTGGTACATTCCGAATCTTACTTTTGTCAAGGTTGTTCATATAATGTTAAACTGACAGTTTATTGTTGCAGGTAGTCTTTCACTTCTTTACTGGTACCTGTACTTCATGCCAATGTTTGTTGTATATTTCTCTCTGGTTTTCTGTCGGTTTCAAACCACAGCTCCATAGTTTTACTACACGGTACATGATTGCTTTCTCTGTTTATGGGTTACAATTATTATTTTGCTTTTGTTTGTGTTGCTTGAAATTATATGTTTACCTGACAGTTTAAGGCTGCAGGTAATCTTTCACCTATTACCAAGACTTGTCATTAAGGCCAATATTTGTTGTATTTATATCATATGTTGTCTGATAGTTAAAGACTGCAGTTCCATTGTTTTACTATAAGACTGCTCACACCTGTATGGGTACATTTTCTTATTTTACTTTTGTCGTTTTGCTGTAGAATCTATGTTTACCCGATAGGTGAAGGCTGCAGGTTCTCTTTCAACTTTTACCAATACCCTTTATTAAGGAAAATATTTATTGTATATTTTTCATATGTTGTCTGATGGATAAACGCAGCTCCTACATTGTTTAACGCCTGGTACATGATACCTTACTACTTTACCACTACATTTTAGTATTTTACTTTGTTAGGTTCTTGTACATTTAAGGGTTACCTTACAGTTTTAAGCTGCACGTTCACTTTCACCTTTTAACCGGTTCCTGTACTTAAAGTCATAATGCCAATATCTGTTGTATATATCACTTTGGTCATCTTGTCGGTTTAAGGCCACAGCTCCATTGTTTTAACATATTATTGTTTATTCTTAACCGATGCATTTTCTTTTTTTACTTTGGTTGCTTTGCCGTTTAATTTATGTTTACCTGACAGTTTAAGGTTGCGGGTAATTTTTCATCTATTAACAAGGCTGGTTTTCAAGCGCAGTATCTGTTGCTTATATCTCCTATGTTGTCTGACGATTTAGGGCCGCAGATCCGTTGTTTTACTATATTATTTACTGTCTATTCTTTTACCGGTACATTGTCTTAGTTTACTTGTGTTTCTTTGCTGTACAAATTATGTTCACCTGACAGTTTAAGGCTGCAGGTAATTGTTTCACCTATAAACAAGGCTGGTTATTAAGGCCAGTATTAGTTGGATATATCTCCTCTGTTGCATGACGGTTTGAGGCCGCAGATCCGTTGTTTTTACTACATGATTGCTAACTTCTTTAAGGGTGCATTTTTTTATTTTACTTTTGTTGTGTTGACGTACAAGTTATGTTTCCCCGACAGTTTAAGGCTGTAGGTCGTATTTCACCTCTTTTACTAGTGCTTGTTCTTGATGCATTTTTTTTTGTCTGACCGCTTAAGGTTGCAGCTCCAATGATTTACGTTCAGTCTAGTCAATAGTCTTTGTCAGTTTTGTTGACAATAACGTTGTGCAGTTGTTATAAACACTGATTTTTTTCCCGGCAGTAGTCAAATTTTCTATGACATCCTTTTAACACTATTACTAAAAATACTTAATTTTCACATTACCTGCCCTATACCGTAAGGCTACGTTTATATCCATTCAGGGGCAGCTTCCCCTCTTTTTGAATTGCGGTCCTCTGCCGTACTCAATGGGCGGCGGGGTTCCCGTTCCGGTCCCATGTGTGGCGTGTTTTTACCACCACCCGTTATGCCTTTCTGGAATAAATCTGTTCTATTTTTATCTACTTTATGGCATTTTATAATAAATGCCCCTTTTCCATCAACAATATGGTGTTTGTACATTCCTTTAAGTCATACGAGTCTATCTGGTCTATGACCTTTTCACTACCACCTAGGACAATACATAAATAATATTTTATGCACAAATAAAAGATTTTATGTCATTGTACGCCGTCTTAATTAGTAATTTTCTGTTACCATTATACGTGTTCAAACCTTATATTTAATTACTTGTATATAATCTCAGTGGGGGGCACATGGGCTCTTTTGACCAATCAAATTCGGTCTTGGCCATTGTTTCCCTTTGTTCTTTTAAGACTGTGACGTGGTAATCCAGTGTGATCAAACTTAAAAACCGACCTCAAACCCTTCACCGCCATACGATTTTGACTCACGTACTATGTATGTTTTTACGTATTTGTAAAACACATTTTATGTTATTTTACTGTTATAAGCATCTAAGATGTTTCTTTTTATACTTCTTTTTGGCGTGTTTTAACTGCCCACATCACATTCGAATTCACAAATTCATGGTTTGCATGTGTGTACATGTATATATGTAAATTCTATACACTTTCTGGTTGATGTTCCGAGCATGCTCGGAAAAAGGCCGTTATTCCTATATTCTGAAGAATGGACACAAGTGCATTGCTACGTGCCCCACGTTTCTTCCTTGGTCGGGTGTTCCCACCAGAGATAGTAATGGGAGTTTTTCGTGGGCGGCTGCCATTCTAGTGAAGAAAACATGGTAAAATCTGTAGTTAACTTCAATGTAATATTTTTATCGTGGGTGGTTAATTTCTTAATCGTTAATTTTAGTATTGGACCATTCAAATATTTATGGTATATTACTACAGATTTTACCAGAGCATGAAATTTTTCATGGAATACAAATCTGATTTCATGAATATCAATTATAATTGTTTGTATGTCGTGTTTTTACCACCCGTTATGTCTTTCTGGAAAGAATCTGTTCTATTTTATCTACTTTATGCCATTTTATAATAAATGCCCTTTTCAATCAACAATATGGTGTTTGTTCATTCCTTCAAGTCATACTAGTCCGTCCGGTTTATGACCTTTTCACTTCCACCTAGGACAGTACATAATTATACGGATGAACACGGATATGTCAATAAAAATAGAAAGTGTCGATGTATACATTGCATGTTATGGTACGATGTCGCTAAAAATACGCAATATTGATGCACCAAACCTCTACCATGCACCAGTGGCTGCGATGGTGACACAGCCGGTACTAAGGTTGAATACCGACGTGTCAGTGGTTATTAAGATGCAGCAATGTCCATGAAACTTCCTTTTTTTTTGTTCGCGTTAACGCGTTGACATCCAACCCACGCTATGCAATTATATAAAACGGACTTACGGGGAACGCGACACACCAGGACAACGTGCAGTCGACACAAAACTACTGACATTGCTGCCACTGCAACTTAAGTTAGTGCAATTTCGTTTTCTTCCACTATTGCTGCTGTAACTGTTTCCCATCTTCTATATGCATCAGATAACAATACATTGTAGCATGGCTGGGAACAAACGACTTGTTTAGAAAAATTTGGGGTGCAGGCACCCAAGTGCTTTATGAATTGGTCGAAATAATTCAAATACATGACACTGTAAATACAGAAGTAGTTATTGTCTGACTATAGTATATTATGATATTGTTTACATTTATAATAATTTAAATTTATTCCAGTACACAATTGAATATTTTCCCCGCAAGTTATGTAATTTCAATAAGGTGTGTTGTGTATGTCTTAAATAGTCTTTAACCCGTTTAAAGGTTTTGGCTATAAAGAGCAGACAACATGTTTTTGTCAAATTTTGGACAATTCAATAGCATCTGGGATGACACTTTACGCACACGCATTGAGCCCAATTTTCCCAGAACGCGGCTATCATGAATAAATTTCCCGTGGGGAGAAGGAGAAAAGATCCTTTTAGTCAACGGTCTTATTGTTGATAACTTGCCGATTACAACTTTAACTCGTTGAAATCGGAAGGTGGAATTGCGAAGTTCTAAAAAGTGTGCTTTTCTGGTCAGTCATGGTTTGTCGCCATCGTTTGTCATCGTCAACAATGTACTTAAACAACTTATATGATAACGCGTGCCGGATGTTAAACAAAACTTACCAATAATGTTCATTTGATGGCCTTTTAACAAATTGCTTCACATCATTTGAATAACTATGCTACATGTATGCAATGACCACCAAAAGATGTATTTTAAAAATCAAGCTATCATCTTGTATGGCACAACTTAGAACAATTATATAGTCTGAAAACATCGACTGGTTACCAAATGTTCCTTATGTGGCCATCTTCAAAGTTTCTTCAACTTAAATTGATTCGCTGAAAAACAATGCCACCATGGGACGAGGCAGTTTTCATGAATTGTCTTATTTGGAATTTTCTTGTCCGCAGCTATTGGTTGAATTTCTAAATATTTTATCACACATATGGTCCATTCTGTTCCCGATTCCCCTTTACTATTTATTTATTCTTGTATGATCGTTATAAACATGACCGAATCGCGGCGAGACAGTCTTCCTTATGTGACAATATAGAAAACGTAAAAAATCTTCATTCCCGCAACCCACTGGCTGGTTTAAAAAGTAATAAGTAAAAATGTTTAATGGTTGGTATTTTTCAAACTTCATTCAAATTAATTCTTAAAATACATATGGTCTAGGCGGTTTTTGTTTTCATGAATTTATTAAACACTTCAAATGTCTCCTGCTTAGCTGAGACAGCCATGTTTGGATCTGATCAAATCACTAAATATTCCTTGGATGACTTGAAGCTAAATTTAAAATTATGGTTGTAACTGTAAACCATTACAAATTATTGTGAGCACTTAAATTCAATCATGTTTCGTTATCATCGCTATATTGCTATCAATTCAGTCGAGCAATATAGGGCTATCTTGCCACTCTGGTTTTAATTCATTTGAGGAATAGCATTTATGTATTAGCTTGTATTAGCGTGTCATTTGTGCTTTATTCTTTGAAACTTTTAATCGCAAGAATAATTTTTTGAAATCATATCTCGCTCAATTAATTTGTGAAATAACAAGTTTTCCGATATGCAATCCTGCAATATATTTTATTTCATTGCATTGTTTAATAGTACATGGATTTCAACAATAAACAACTCACGACAAACATGATGATGAAAAATACGAGCATTTAGTCATGCAAACAATCGCGTCATGATTACGTTCTGTTTTACACAATCAGCGTCAAAGCCCGTTCAATCAACGTCACATTGAACATCATTTCCCACATTAAGAAATATACACACACAAAAAACAAGCATTATTTCTAAACACAGCTGTCCGTCAATTAATAAAAACAATTAATAAGAATGATTGTTTCATAAAATTAAAGTTCATTTGTTTTTTGTAACTACAATAACAAAGTATTCGGATCCTTGACGTGGATACATTTAATTAATAGCTTTGCTAATTAGATTTAGAATTATATTATTTATTTTTTTAATATGTAGTAAAAATTATAGGATAGAATATATAAAAAATGGATAGAATATATGTGTGAATATAAATATTGGATAGCAAATGAGGCAGATAAATTTAACAACAGATATAAACAGTCATATTATCCAGTACAAGTGCATAGACCATAATACATGGAAGTAAATTAAGCAATTAAATATAAATATACAACATTGTTACAAAGAAAACATTGTTATCACAGATGTGCGAGTCCATACACAAAATTACCAAACAGGGAAAAATTCGTCCCAGAACTTTGAGAATCGACGATAAGTCTCATAAAGTCTTACTCCACTAGCATAATACACTGTACAACTTAACATCCATTGCAGGAACATGAAATCGAGCTTTCTCAATCAATTGTTTAAAATCATGAATCTGCGATGGTCGACAACTCTGTACAAGTTCGTGATCGATTCTCACAGTGGATGCAATCTCTTAGCTGAAAACAAAAAGGTCGCTCGTTAAAACGTTAGTTTTGACTGCGTACAATGCAACAAACATAATTTTTTTATTTTTTTTTAATGGCGGATAAGTCTCATTTTAGTGTCAATTTGATTAACACATAATCATGGATCATAGCTCACAGCTAAACTATGTAAATATATTTCATATAAAAGAGTTGGCGATTTTTGCTTTTACAGAATCTATTTTGAAAATGGAATACGAAACAAAAATTAAAATATATAAATTTAAAAATTGATGCATAATTCATTTGTGCACATTCCGTTGAGAACGTTTATAGAATGCTTCCGATTATATATGCTTTAAGATACTTAACGAAAACAACACATGCATATGTATGTATCATACATATATAGATTAACTGTCAATGATTTCATATTAATTATTTACCTAGCAATCAGTCAGTTTCAACGAAATAAAAAATGCTCTCTCAAAAATTGTCCTGCTTTATAAAGGTAGGGCTATGTGTTTATTTCTGTTAAGATAAGGAACAATAAATAAATCACGTACGTCATTTTATGGCAATTAAAACGGTGTAATGTGTACCGAAACTTATAAAAACATATTATTTACGCTGTCTTTTGAAATATCCTCATTTGTCACAGTTCATTCAATCATCTTGGGCGTTTTATTGCCACTTCTGTTGATCTTAATTTTGAAATATTCAAAATTTACTGTGGTTGATGATGATTTATACTATGTTGACAAATACATCTACACATGTGTAGAAAAGCACGTACATGTATTTGTAATATGAACGATGATGGAATGATGCTGGCGGGGAATTTGCCGTTATGATGGTGAGTATTATGGTGATGACGAAGGCGACGGTTACATGATGATGATGGTGGTGGTGGTTATTTTGATTATTTGATGGAATTGAATTTTACAAAAAATGAATTATACCAGTTTTTGTGTTTTCCGCATGACCCACATGCTTGATGTTCCGGCATACAAGCGGCACGAGTGAAATCGAACACCTCACCGACCGCGCATTTGACCGTGCCCGCGTACTTGCCGTCTTTGCAGTGGACATATCGGTCACACTGGCCGAACACATCCGGGTAGAGGCCGTCTAACTTGGTCTCGCACTCGGGCATCATACCTCCGTGCTCTCGCGGGATCATATCTAGGGGGACACATTGGTTCAAGTAAGGGTGGAACAACTGCGCCCGACCGCTCTCGCCTGCTTTGCACCTGTTGATCTCCACTGCGCGCTCTTTGTAGCAGACGACATAGAATGGACTCCACAGTCTCGCCGCCTGCGGTGCATGGCCGTTGGGTTTTCCAACGCAGTTGCCGAACCGGATATTGCAAGGAATACAGTGGCTTCTGGTACACGCATTCATTCTGTAGTCGCCTGAGTTGATAAACAAAACTTGAATGTGATAAATAAGCTTAATTATATATATGTATATACATATAAATATATATATAACGATCGTTAAAGAGTGAAGAAAATAAAAAGTTATTCAAAAGACCTAAAAATATACTTACAAGCATCTTTAAATTCTCGTCTGGATCCACATTTCACGTTTTCAAAATGTTCACACTGCTTCGTCTCCGCGTTGAAGAGCTGAGGGTACGGACACTCGACGAGGTGTTGCTCCAGCAACCGAGGTACGTCCTGGTAGCGCACGCTGCAGTTGTAGTACGCCTGGCACTCCGTGGGGTGGGCGATTAAACCGCCAAACATGTCGCAACGCTCCTCGATGGAAAGCGGACCTGGCAATTTGCAACGTATATCAAGACAGTAGAAGTTTTAACACATATTTTTCACATGGATATATTTGTGAACGTGAAAATATGTTTCATCCGTCTTTGTTTTTTGTGTGAAAATTACACTTTTTTATTCCAGAGTAGACAATTCCCCTGGTTATTGTTAACACTTCAACATGTATCTACAAAACACGTTCGTAAACAATGAAGCAAAACAACGGATTTAGAGACAACGGAAATTACTCACCAGCGTCAGGGATGATTGGAAGACCGTCCGTCACCGGCACGCCGCCATCCGGTTTGCAGTCGTCAAATACGCTGCCCTCGGGCACACATACGTTAGCGCTCGCGCTGAATTTGGAACGCGCGGGGCACGGAGGCATCTCGACGGGCCGCCCGACCACGCACAGGTAATAGCCCCTGCAGTCCGCCTTAGGGATGATTTGGTAGCCGCTCGTGTTGCACTGCGGGTCGGCAACCGGTGCCGCGCTGATAAGTCCCACAACACTCAGAAATATAGCGATATACGACATGGCTAAATTTCAGGTCGTTAAAGCAGTTGTTTTTTCTTCTTTAAATCGACACGACGAAAGATTGTTTTTTTTTAATCTTAACTGACTGCCCAATTTACTATTCCGTATTGTATGCTTGAGATTGGTAGCTCGATTGATCAACATAGGCAAACGCCGACCGCTTTTATACCCACTGGGCTTGTCTTTCCCCATTCTGTAAACAAAACCACCTTATGAAATGACGTAAGCGCATACCGTCAATGGAAAATCATTTTGTTGTCATTGCGGAGGTGTTATAGAAATAAATGAACGCTCAGTTAAAAGCCAATCAATTACCGTATATGGCCCTATTTATAAATAGAAAGTTTCGATTCGTGAGATGCATGTTAAAATACAATGTTGAGAAAAAAAAACGCAATTTTGATGCAGGAAACCGCTAAACTCGCTTCAGTGATTGAGGTGGTGTTTAACGCGGGCTTGCGGTTTAATTACGGCGTGTCAGTGGTAAATAAGTGGCGGAAACGTCGATAACACGTTCATATATTGGTCGGTTTATGGTAACTGCAAATGCCTTGTATCACACTATTTCTCTTGTTATTTTTGCGCCACCTCATTTTATTAAAACCTCTTGCTACTGCTTATGTTGCTGTTGCTTATGTTGAAAAAACTTCTATAAAACAACATCAATAGCAGCGACACATAAAAGCAGTAATTTACAAACTAAAAAAACAGCGACAACTTCAACAGTTTATTAACTGCAAAAGATTCATCCGCAATAAATACAAAAAACAACAACCGACAACAATTATAACGAGCGTGTATGCCAAACGCTAAATCATGACAACTCATACACACACAGTAGTCTTATATACAAAAAGACTCTTTAAAAATAAAGGTCAACTAACCCAATTGTTCACAGTAATGTGGGCTGCATATTTTGGAGTTGTTTATGTTCATTTTAGTTAAAATACAACTTTGTTATTAACATTGTTTACGAGGGAAATGATATATTTAGCGTTAACAAGTAGAGGTCGTGATGGGCATACATATGTATGTCAAGACGACGTTTACTCTAGACTAATTCAGACTACAAATTGAAGAAGTCGAGTTGTACCAATACATGTCTACGTTCATATCACTTTTAGAATGTCTTCTCATCGCTGCTGATATATGGATATAAGTGTATGTGTTTTCATCGTTAAATACAAGAAGAGAAGAAGAACACGTGTTTTATTCACTTAAGCATATTATAGCTCATCGTGATAACAATATTATTAGACATTCATACATGCGTGAAATAAGATGTAGTCAATACATTAATCATGTGAAAACAGGTGAAAAACATCATACTTATATAATATATTACGCAGTATGTTAACATCATGCGTGAGAGTGTTGTGTGTTGATATAAACATTGAACTGAGTATATTTACTACATGTTAACAGAAATCTGTGGTAACAGGCAAAACAACAAAGTACATTAATTACATAATACAGTGTACATGTTTACAGAAATCTGTGGTAAAAGGCAAAAAACAAGGTACATTCATTTCATAACAAACTGTAACTAAATGACAATACTCAACGTTGAGTTGGAGAAGAATACAATTATCTCTTTTTTAATAATATGTATAAACAATGTATTGGTTATTTTATGACATTTTTTAGTTTTTTTTTCCTTCAATACATTAATAAAAGACAGATCCTGTACAATACGTATGTAGAACGGCGGTGACAGGAGCGAGAATAACCACAGTAAACACACCATCAACACTAGTGACGGCCGTAAAGTTCTGATATAGGTATTATCTAATCACTTTTTTTGGAAAATTTTGCATAAAATAAGGTTTTTGTACATTTCGGAATAACACACGTTTATTTTTTACATTCAATAGCACGTGTGGGTCATTTGTCGTCAAAGTAGGGTTAAAACATGTGCGAAAACACGTACTGTTATTTCAACGTTTAAATATAATTGGCTGAATATTAAACTATATATATATATTCGTTCCTTGAATCATTAATAACGCGCAGGTTTCCTTGTTAGGCTTGTTACAGGTAATTTTTAAATGATTTTGTCACAGGTTTATTCTGACCAATAAGTGTTGTCAAATTTTATTCTAACGAATAAGATGAGTAATATTGTATACCAGTTTATTCTGCTCTATCAAAATTCGTTATAACACCATTTACAACTAGATTACTTGGTCGAATCAGGACTTTGTATGAACACGGATCTTTCGAAATTTCTGTTTATTAATACGACTTAATTTTTAGCTCGCAAAAAGTGGGCATTATTATCATTGTGTTCTTAAAAATAAAGGGCTTGCGATCGATTGAAAGAAAATAAGATAAAGAAATGACATTTCTTCGTCATAGCGGTGGGTACTTTTTAATTATAAATCTTCAATAACTGCATCGTCAATTAAACTTGACGGACGATATCATTTAATACGTACCGTTAAATACAACGAAGACAAGAACAGTTAAAAAAAAGAAACTCAGGTTCTACACACATGTATTATTCCCACAGTCGATTGCGGCGTAAGAGGACGCAACGATAATGTGATGTAATTGTTATTATTTACAATACTGCTTAAATTGATGCCCGTGTGACGTCATATCCCGTGTACGCTCAAGGTATCACGTGATAACGAAAGGGATTCTTGGAAAATTGACAGTTACAGTTTCATATTTAAGACATTATTCATGCATTACAATTGTATTAAAAGAACTTTATTTTCTGCTCTTTATTGGCATATTGTTGGTCCCCCCAAAAAGTTAAGACAATTTACATAACAATTTAGGATTCTCAGACATTCCACTTTGCGAACCCCCAATTAATTGTTCCCCCATTTCTTTCTGAACCATTTATTTACAAATTTCAAATTGATGAATATAACGTTTGATCAATCAAGACTTCTTAGGGTTACAGTTATACATAAATACATTATATTTGAATATATGATCAACGGGATTAACAATAGGAATAAAGGAAAGATAAGCACATTAGCTTTGTATATACCCTCGATAAGCCAGAAAAAATACCCTAAGTCATTTTTTTTAATTAAAAAAGAAAAACAGCAGAAGGAACATACAAACTTTGAACGTAGAAGTTTTCAATGACTCATCCTTTATTGAAAAGATAAATATTTTAGTTCCACTGCAAAAAATAAAGTTCCAGCTTAACTTGCAAGGACATCAACGTTTGCCATTTTGCTAGCTTCAAGATCAAAGGCACAGTGGACACTTGGAGTTTTTATATATTCATTATACGTATTAAGTGAAGGTACATGTTCGTGTCCGAACAATAACTTTTTTTTATATAAAAGATGGGATTTCAAAATACATTGGCCAAAATGATAATTATAGCAGGACATATGTTTGAAGGTCAAAGCCATAGTAGACTCTAGAAGTTAATGCATATTCCTTTTGCTGAAAAAAAAATTGTCGTGTATTATGTTTTAACAACCGATTGTAACATGATAAATTGAAAACCGATTAAAAATTTAACATAATAATACACATATGACCGAAATAAACAGATAATGAGACTAGCTAGATTCATGTCGGCATCATGTCCAGTCGATTGCCAACAATGAAATTGTTAAACATACTGCATCATGCAAGTGTTTGAACTTTAATTTCTTTGACCTCAAATTGTAAAGATAAACATTCAGAAGATTAAATCAATATTGTGGCTTACAAGCGACAAAACATGTCCACCTTACTGTTTTTGTGGTAAGTTATTTTAAAATTGTATGGTGAATGATAAAGTTATAGTTCGGAGAAGATATTTAAACCTTGGCCTTTAGAATGTGACCATGACCTTTGCGATAGGGAAACGGGTTTATACGCTATGTGAAGTCTTTTCATGGTTAACATAAGTGGTAAGTTATTTCAATAGTGCGTAATGAATGACAAAGTTACGGTCTGGACAAGTTCGGACAGCATAACGCACGCAAGAACGCACCCACATACCTTCTGCAATTGTGACTACATGTAGTATATCGAGCTTCCCACAAAATAGACAAAATGTATGAAAAATGAATAATCTCAAGTCCGTAGAAACAATATTATGCAAACAGTGGATATTTCACATTTAAGTTTTACCTTGACCTTTGAGCGTCGGAGACTGGTCTCAGAGATGACCAGACATCTGCACATGTTGAATATTTCTGGTAAGTAATTTTAAAATTTGCATGATGTATTATGAATTTGCAGTCTTGACAAACTGTATAAACACATATTTGACGTTGGACTGTTAAGTGTGAACTTCACATTGGAGCTAGAGACATTCATCTTGCTCGCGATATGCTGTCTTCCCATGGGAAACTTATGCAGTAAGTCAATGTAAATTGCATGAAGAGGGATTAAGTTACAGTTTGGACATACCCTTTGACCTCTAAGTATGACCTTGACCTTTAATCTAAGAAATCGGTTGTTACACGTTGCCCGCCGTCTCGCGATATTGAACATTTGTGTACACACTGTTTAATGGCAAAATAAAACCTTTCAACTATAACTCCAACATGACCTTTAAGGATTGGACTGGTGTGTGACAAGCCGTAATGATGGGCATTTGCGTTAAGTTATATTAAATTTGCATGAATTTACAATCTGGGAAAGCATCTGATGGCAAAATTTGACCTTTTACCTCTTGTTGAGACATTGGACTTTAAGTTAAGGAGATGTGTGATACATGCGACACGCCGTGACTTTGACCGTCGAGGTAGGGATACGGGTGTAAAACGCGACACGTCATTGTCTCACGGTGAACATGTGTGGTATCTTATTTTTTAATTACCTGATGAATAACGAAGTTACAGTTCGGACAAGCTCGGACGGATTGACGCATCATCGTGCGCGCGCACATGCTTACATTTTGATATTATAACTGCTCTATCAAACGTTCCGAAAGCGGACTGGACAAAAAACGTATTTTGCAATACTGTTCGCGGCGTTTTACTATTAAATATATTCCATCTAACTTGTTTTTATTTGATTAAATGAACAAACATGTGTGTGTTTTTATCGAGCATTAACCGAATTATTAAATTGGTTTATGTTTAATGTTTCATATAAACAAAAACAAACTAACGTATGTAATTGCACTTTAAATACAGTATTGTGCATTGTATTTAACATCTGTTACTTGCCGACGAACACGTCTGTCTTAATTAAAATGTCTATATCTTTCAAATAAAAAACGTGAATACACTTGATGCTCCTTTTTCAAATACATCCTCACAGGAATCATCGTCTTAAAAAACAATGTCTCGAGGGAAAGAAATACGCAAGATACTTAAACGTAATACTGTGTAACAAACGTTAAAAACATGAACTAATACTTTTACTTATTTCATTGGTATGCTTAGCTACAAATATATGGTGAATTAACTATACAGTAAATGTATTAAAAGGGAATGAGTGAAAGAACTGGTGCGCAATAACTGTCTTGACAGCAAGCCTTCTTGAGTACAACAAAATTCCGGATTGGCAATTATTTTAAAAGTTTCATTAACAAAAATCATCACAACGAAGTCAGTCGGGGAATGTTGTTTGTGTAAGATACAGTGACTGGTTCGCTAGTTATTAGAGAATTGGTTGTGAACAACAAAAAAGGGCAACATGTGGTTTCAACTTCCGGTTATACAACAAACACACACCCTACACCGGGAGAACACACACTGATGCAAATCGTAATCGTTGTGTCCAGACTTAAACGTCAGTTAACAGCCAAATACTTTTCTTTCGAGATTATAGATAGTAACCTCTACGTTTTTTCATTGAAAATAAAGTGACTTTGTCGAAAAAAGCGTCCACGCAGCCAGTCCATATGCATTTGAAGATATAAACACGCAAATGTGTTGAATTGATATCCCCAGCCGAATAAATGTTGTTTATTGATGGGTATAGAACTAAAAGAGAATGTTATGTGAAGGGTTGTGCCCTTTCTCACATTTAGTCCCTTTGATGCGTTTGCAGCAGACAATAAAATGCAGATAACATCCTTTTAACTCTTATTTAATAAAGTGTAGGGTTATGGTTCGTGTACATGGCACTTCTAATCTTTGATATGTATATACCTATGAAATGTTATGTTGAAATCTTGTATTGTATCTTAGATAAAGCCCTGAACAAGTACATCATAATAAACAAAGGGCAATAACTCTTTTTTTACCAAAGTGCATGTTAACGTTCTAGTTTCTAATATATAGCATTGAAAAGTTTGTGCATTGAAGAAGGACGGACTGACGGACGAACGGACAAAGCCTAAACTTTATTCCTCCGCCTTCGACGGGGAATAACAAAACATAATGTTTTACGATTGTTTTTGTTTTTGTTATTAGCACAAGCTCTTTTTTTAAAACGTTATGCCCTACTGTCAATGTTATTTTAATTCAATAACGTATTTATATTGATGGACAGCTATATTTGGAGCGTATACCGCTAAACATGTAGATCTAATGTTTTCAAAAATCAATGACCATCACTCGGTAGTCCCTAAGACGATTTTGACGACTGTTAAGAATGGCCGATATCTTATAACCAGAAAAAAAGTTTTCTTAAGTTTAGGTGAATGTTCGAGTTGATAAAATGTATGAAAAAGAGATCGAAATACAATTAGAAAAGTAAACCGATACCGGTACGAGCAAATATTGACATGTCGTCAACCATTTTAGCGAAGGTACAAAGTACTAAATCTGAGGATCTTGCGGACCCTGTTTTATAACATGTCTCAGTATGTCAACCGACTCAAAGAGACCCTCGTTCTCATAGTTACAAGATATCGACCAGACAGCGACGACCAGACTTCGCAAATTAATACAAAATCTGTGAAGCAGCCTGGAATTTTGTCACAAACATGACTAGCATCCCCTTAGCGTTGTGTCAGCTTTGTAAATGCAAGCGCAACAAAGTCTGAATTATGATGACATGTTTTTTTCAATTCTTCGCTTATGAAATGTACAATAAGTTCGCTTCAAAAACTCTTCATCGAAAAATTAGGTCTAATTACGCATATGTAAATAAAAGCTTTTCAATCTGTTATTGTTTATTTTATAGAAAATGTGAAACAACAGACGCAGGTCAAACGCTGATCACTGTTTGATTTGTAATGAGAAATATTTCGGTTCTCGTGACGAAAGGTGCGGAATTGTTCAGGCAATGTTTGGTGTCTTGAAAGCAAGCCGGGCACGCACAACTTTGCCCAAAGCTTTCAAGCTCCCCGCTATCAACTACTAAATAATTAAAGTTCAATTTGTCTTCCAATAATCAGAAATGCATGCTATTTTTATTCTTGTCACATACATTGTATTCTTTGTTTTTGAATAATGACGTAAGTGAAACTTCTGCTTAATTATACCATATATCATTATAAGTGAAGACCCCAGTCGTAATGTACGGGACTTACCGCCAGATACTAGTATTATGATTTTAGAATAACTACGAAATTGGTGTAACAATGCAGTCTTTATCAGTACTTTATGTGAACTTTGCGGTGTCATTAATTGTTTACGCAACGGAAGAACCGGGATTGTCAGACGTTTTTACTCGCTATGAAATGATTGTTTTCATCACACAAAACGTCTTAATATAGTCCTTCAGCCAAGTACCCAAAATTGAGGTGGGGTGTGCCAGTAAGGGGGGCAAAACTACACCTATATATCTTGGAAGATGCATGTCAGTAGCATATGAAACTGGTTGATAACAGTCTGGCACTGGCAGCTTTTGGTATTTTTTTCTCCTTTGAAGATTGGGCATCATTCAGCTTAATTTTCATAAATTGTCTGGGAGAAATTGAACCGCAAATTGCATGTAGTATTTAAGTAGGGTCAATATATGAGAAAAATAACATCAACCACCAAAAAATTGCTACAAAAGGTATTTTAACTGAACCTGGTAAAACAAATCAAAAACGTTTACCACAATCGGTCCTCCGGAAAGTTGTTTTTTTCAAGATGGCCGCCAAGATGGCCTCCACTACATATAAATGATCATAACTATGTAACTATACAATCAAATTTGATGAATTTGGTGTCGATTCCTAGGTTTCAAGGGGCAAAGAACATTTAAAGATCACCAGACATTGTTTAAGTGTACAATAGTACACACAAATTCAGCATGGCGTCGAAAATGGCCGCCAAGATGGCCGCCAAAACCTATAAATGAACATTACTATGTAAATATCCACTCAAATTTGATTATTTTGGTGGCTATATATGAGTTTCAAGGGGCAAAGAACACATTTAGATCATCATACATTGTATAAGTTTATTATATTACACTCAAATCCAAAATGGCGTCCAAAATGGCCGCCAAGATATCCACCAAACATAAAAATGATCATAACTATGTAACTATCCACTCAAATTTGATGGATTTGGTGTCTATACCTACTTTTCAAGTGGAAAATAACACGTAAAGATCATCAGACATTGTTTAAGTTAACAATAGTACACAAAAATCCAACATGGCGTCTAAAATGATGGCCGCCAAAACCGATCATCACTATGTAAATATCCACTCAAATTTGATTATTTTGGTAGATATGCATAGGTTTCAAGGGGCAAAGAACATATTAAGATTATCAGACATTATTAAATTTATTATATTACACACAAATCTAACATGGCGTCCAAAATGGCCGCCAAGATGGCCACCAAAACCTATTTATGATCATAAATATGTAACTATCCACTCAGATTAGATGATTTTGTTGTCTTTACCGAGGTTTCGAGGGGTAAAGAACGCATTACGATTGTCAGACATTGCTTAAGTTTATTATGTTACACAGAAATCGCACATGGCGTCCAACGACACAATACGAAGGACCGCAAGTCCATTACTTTTGATGTGATGTTTCACTTCTTTATATTGTTATGTGAAACGCCATAGTTTGGACCTGCCGCGATTTATGGATTTTTACAAGAGGATCGATATTTGTCATCTTCAGGGAATTGGCAGGGAATGATGCGTATCTTGCATCAGCAAAGCCGGTAACCTGGGGTGTTGTCAGTCAAATTCTTGCCTATGATTAATATGTACAATGGGGACAAGCGTGCATTATATCAACATAAGTCTTAGTTTGCAACCTTGCCACAACCTTCCCACCATTGTAACGTTTGACAAACCCTTGTATTGGAAGGCTGCTGAAATCATCATTGATGCGCCACAAAGTAGTTGACAATGTTGTTCAGAATTTGGGATTTTTCATAAACGTATGAACTTGCGGGGGGATGCAAAGGATCCCTCATGGAAGAAACCGCTCTCAAAAACATACTTGAGGCTGTCTATTGAGAGATGCAATTGTGCACATTGTGACACGAAAAGCTGTCCAGAGGGCTTCACGGGACCATCTTCTTGTTGAAAAGTGCATACACAGCCAGCTTTCAGCCGAAATGACCAAGGAAGATCCAGACATTCAGATACTGCTGGATTATGCCAAGGATTTGTACTCTTCCCTTCTGAGGGGCAAAACGACGCTAGCAGATGATATGTTATGCGATTTTGATCAAACTCGAGAGGGCTACAGAGAAGAAGAAACATGAAATTGCCCAGACCTCAAAGACAAGCATAGTATGGCTGAATTATCAGCTTATGATTAACAATTCAAGGGTGTTGATTAAAGCATATCGTACTGGGTGTTGGTTGATGCATTAGGCAGTGCCCGATTTGCTATCCATCTTTGCTGCAGCTGGGTACATTACCTGCAATCTGCGTATTACTACATATATCTGCAGCAAATAAGCAACCTAGAGGAAACGCACCCGGACGTTTATCGAAAGTTCGGTATTGGTTTTCACGTTGTTTGTAGGAGCCATCAGTGCTGGGCTGGGCTAGGACTTGATCTTGTTATTGAGCAAACATTGATGATGTTTTTATAGAGCACATGTGGTCTAACTCGCGGCAGTGGAATGACCGAGGAAATGCAAACCCCTTGGACCCTATCTGCAACATCCGAGCACAACAGTGCGATGCAGGATTTCACAGACCTGACCTATACTACAAGTCCACAACACAAAGACTCAACTGAGGCGTGCATCAAAGGGGATTCTTCTGATCTAGAGAAAATGCAGACACATATTACAACCTGCTCACCATACACAGCTGACCCTTCTCTGAGAAACATGGTCAATGGGATAGTGGCTGGGTCAGATGTGAATGTTCATGCAATTGAGGCGGTTGGGAAAACGATCATAAGAGATATCATAGGAAAGTCGGTCTTTGCTTATAAATTCACGAGAAAATACAGAGCCAAATCTCTTGGGAATAGCTTGGCTGTTAAGATCGCTTCTGACCGTGCTTTTGATCCTGCTCTTCTGTTCCAGCGTTTTCTGGTGGTGTCAAAATCTGGAGATCCTTCCCTTGCAGTCGTATTGTCTTATGAACTGAGCTCCCATCCTGCTGCCTTCTTTGAAGCCAAGAACATACTTTGTACAGCAGATAAGCCTCAGATCGCTCAGGCAATTTGAGAGTATGCTGTAGACACATCATGTGAGGCTGTGATGAACTGTATTCATGAAACAGATGCATGATGGTGGCACTTTGCTGCATCGTTAACCATGGAGAAGGGCGACTCATATAACGCAATAGCCGAGTCTTATGTAGATTCAGAGAAAGGCATTACGGACAAGCGACAGTGGGGTTCGATGGCTACGAAGACGGTGATTATAACAAAGACAAAACGAAAACGTGAATCATATTGTGGGTTTCAGCAAAGAAACAGAATGCTAAGGTAAAAAAGGAAGACTTTTTGTCTCATGACAGAAACAAGGCCGGCATGATTGCTCTGATCAGCACAATTCTGACTAAAATGGGATGCTATGTTGTTCTGTCTTTAGGGGATGCAGACGTTAGCACCACAACGTTGGTGGGCGAGGATACAGATTTGCTCATCTTGATCCTGCATTACTCCGAAAGAGACAATAAGACTATCTACTTCCGCTTTTATGTAAATAAATATTCAAAGGAACGCAACGTGTATACAATTAACCTATTGAAAGAACTCGGGCTGTAATTTATCTTCAATGATTTTCAGCAACGGTATAAAATGAAGACTACAGAAGTTAGTAAAACCTGATCCTATCATGAAGTCATGTGCTGGTTCTTTCTCTCTTCCAAATGTCGTAAATTGGATTATATGATTATTCAACTCCTTAGTGATAACCTCAATTCGATTAAAGTGTTCCTTGTCTCCTAAACGATGGCATTTTACATAACAACCATAACGTTTGAGTAACACGTTATAGACATGTGGTCCTCTGTATTTTGTTGATGGCCATTTTGGACGCCGTGTTGGATTTCCGTGTAACATAATTAGCTTACATTTTGTCTGATGATATAAATGTGATATTAATGTGTTGTTTGCTCTCTGAAACCTGGGTATATACACCAAATTTATCAAATTTGAGTGCATAGTTACATAGTTATATTTTATGATCATACATATGTTTTGGCGGCCATTTAGGACGCTGTGTTGGATTTGTATGTAATATAATAAACTTAAACAATGTCTGATGATCTTAATGTGTTTTCTGCCCCCTGAAATCTATGTAAAGACACCAAAGTCGTCAAATTTAAGTGGATAGTAACATAGTTATGATCATTAATAGGTTTTTGCGACCATCTTTGCGGCCATCTTGGTGGTCATTTTGGACGCCATGTTGGATTTCTGTGTAACATAATTAACTAACACTTTGTCTGATGATATAAATGTGTTCTTTGCCCCCTGAAACCTAGGTATAGACACCAAATTCATCAAATTTAAGTTGATATTTTCATAGTTATGATCATAAACAGGTTTTGGTGGCCATCTTGGGGCCATTTTCGACGCCATGTTGGATTTGTGTGTACTATATTAACATTAAACAATTTCTGATGATCATTATGTGTTCTTTGCCCCTTGAAACCTCGATATACACACCAAATTCATCAAATTTGATTGGATAGTTACATAGTTATGATCATGAATAGGTCTTGGCGGCCATCTTTGCGGCCATCTTGAAAAAAACAACTTTCCGGAGGTCCGATTGTGGTAAACTTTTGATATGTTTTTAAGGACCTTCTACCCTACCAGGATCAGTTAAAATACATTTTGTTGGGGTAAAGTGTATTTTGACCCTACTATTTTGGAGGTGCGCAATTTAAACTACAGAATCAGAGAGCATCGCGTGATTACTTAAGTATTGCATTTGGTGCTAAGGAGGACAGGAAAAACCTAAAATAACAACAACACAAAACAAAGAAAGAAAAAGTGAAAGTAAAAACATACAATTATATTGTTATGCATTTGTTTTTACAAATATATGGATTTTCTTGAGAATGTAAGATGTAGGAGAAGGCTCGTTCTGTTTTAACAAAGTTAAGTTTAAGTAAATGTTTACAATCCGTAATTAATTGAAAAAATATGCAGTTCGATAGTATATACACACTTTCTATTTGGGGAAAAAAGCAATTCTCTCATAAATCTATATTTTATCTTTATACAGAGAAACACTAGCACAGACCAGGGACTAGATTAATTTGAAATTGAGGAAGGATTACATTATGTTTTAAATTGATATGTCCTTTATGTTATTTTATATTGAGATACTACTATTAGGGGCGAAAAGACTTACATCGGAAAGTTGTCGATTCATTATTGATTATATTTCCAACATAAAAGTTTAGAATAGCTAACTTACTCACCCTGTATGATATACCTTGTACTTGTTTGTATGAGCCACAAGAAACTGATAGTTGACTATTTATTCTCAGAAAGACATGTTTTTGCTTTGGTGAATACAGAATGTGCCTTTATTCGTTATTGTAAGTTTACAGAAAAATGTTACATAAACGAAAAGTAGCAATTAATCAAAAGTGATGTACTACAGATAAATCATTATCATAACTTATAAATTATACTTAATTTATTGACTTCGCAAATACATCATATCACATTATTTATTTTTAAATCAGCGTGATTTAAAAAGAAGAACATTGGCAAATTTATGGGGGAGAGGAGGGGCGCACGCCTTCTTCTAAATCTAAATAGGTTTCAAATGTTTTAGTATAAAATGCAAGGTTATAGCATGGAGTTGCTGCATTTTCATATTTAAGCATTTGAACCAATAATTTTATTATATTTATAAGGAACCCTAAAAAGCGATTTCTGCAGTGTGCTAGGGCAAACATCCATCGGGTCTTTGTTGGATGCAACCTGGGGAGGTTTCTGCTAACAGAGCATGAAGGATGTACTCCGTACTGGGAACAACAATGAGGGATAGAATCAAAGGTCAGGTTGTTGCTGATGCTTTAATAAATAGGACACGAAACAAGTGTTATTATTGAAGAGGAGAAAAAATTGTACGAACACGAACAAACATTGCTTTTGAATATACGAAGAAATCTATTCAGCACATTGGCAAATAATTTGCAGAGTCCTTTAGCAAACCAATGAAACCCGATCAGAAATGCCAAAGTGATAATTGGTTATGCGGAAGCTATGTATTGCAGTGGCAAATACATCAAGAGAAACCCTAGATAAATATAATGATGAACTGTGCCAAGTGCTAACAAACAACAGAATCATGGACAAACCTCCCATAATATTTAAAATGGATGAATCTGGTGTTAAATAGTGAACACAACCCAACAAAGATTTTATGCAAAAAGGACACTTTTCTTCAAATTATTAATATGCAAGGTCGTCTACAGTAACTGTCAATGTTACTGGTAATGCTGTTGGTCAAAGTGTGCCGCCTCCTTATTATGTGTTTTAAGAACAGCAATGGAAGGATGACTTGTTCAAAGGTGCATGTTCAGTATCAGCAGGAGAGATGTCGAAATCTGGATGGTCCAATACGCCCAAGTTTATTAATTATGTGACAAAACATTTTGGCAAATGAGTATTTCTTATAGTATAGATTTTACCTCTTACTGGTGGGTAAGTGAAATATGTGCAACACATTATCCGGTCACTATACTCTACACTAATAATAAAATCCATCTACGTGTTTACTAGGTTAATGGCATAGAAATTCGTGACTTTTAATCTTGAATTGCGGCTTTGATCTGTGCACGAAGTGTATGGGAGTTGCACGTGACATCCCGTTTAATCACACACATCTGATGCTGTGTTTAAATCCGTCAAGGCGTTTAAAAGTTACGGGCCAGAAACGAAAACCGGACGTGCGAAAAATAAACCTCCCAACTAAGGACGAAGGACGGGTCGACTACTATATTTCCTCCTTAAGGATTTGTCCTTCTTATTTCTTTCCCAAAATCGTGAACTTAAAAGAAGTAATCAAAACAAAGGCGATTTCATTTTGAAAGCTGCGCATTTACACATTTATACAAACTCCACATGACCATAAAAAACGGCCGTTCAACGTCCCTGACAAGCTGTAAATGTGATTGGGTACAATTGAATTTTGTTAAGGAACTTTGATATAGACCAAGTCGGATGCAAGTGTTTGATTAGTCAGTTCAAGCTTTAATATCATCGTCTTGTTTGAATTTCGGTGGCGTTTAATACATACATATCCTGTATTTAATAACGGATGTCAAACTATTTTCCAACGGATCTGAAGCTTAAAGTTAATGGCCCTACGACACTTGGTGTTATTTATGGGTATATGGTGCACTTAAGTGTGAAACAAAAGAAACTATTTGGTAATATATGACCACATGTGAAAGTTATATGTGTCAGTTGGAAATGAAAGCTACGATGTTTATTAAAAGCATGACTGTTTGTCTTGTAAATACTCCACTCTTGTTGACTACTCCGCTAAGTAAAAAACAAACTTGCAATGTGGGCGTCACATAGAGCTGAAAAGTACAAATTCTTTAAGTGCAACCATCGATGTTCTTTACTCATTGTTTAATATTACATGGATTTCAACAATAATCAAATCACGATAAACATGATAATGAAAAAAAAAGAGCATTTAATCATGCAAACAATCGCGTCATGATAACGTTCTATTTTACACTCAGCGTCAAAGACCGTTCAATCAACCTCACATTGAAGATAATTTCCAACATTAAGAAATGTACACAAAAACAAGCATTATTTTTAAACACAGCTTTTCGTCAATTAATAAAACGCATGTTACATACACTTATAGTTGCGTTAGTTTTGCAAAAATATGTAGCTACAACAAAATAGTTTTCTTATCGTTGACGTCGATACATTTTAGTAATAGCTTTGCTAAATTAGATTTTGATTTAATGTGTTGTTTAAAATATGTAGTTAAATGATACAATAGAATATATAAGAAATGATTAGCACATATTTGTGAATATAAACATTGGATAACAAATTAGTTAGAGACAGATATATACAGTCATAATATCCAGTACATGACGAGCAAAAAATGTGATTCGTTATATTGCATTGTGCATAATACATAGTAGTAAAGATGATTGAATTAAAAATAAATATACAACATTTTTACAAAGAAAACATTGTTATCACAGATGTGCGAGTCCATACACAAAAAGACCAAAAAGGGAAGAATTCGTCCCAGAACATTGAGAATCGACGATCAGTCTCATAAAGTCTTACTCCACTAACATAATACAACTAAACATCATTTCAGGAACATGAAGTCGTGCTTTCCAATTAATTGTTTTAAAACATGAGTCTGCGATGGTCGAAAACGCTGGTCAAGTTTGCGCTAGATACCCACAGTTGATACACTCTCTTAGCTGAAAAACAAAAACGTCACTCATTAAAACGTAAGTTTAGACTGCATACAATTCAACAAACATATTTTTTGCATTTTTTTGTAAATGGCGGACAGGTATCATCTCAGTGTCAATGTTAGTGATACATACCCCTGGATCAAAGCTAAGATATATTTCATATACACGAGTAGAAGAGTTGGCGATATTTGCTTTTACAGAATCGATTAAAAAAATTAAAAAATGAAATATATTAATTTAAAATTGGTACATAATTAATGTGTGTACATTCCGTTGAGTACGTTTATATAATGCTTCCGATTCTATATATTGTAAGATACGTAAACAAAACAACACATGTATCAGGATGCTTCATACATATATAAATAAACTGTCACTAATTTCGTATTAATTATTTACACAAGTATCAGTCAGTTTAAAAACAAAATGCGCTCTAAAAAATGTCCTGCTTTAAAAAGGTAAGTATTTGTGTTTATTTCTGTTGAGATAAGGAACAATATATAAATCACGAACGTCAGTTTATGGCAATTAAAACGGTGTAATTTGTACGTAAACTTATTGTTTACGCTGTCTTTTGAAATATCCTTGTTTTTTACAGTTCATTCAATAATATTGTGGCTTTAATTGCCACTTATGTTGATCTTAATGTTAAAATATTTAAAATTTACTGTGGTTGATCATGATGATTTCTAATATGTTGACAAATACATCTACACATGTGTAGAAAAGCCCGTATTTGTAATAGGAACGACAATGGGATGATGCTGGTGGGGATTATGCCCTTATGATGATTATGGTGATGACGAAGGCGACGGTAATATGATGATGCTGGTGGTGGTGGTTATTAAGATTAGTTGATGGCATTAATTTACAAAAAATAGACTTATACCAGTTTTCGTGTTTGCCACAGGGCCCACATGCTTGATGTTCCGGCATACAAGCGGCACGAGTGAAGTCGAACACCTCGCCGACCGCGCACTTGACAGTGCCCGCGTACTTGCCGTCTTTGCAGTGAATATATCGGTCACACTGGCCGAACACATCCGGGTAGAGGCCGTCCAACTTGGTCTCGCACTCGGGCAGCATACCGCCATGCTCTCGCGGGATCATATCTAGGGGGACACATTGGTTCAAGTCAGGGTGGAACAACTGCGCCCGACCGCTCTCGCCTGCTTTGCACGTGTTGTGCTCCACGGCGCGTTCTTTGTAGCAGACGACATAGTATGGACTCCACAGTTTCGTCTCGTGCGGTGCAAGGCCGTTGGGTTTCCCCTCACAGTTGCCGTACCGGACACTGCAAGGAATACAGTGGGCTACGGGGCAGCCGTTCCTTCTGTAGTCGCCTAAATTGCAAACAAAACGCGAATGTGAAAAGAAAGCTTAATTATATATATTTAATTTAAAGATGCACATCAATCAATGATATAATTATGAAAATGAAGAACTATCATTAAAGTGTGCAGAAAATAGAATAAAAAATATAATCAAAAGACTTAGTTGTCATGTATACTTACAAGCATCTTTAAATTCTCGTCTTGAGCCACATTTAACATTTTCAAAATGTTCACACTTCTTAGTCTCCGTGTTGAAAAGTTCGGGATACGGGCACTCGACGAGGTGTTGCTCCAGCAACCGAGGTACATCCTGGTAGCGCACGCTGCAATTGTAGTACGCCTGGCACTCCGTTGGGTGGGCGATTATGCCGCCAAACATGTTGCAACGCTCCTCGATAGAAAGCGGACCTGGACATTTTAAACATAAATGTACATTTGACATTTTAACACACATATTTTTCACATTGATATATTTGTGAACGTGACGCTTAATTTGCATTCATGTTTTTTTTAATTATTTTAATTTGCAAAATTCAAGAGTAGATATTTCACTTGCTTAGTGTAAACAATTTAACACGCATTTACGAAACACGTCCGAATACTATGAAACAAAACAACGGTGTTTAGAGACACCGGAAATTACTCACCAGCGTCAGGGATGATTGGAAGACCGTCAGTCACCGGCACGCCGCCATCCGGTTTGCAGTCGTCAAATACGCTGCCCTCGGGCACACACACGTTAACGCTCGCGCTGAATTTGGAACGCGCGGGGCACGGAGGCATCTCGACGGGCCGCCCGAACACGCACAGGAAATAGCCACTGCAGTCCGCCTTCGGGATGATTTGATAGCCGCTCGTGTTGCACTGCGGATCAGCGACGGGAGCCGCGCTCATTAGTCCCGCCACACTTAGAAATACAGCGATATATAACATTGCTGAATTCCAGTTCGATAAACCAGTAGTTATTTCTTTTTATAATCTGGACGATGATAAACTGTGTTTTTCTTCTTTTTATCTTAACTCAATTCCCAATCCACTATTTCGTCTTGTATGCTTGAGATTGGTAGCTCGATTGATCGACAAATGCAAACGCCGACGGCTTTTATACCCACAGATGCCCATCTTTGGGCTGGTCTTTCCGCATTCTGTAAACAAAACCGCCCTATGAAATGACGTAAGCGCATACTGTCAATGGAAAATGATTTCGTTGTCATTGCGGAGGTGTCATAGATATTAATAAACGCCCAGTTAAAATCCAATTAATTACCGTATATGGCCTAAAAATAGAACGTGTCGATTCATGAAATGCATGTTAATATACAATGTTGAGAAAGAAAATGCGCAATATTGATGCGTGAAACCTCCAAACTTGCTTAATTGATTGAGGTGGTGTTTAACGCGGGCTTGCGGTTAAATAACGGCGTGTCAGTGGTAAATAAGTGGCGGAAACGTCGATAAAGCGTTCATATGTTGGTCTGTTTATGGTTACTGCAACTTCTCAATCACACAATTACTACTGTTATTGTTCCGCCTCCTCATTGTATTAATACTTCTTGCTGCTGTCGCTGATGTTGACAATACTTCTGTAAATATTTAAAGTTCAACAATAGAAGCGTCTTCAAGAACAGAAATTATCATACTACAACTACAGCAGCAACACCATTAACAATTTACAAACTACACATTCATTAGCATCAATTAATGCAACAACAATTGACTACAATAATGTATGCCAATCCCATAACCATGGCAACCCCTACACATACAGTAGTCTAATATACAAAAAAAATCTTTAAAAATAAATGTCAACTCCCAATTCGGTCACGGTAATTCGAGCTGCAGATTTTGGAGTCGTTTGTGTTCCTTCTAGTAAAAACACAACTTCTTTATTAGCATTGTTTACGAGGGGAACTGATACATTTAGCGTTAACAAGTAGGGGTCGTGATGTACAAACATGTTTATGTCAAGGCGATGTTTACTTCAAACTACTTAATACTACCATTTTGTCTACGTGCATATCACTTTTTCTATCTTTTTGCTGATGTCATATGGATATACGTGATGTGTTTTCATCGTTTAATACAGATAATAACGTATATAAAATGTTTTGGTTATTTTATGGCTTCTACATTTTAATAAATGCACTGTTTCAATCAGAACCCCATTGGTGTTTTTCCTTCAATTCAATTTAAAAGAGATCCTGTACAATAATTAAGTAGGACAGTGGTGACAGTGGTGACAGTGGTGACAGGAGCGAAAACAACCACAGGTAAAGACACCATCAGTAACAGTGACCAGTGTAAAGTTCTGATATAGGTATTATCTAATCACTATTTTTAGGGAATTATGCAATAAAACAGGTTTGTCTAAATTTTGAAATAACAAAGGATTGTTTTGCATTCATAAGCTAGTGTGCGTCATAAAACGTCAAATTAGTTGTAAAACATGCGAGAAAACACGTACTGATATTACAAGGTTTCAATGTAATTGGCTGAATATTTATATAAAAAATATGTATACACATGCGATGGTGATTCGTTCCAAGAATCATTAATAACGTGTATGTTTCCTTCTTAGATTTGTTTAATGTATTTTTTCAATGATATTTCCACATGTTTAGTCTGACAAATAAGACGAGTCCTATTTTATTCTGGCAAATAAGAAGAGTAATATTTTATATCAGTTTATTCTGCTCTATCAAAATTCGTTATGACACCATTTAAAGCTGGATTCCTGGGTAGAACCAGGACTCTGTATAAACACGGATTTTTCGAAATTTAAGTTTATTGATACGATTGCATTGTAAGCTCGCAAGAAGTGGGTATTATTATCTTACAAATAAAGGACACGTGAAAGATTGAAAGGAAATAAATAAAAGTATTACATTTCCTCGTCGTTGGTACTTTTTAATTATACATCTTCAATAACTGCATCGTCATTTAAACTTGTCGGACGATATCGTTTAATACGTACCGGTAAATACAACGAAGACAAGAACAATTTAAAAAAAGAAACTCACGTTCTACACAAATGTATAATGCCCACAGTCGATTGCGGCGTAAGAGGACGCAACAATAATGTGATGTTATTGTTATTATTTATAATAATGCTATAACTGATGCCCGTGTGAAGTCATATACCGTGAACGCTCAAGGTATCACGTGATAACGAAAGAGATTCTTGGAAAATGGACAGTTACAGTTTCATATTAAATACATTATTTATGCATTACAACTGTATTAAAATAACTTTATTTTCTGCTCTTTATTGGCATATTTCTGGTCCCCCCCCCCCTCCAAAAAAAAAAGAAAAAGAAAATTACAAAAACAAGTTAAGACCATTTACATAACAATTAAGGATTCCAAGACATCTAATTTGCAAACCCCCAATTAAATGTTCCTCCGTTTGTTGCTGAACCATTTATTTACAAATGTCAATTTGATGAATATAACTATTGATCAATCAAGACTTATTAGGGTTACAGTTATACATAAATACATTATATTTGAAAATATGATCAACTGGATTAACAATGGGAATAAAGGAAATATAAGCACACAAGCATTGGTATATACCCTCGGTAAACGTAGTAAATAAGTGGCGGAAACGTCGATAAAACGTTCTTATGTTGGTCGGTTTATGGTATCTGCAACTGAATTTTATCACACTATTTCTACTGTTATTTTCCGCCTCCTCGTGTTATTAATACTTCTTGCCGCAACTGTCGCTGCTGTTGACAATACTTCCATAAAACCTTAAACAACAACAATAGCAACGACAGCTAAAACAATAAGTGTTTAACTACAACTACAGCAGCGACAACTTCAACAATTTATATGCTGCAAATAAATCAGCCGCAATATATACAACAGCAACTCGCAACAATAATAACGAGCGGGTATGCCAATCCCATAACCGTGACAACTCCTACACATTAATAGTCTAATATACAAATAAAAAACGTCTTTTAAAATAAATGTCCACTCCCCTTATTGACCACGGTAATGCGGGCTGTAGATTTGAGTCGTGTATGTTCCTTAAATTAAAAAAAACACACACTTTTTTATTAACATTGTTTACGAGGGGAAACTATGTTTTTGAGCGTTCAAGTAGGGGTCGTAATAATCAAACACTGTTATGTCAAGGCGATGTTTACTTCAGACAACTTAATACTACCATTTGAACAAAAATCGAGTTGTACCAATACATGTCTACGTGTATATCGCTTTTAGAATGTCTTCTTTTTGCTGCTGTTATAGGGTTATATGTGTATGTGTTGTTATCGTTATTTACAAATTATTATGTCAGTACTATTTATTGGTTATTTTATGGCATTGTAATACACGTGCCATTTCAATCAGCGCACAATTAGTGTTTTTCTTCAATGTAAGTTCAACACATTCTGGTACAATACGTAAGTAGAACGGTGGTGACAGGAGTGAAAATAACCACAGTTAAGACAAAGCCAGCACTAGTGACGGATGAAAAGCTCTGAAATAGGCACTATTTTTGGGAAATTTTGCATCAAATAAGTTTTTTGTAAATTTTGTAATAACACACGTTTGTTTTTTACATTCAATAGCACGTGTGGGTCAAATGACGTCAAATAAGGTTTAAAACATGCGCGAAACATGTATTGTTACTTCAACGTTTTTATTTAATTGGCTGAATATTAATAATAAAAATATATTTGTTCATTGAATCATTAATAACGCGTATGCTTCCTTGTTAGGCTTGTTATATGTAATTTTCAAATGATTTTGTTACAGGTTTAGTCTGACCAATAAGTGAAGTCATATTTTCTTCTGACGAATATAATGAGTAATATATTATACTAGTTTATTCCGCTCGGTCGAATTCGTTATTTCACCATTTAAAGCTGGATTCCTGGGTAGAACCAGGACTCAGTTTGAACACGGATCTGTCGAAATTTTAGTTTTTTTATGCGACTGAATTGTTAGCTCGCAACGAGTGTTCAGTATTATCAGTATGTTCTTACAAATAAAGGGCATGCAAACGGTTGAAAGGAAATAAATACAAGTATTAAATTTTCTCGTCATCGGTACTTTTTAATTATACATCTTCAAAAACTGCATCGTAAATTTACTTGTCGGACGATATCATTTTAAATTGTTCTTGTCTTCGTTGTATATACCGGTACGGTATATACAACGAAGACAAGAACAATTTAAAAAAACTCACGCTCAACACAAATTTATATCGCTCACAGTCGATTGCGGCGTAAGAGACACGCAACAATATTGTGATTTAATTGTAAATATTTACAATATTACTATTATTGATGCCCGTGTGATGACAAAATGTATCCCGTGTACGCTCAATGTATCACGTGATAACGAAAGGGGTTCTTGTAAAATTGACACTAACAGTTTTTTATTAGAGGCATTCTTAATGCATTTAACCTGTATTAATACATCTTTATTGTATAATAAACGTTGAAGACACATTTTACTAATATTTAAGGAATTTCAGACATTCCAAGTTGCAAACCCTCGATTCTTTCCCCATTTCTCTCTTAAGCATTTATTTAAAATTCAACTTTAATGAATATAAATATTGATCCATCAAGACTTATTAGGTATACAGTTATACATAAATACATTATATTTGAGTTTATGATCAAATGGATTAACAAATGGAATAAAGAAATTGTAAGCACACAATCATTGTTATTTACCTTCGGCAAACCAGAAAAATACCAATATCTAGTCGTAATTCATTTTTCAAATTAAAAAAAAAGAAAAGCAGCATAAGGAATATACAAACTTTGAACGTAGAAGTTTTCTATGATTCATCCTTGATTAAAAAGATAAATATTTTAGTTCCAATGCAAAAGGTTCTAGCTTCACTTGAATGGACATCTACGTTTGCGATGTTACTCGCTTAAAGATGAAGGACACAGTAGACACTTGGTAGTTTATATATATTCCTTATATGTATAAAGTGAAGATACGTGTTCGTTTCCGAACAATAACATTTTTTATACAAGATGGGATTTCGAAATAAAATGGCTCAAATGATAATCATATCAAGACATATGATGTCGCTCGCTTAAAGGTCAAAGCCACAGTAGAACCTTAAAGTGTTCGCATATTCCTTATGTTGCAAATACATTTGTCGTGCATTATGTTTTTACAACCAATGGTGAAGTGGTAAAATGAAAAACGATTTAAAATTATTTACATAATACACATATGACCGAACTAAACATCTAATGAGACTAGCTAGATTCAAGTCGGCATCATGTCCAGTCGATTGTCAACATTGTTTGTAATTGTTTAACAAGCTGCACCACGCACGTGTTTGAACTTTAACTTCTTTGACCTCAAATTGTCAAGATAAACATTCTGACAAGATTTAATCAATATTGTGGCTTACAAGCGACACACCTTCTCCACCTGACTGTTTTTGTGGTAAGTAATTTTATATTTTCATGGTGAATGACAAAGTTATAATTCGGAGAAGATGTATATGCCTAATTGTGACCTTTGCCATTAGAATGTGACCATGACCTTTGCGGTAGGGAAACGGGTTTATACGCTATGTTAAGTATTTTTATGGTTAACATAAGTTGGAGGTTATTTTAATAGTGAGTAATGAATGACGAAGTTACGGTCAGGACAAGCTCGGACAGCAAAACGGACGCAAGAACGCACGCACATACATTTGAATGAAATAACAAACTGGGAAAGCATTTTATGGCAAAATTTGACCTTAGTTTGACCTCTTGTTGAGACATTGAACTTTAAGTAAAGAAGATGTGTGTTACACGCGACACGCCGTGACATTGACCGTTAAGGATGGGATTCGGGTGTAAACAGCGACACGTCATTGTCTCACGGTGAACATGTGTGGTACATTATTTTTAAATAACCTGATGCATGACGAATTTTGAGTTCAGACAAACTCGGCCGGATTGACACAACATAGTGCGCACGCACATGTATACATTTGGATATTATAACTGCTATATCAAACTTTCCGCAAGCGGACTGGACAAAAACGTGTTTTGTAACATTGGTCGCAGCGTTTTACTATTTAATATTATTCCATCTAGCTGGTTTTTATTTGATTAAATGTCCAATCATATATGTGTATTAACCGAATTATTAAATTGGTTTATGTTTAATGTTTCATATAAACAAAACAAAATAACGTATGTTATTGCACTCTTAATACAGAACATGTGTGCTTTTATCGAGTTTAACCGAATTATTTAATTGGTTTATGTTTAATGTTTCATATGAACAACACCCAAAACTAACGTATGTAATTGCACTCTAAATACGTAATTGTGTCTTGTATGTAACATGTGTTAATTGCAGACGATCAGGACTGTCTCAATAAAAATATGTCTATATTTATCAAATAAAAAACGTTAATAAACGTAATGCTCCTTTTTGAAAATATCTTACAGGAAAGATAATATACTGGCTCACTTTTACTGCTACAAATAAATGGTGAATTAACTTTACAGTCAATGTATAGAAATGGGATGAGGGAAAGAACGGGTTCGTTATTACTGTCTTGATAGCAAGCCTCCTGGTGTACAAACTAAATTCCACATTGGCAATTATTTACAAAGTTTCATTAACAAAAATCATCACAACGAAGTCACTCGAGGAATGCAGTTTGAGCAAGATACAGTGACTGTATCGCTATTTATCAGAGAATTGGCTGTGAACAATTGGGCAAGGAAACACGTAGTTTCAACTTCCGGTTATACAACAAACACACGCCCGACACCGGGAGAACAAACACTGGATGCAAATCGTAATCGTTGCGCACAGACTTAAACGTCAGTTTACAGACAAATGCTTTTCTGTCAAGACTAAAGATAGTAACCACTCCATATTTTTACTGACAATAAAGTGACTTTGTTGAAAAACAAGCAGCTACGTAGCTAGTCAATATGCATTTGGAGATAAACAAAACAAAATGACTTACCATTTTAATATTTAGCAAAAGCTCTTTTTTAAACGTTATGTCCCACTCACAGTGTCATTTTCAATCATCATTTATTCGAACAATTGGTGGAGAAGTGTTGCTATTGAGCGTATACCCCTGGAACGTAAGATCTACAATTTTTAGAAATCAGTGGCCACGACTCTGTACTTCCTGTGACGATTTGGACGACTGTCAAACATGGCCGATACCTAAAATCACAAACATTAACTATAGTTTTGGTGAATGTTCGATTGGATAAAATGTATGACAAGAAATCGAAATACAATGTGAAAAGAAAACCCCAGTATGAGCAAATATTAACATGTCGTCAACCCTTTCAGTGAATGTACTTAGTATTTACCCTGAGGATCTTGGGGACCATGTTTTACAGCATATATCAGTATGTCAACCGACTCCAAGAGGCTTTCGTTCTCATAGTAACAAGATTTCGAGCAAACAGCGACGGTCGGACTTCGCACATTTAGAGTAACTGTGTGGCAGACTTTTGTCATAGCATCTAGCATCCCCTTAGCGCTGCGCATGCTATATCGATGCAAGGGCAACAATGTCTGAATAATGATGACATATTTTACTTCAATTTTTCGCTTGAGAAATGTACATTTTGTTCGCTTCAAAAAATCTTCACCAAACAATTAGGTATAAGCTACATGCATAGATGTGGGTCACCAACCAAATGAGAGCTACGCAATCTGTGATTGTTTATTTTATAAAAAATGTGACACAACAGACGCCGGTCAAACGCTGATCGTTGTTTGTTTTGTAATGAGAAACATTTCGGATCTCGTGACGAAAGATGCGGAAGTGTTCAGGCAATGTTTGGTGTCTTGAAAGCAATCCGGACACGAACAACTTTGCCCAAAGCTTTGAAGCTCCCCGCTATTTAAGAGCGTGTAAAACCTTTGTTAACTAATCAGATAATGAATTCAAAACTATTTCGTCAGCAGTAGTTTCGTAATACGCACAGACCGATGTAAACTCATGCACTTGAATGCAATTAAAGACGAACCATTGCACATCAGCCACTTACCATGTAACAAACTCTATATCAATTAAAGTTCATTTTGTTTTCCAAAAAAAAATCAGAAATGTATGCGATTTTTGTTCATGTCACATACATTGAATGCTTGGTTTTGGGAATATCAGTCTAGGGGATTTTCCGCCAGATACTAGTATTATGTTTTACAAATAGATAGATAGATAGATAGATAGATAGATAGATAGATAGATAGATAGATGGATAGATAGATAGATAGATAGATAGATAGATAGATAGATAGATAGATAGATAGATAGATAGATAGATAGATAGATAGATAGATAGATAGATAGATAGATAGATAGATAGATAGATAGATAGATAGATAGATAGATAGATAGATAGATAGATAGATAGATAGATAGATAGATAGATAGATAGATAGATAGATAGATAGATAGATAGATAGATAGATAGATAGATAGATAGATAGATAGATAGATAGATAGATAGATAGATAGATAGATAGATAGATAGATAGATAGATAGATAGATAGATAGATAGATAGATAGATAGATAGATAGATAGATAGATAGATAGATAGATAGATAGATAGATAGATAGATAGATAGATAGATAGATAGATAGATAGATAGATAGATAGATAGATAGATAGATAGATAGATAGATAGATAGATAGATAGATAGATAGATAGATAGATAGATAGATAGATAGATAGATAGATAGATAGATAGATAGATAGATAGATAGATAGATAGATAGATAGATAGATAGATAGATAGATAGATAGATAGATAGATAGATAGATAGATAGATAGATAGATAGATAGATAGATAGATAGATAGATAGATAGATAGATAGATAGATAGATAGATAGATAGATAGATAGATAGATAGATAGATAGATAGATAGATAGATAGATAGATAGATAGATAGATAGATAGATAGATAGATAGATAGATAGATAGATAGATAGATAGATAGATAGATAGATAGATAGATAGATAGATAGATAGATAGATAGATAGATAGATAGATAGATAGATAGATAGATAGATAGATAGATAGATAGATAGATAGATAGATAGATAGATAGATAGATAGATAGATAGATAGATAGATAGATAGATAGATAGATAGATAGATAGATAGATAGATAGATAGATAGATAGATAGATAGATAGATAGATAGATAGATAGATAGATAGATAGATAGATAGATAGATAGATAGATAGATAGATAGATAGATAGATAGATAGATAGATAGATAGATAGATAGATAGATAGATAGATAGATAGATAGATAGATAGATAGATAGATAGATAGATAGATAGATAGATAGATAGATAGATAGATAGATAGATAGATAGATAGATAGATAGATAGATAGATAGATAGATAGATAGATAGATAGATAGATAGATAGATAGATAGATAGATAGATAGATAGATAGATAGATAGATAGATAGATAGATAGATAGATAGATAGATAGATAGATAGATAGATAGATAGATAGATAGATAGATAGATAGATAGATAGATAGATAGATAGATAGATAGATAGATAGATAGATAGATAGATAGATAGATAGATAGATAGATAGATAGATAGATAGATAGATAGATAGATAGATAGATAGATAGATAGATAGATAGATAGATAGATAGATAGATAGATAGATAGATAGATAGATAGATAGATAGATAGATAGATAGATAGATAGATAGATAGATAGATAGATAGATAGATAGATAGATAGATAGATAGATAGATAGATAGATAGATAGATAGATAGATAGATAGATAGATAGATAGATAGATAGATAGATAGATAGATAGATAGATAGATAGATAGATAGATAGATAGATAGATAGATAGATAGATAGATAGATAGATAGATAGATAGATAGATAGATAGATAGATAGATAGATAGATAGATAGATAGATAGATAGATAGATAGATAGATAGATAGATAGATAGATAGATAGATAGATAGATAGATAGATAGATAGATAGATAGATAGATAGATAGATAGATAGATAGATAGATAGATAGATAGATAGATAGATAGATAGATAGATAGATAGATAGATAGATAGATAGATAGATAGATAGATAGATAGATAGATAGATAGATAGATAGATAGATAGATAGATAGATAGATAGATAGATAGATAGATAGATAGATAGATAGATAGATAGATAGATAGATAGATAGATAGATAGATAGATAGATAGATAGANGTAACAATCAATTCATTGCTTTGGGCTGTTTATTCCAATGCATCATATGGTCCAGTTTTGCGGAATGACGAACACTCAGAGAGACATGACGGACGGAATGATGAACACTCAGACAGACATGAGGACGGAGGGTAATTCGTTAGTTATCCCCCCGGTGAAACTGGTATGGAACTTATGACATTTTAACAAATTATTGATAGTTATGATTTAAACGGATTAAACAATATTTGAATATTACATTCAAACTGAATGGTAAACGTGTTTGGTTTTCAGAATTATGTCGCAAGTGTGTCTTTAGATGTCTGCAATTTATTCTCCCGGATGCATACAGACAGGAGATCAGGCGAGAATAGGTTAAACTATACAGGACATGAGATAATATTTGGTGTGACCCCTGAAGAAATGGGTGGCCAAACTGCAGCATTATCAACCACCTGATATTATTGCGAAAGTCGTTCCATTTGGGTCTTTTTGTGAACCCCTGTATGATTTTTAGGAAGTGAAAACAAACAGTTTTAATAGAGAATTTGCTTCCGTACGGGCAAATTCAAACTCGTTAACAATCTTTATACCACTCAAGCAAAACTGAATGATATTTTGAAAATGATCATGAAATCTGTATTTAAGCAAACCATAATATAAATTACATCACTCAAGAACATACTATTATGAATAGCTGAAAGCAATTCACATCCATTATTTCATGAGATTAACGTGTTCTTCTGGCTGCACGATGCGCTAGAAACTGCCAGAACTGCAATATCTTCAACACATTGTACATGCTATCTGAGCGAAATCTGATTGCAGGTCGAGCTGCAGCATTTATGGGTAGCAGATATCACAGACATGATGGATGAAGGGTAATACACAGATTGCCGAAGATACGGCAAACCATTATTGCGTCCTAAGCGTCGATGCTGTGATTAAAAAGGATGCGGAAACAGTATCAATAGCAAGGGCGGATAAGTTTTTCATGAAAACGGATTGGTTCTTTACTCGGATAGTATCATTCACGGGTTATTAAAACGATCGAAAGATATTCTGCGGCAGCCGCATACTAATCAATTTAGGCCGACCATGTTCCTTCGTCCTGAGATGCTCACCTATTGTCTACCAAGGTGTTTTATTTCAGAATAATCCAACACATATATGGATGATTTATATAACTCTGACATATAAAACGTAGGTCGGATATGTAACGCACCACAGTTGTTACATGGCTGGCTTCGTTTGGTTGCAGTACAAACATAACAAGTAATTTATGTATTCAGTGAAGTCGAATCATAAGTAAGTATTAAGTACGTTTGGGTTTTAAGTGTGCCGTATTTGAAAACGAAATCCGTGTTATTTATATATTCATAGTCAATTTTTATCGAGACAATTTATGTAACGACATTTTGTTTTGTTTTATTAAACTAATGACGTGATTGATTTCGTTTTAGGATGTGTAAGTATATTATTGGTATTTGCTTAGGCTACTGATGATGTCTCAAAAACAAACGTCAATGAAGTTCCTCTTAACTAGGTTTTTCGCATACATTACGCGGTACATTGTTATATAAAAGTATTGCTTGAATTTTGAAAATCACGATCAATACTGGTTCAATAGCGTGAACACTCTGGATCTGACATGCATTGATATTAATCGATGTCCGTTAATCGGTATGTAAGTTTGTACAGTTTGCCTTATATTTCCAAATGATCACAAATGTTCTATTTATTTCAAACACATAATCATTAACGTGTATTTAGCATGACTGTTTACAGATAAACTTCAACGCTTTCTTCAACCAGAAGAAAAATCAATTTAAGAAATGAAATCCCATGCGACGAAAGAGCTCATGTTGAATTATTTGTTTCATTATTGATATTGAAATACTTCTATTTACTGATTAATATGCTTTTTGCTGATTAAACGGAAAACACATTACCCCAAAAGGTATCATATAAGTTGTTATTACCAGTACAACAAGAAGATATAACCGACTTGTATATAACTTAGCACATATATTAGGCTGATGAGAACGCAAGTTTCAATTTCGCACAATTGTTTCCTTCAAATCCAGAAGGTGCAATATGTACTGTTAGAAAGCTCAATATATTGATGGGTGTTTATTCCAAACATAAAACATATAAACGTCATCACACAGTCTTCAGGGAATATTATGTCACATGTGTTCATGGATAAACCATGATATGAACAACAGACGCCAAAGTATTTGACAAAAACTATTCATTGACTTTAATACGACCAATATTTATGTCCGTACTTATATAACAATGTCAATGTATTTAAAAAAGAGAGCATTTTAGATACAACAGTTCTGTAGTGCTCTGTAGAAAGTGTACTCGTCAAAAACACGCATTTTCACTTTTCGTATTACAGTCTTGAACCCAGATACATATTGAGAAATACACATTTATAGGACATTATAAAACATCGGTTGCGTGTGTTTTCTTTTGTACATATAAGATCATTCAACACATCAACACGTGTACGAATACGACCAATACGACGAAGTGTGCTAGTAATAACCTAGGGATATGAATCCATTTTCCCTTATGAAGTAATTGTAACAGTTTCTTTTCTTCATTTGTACCTGCCTTACAACAATAATTTTGTCTTATACATTGTTTGTTTGTTAAGTTTTTGCGACTTTTCCAACAGCATTTCCGTCTCATCACGGCGGTCAGTTAACCAAAATACACTTCGTGGATTAGCTTCTGTACCAGTGTTGAAGTCACATGCCATTAACAATTCTGTTAATGTGTAATTAAGTAAACTCGTCGCCATTATAAGAATTAAATACTGTTGAAAACGACGAACAGAAAACATACAAAACCACAGCAGAAACGAAAACATTATCAAACAGCACTGCAATATGAATCTAATACTGTGCTATACAATATACTTTAGTTGCTGACATTTATAAATTTAATCATGTTTATGTTTTTTTTGTGTTGTTTGTATGATACTGTTTTGACAACCGATGGCTACCGTAAGACACAGGCATGGTTACCGTGTTTTCTCCCCTGATAATGTTTATAGAGTTTCGAGATTGCCATATTAGGCGACGATCAGTTAATGCCATGTTATGAAATAATAACAAACAAAGAATTTAAAGAATGCATTAAATGTTGGAGAAAACCTAAACAGAACACACAGCAAATGGATCAAACCGCATCACACAAACTAAAAACGACAGTGCATTCCAAAGTAACGAATCCATTAAATAAATTGTGATAACTATTTTATTCCCTCCTGAACACATGTCATGATGATCTGGGATGACAGACAACTGTTTTATTTTAAAAGCGCCGACAAAACCGCTTTTGTATTCTTGAGCGGTTACCATTCGATATTTACATGGTTACAGTTGCGTGTGGCGTCGAAAATCCCCCAAAACTAAAAGCTGGCGGTGGAACGTTCAATAATATTAAATTTATTGAGAAAAGTCATGTCATTTGCAGCTTTATAAGAATGATTGATACTCAATTGTATTCCCGGGTTCCCTTGACCGAATCATTGTAATGCAGTGTAAGAAAAATGTTCAATCTTCGAATTAACAGACGCCTTAGAAGATTGCGGGAACCTTTACTTCAATGTAAGGTTTCTACGTATGCTATAATAGAATACCTGTTTAAAAGAATCAAAACAACACATCAGTTTTTGATTTCCAGTTTTCGGCAGTGGTCAAAGTATTGCTTGCCAGACTACATCAACCGATGTTATTAAACAGCAATTAGATATATAATCACTGTCCTTGCTCAATGTAACATTTTTACAGGTGTGCAAACTAGTTCATACGAAACTATTTGTCTATAAGTGTATGTATATATACAAAGTATATTATAATGCGAGTTTTTATTTTCAACATTATGATACGCATTTGTGTACACCTCGACAAAATATGCAGCTAATTAAAACATTGAACAATAAATCTATCAACATTTCAATCAGGCAACAATACAATGACTTCAATAATATTTTCGTTTTATGCATCTATGAATTCTTTTTTAACTTAAAAATGTTTGTGTGTAAAGCAATATTTCATTAATTATTATTTTATTGGTTGTGATGGAGACCATTTTTTATTATTCGTGTCAAATGGTTAATGACAAATAAAATACTGGGACGAAACACACTATTTTCCACAGCGTTAGATACATCTCATTAACAACAAGACCAAGTGACCAACATAAAACCACAATTAAGAATAACAGATACACTGACATTATCATAACTGCGTACCGGTAATATAGAGTAGGATGAAAATCAGAACCATTATACGGGGGGACAGTTTAAGACTGGCATCAAACAGTAGTTCAACCTCCTTACGGGATTCTATTTTCCAAGCAGGATTATTGAACGTCAAAACGTTTTGTCTTGGCAAACAGCGGAAACGTTACCCAGATACTAATTATATAGCATTTATTCCGCTCTCGTTTGGTTTACTTAATTTACAATCCTGTGTATTGTTTCACATGGTTTACCATATTAGTCTACTAAAGCTGTATATACTTTGAAATCTTATTTATGCTTTAAATACAACTATTTAACACCAACGTAGATTTTTATTATATACCGGAATACGTATTGTAATATTTTTTTTTTATACATTTTAGTGCGAATAAGGTTGATTTGTCCGATATATTGGTTATTAAATGATGTTTAATGTATTATACGCAGGAAGATATCAGTATAAAGGATAACAAAATGTTAAAAATAACACTGTTTATTCCGTATCTATGTTTGTTGTAGATGTTTGTGTTTGTTACTTATACACTATAAACGTATTTCAATGAAAGCGGGTATACATTACGCATGAATGCTGCCAAATAATTAAACACTACGTATGTAACTGAAAGTGGTTATAAATCACACGTGAATGCAGCCAGATAATTAAACACTACGTAATACCACACACAAATAAACAACACAATCATGTTCATGGTTACCATTGGTAGAATTAAACGGCTCTAGTCAACTTTGTTAAATAATGATAACAAGTAACCAAGAAATGCATCTATATCAATTGCTGGTATTTAATAAAACAGATTGTTTTGGCAGAAATGCATTTGCAAGTTAATATTTATATAGTTACAACGTTTATGTTGAACTTCATTATTTAAAACATTGCCACATAATAATGACATATAATCCTTGCAAGCAACATGGACTTCATTTTATAATTTGCGCAGACATTTGTCATCAATTGTCTTGATATCTTTTTACAGCATATATGTTTTATGTATTCGTACATTGACATAGATGTCATTACAGCGTTATATCCGCTGTCGAAATCGAGATAAGTCTTTTTATTTGTTTAGGGCATTCCAGGCCGAATTAGTATTTTAAGACTTTAAGAACTCCTTATTAGTGTGTCAGTTCCGTACGGAGGACCCTTGGGATATCCAATTGTCTCCGAATATGCATTTCCGGGAACAAGGCGTAGGCTATTAAGAGGTTTTCGATGTGACAAAGCATACTTATTTAGCCTCTAATGTACTTAAGACACCTCGGTGAGAGGTCTTTCATGCCGCCTGGGGATACTTCCGACGGCGTATTTATTTAGTAAATGTTTTCAAGTTTGCGAATGCGAATAGTAAGCATAAAACCGGAGATAGACTCGTGTTTGGACAACACGAAATGGCTGTCCACCAATTAACTTTAGCGACATTAGCGAATCAAAATATTTCGCTTACTTTGTTACGGTGTATAATAATAAATTAATTGCATCAGTAGTAGATACATTAATTATCTTAACACGGTTTTTTAATTCTTGCATTTCTCAACCTGATCTAGGTCACGTTTACATGATATTGTATAGATAACAAGTAAATTGTTTTTATCACGGTATATCACATATAACATGACTTTGACTGTATTCTTGTTACTTATTGGTTGTGCAACTAGTTCACGCTCAAAATACTTGCCAAATACTTTCAAAATAAACTAATTGGATACATGCTCTCTAAATACATTCCCAAATGGCATGTGTTTATTATGTTTAAATTGAGTGCGTGCACTTTACACGGTTTTAAAAGTACTTATTTGTTTTATAGTGTATATTGGTCTCAATAATCTCTTGTGTATTCGCAGCTAAACAGTATTGAGGGAAACCTACGATAACTGTTCTTTGAGTAACACTCTAGTAAAGTAACGTTGATTGTTTTGTCAAAGTTTCTGCTGAGAACTTTCTCACATACCGAAAATCTGAAACAGGCAATTCACGTGAAGATTTTGTTTCGTTCGTCATTGTAAACACATATTCGCCAAACGCTTAATTGTGACATTTTCCTAAATAAATGCTACATCGGAAGTCTCCCGAAGCAACGATGAGAAACATCTTATTGGATTCTCTTTATTAAATATGAGCCTTAATTCGTTTGCATTGTCACATAGAAGCGCTCGAAATAAGCTTCAATGTGTTCCCGGATTAAATATTCGGAGAAAATTGGATTTTCTGAGGGTCCTCTTAGCGAAATGGACACGCTAATATGGTGTTCCTGATGAGACTAAACATATCTAAGACTATCAATTCAGCTGTGGCTATATGAAAAGCAATAATTATGTGTTGGATAAATGATGTGTGGACATCAAAATGTAATATCGTTATAATACAATGTATAATGCCACTTGTGCACATTTACATGGGAGACGCGTACCCAATATTTTAAATGTTATTATACCACTGATCTATAATACAAATTAACTCCGCCCTCTTTCTGTGTTTACATGTCACTTCAATTTTGACTGATTTTTAGGTCACGCCCTATTGGACTAGTTCCTGTAGGACTGTCGTTAAAAATAAAAAATAAACTGAATCAGGGTAAAAGGTTTCAAACGCGTTTATGAATGAGGAAGGCTTACAACAGTTCTTATGAGAATATGCAATTAGCATAAACAATTAACATACGTGAAATAGTACCTTAAATAATTTCGCAACCCCAGCTTTTATCCGCATCTTATCATAATTTCATGTGTCTTATTTGCACTGATTAAATTCATTTGGTTGATTAAATTCAAGGGTAATAAATCAACCATTTCTGCTAATTTAGCGTTTGCTGGTTATCAGTCTTGGCTTATATCTTATACCTACACACATAATAAGTCGTGTAAACTGTTTATATTAATGATATGTACATATATGACGGTAGTATACCAACATTTAAACGTGCTCTCTCAGAAATCGAAGTAAATCTACACTGACTGCTTATTTTACATACTGATCGAGTACAGTGGCGTTGATCGTTTTATCAAGGTATTTGTCGAATCACAATTACGTCGTATATATTTGTTATATATCTGTTGATAAAATGTACACTATCATAACGGATCACATGCACGTCAATGATGCCAAAGCTTCATCTGCCAAAAGACTACCTGTTCATGGAAATGACCCAATGATCCCAGGCATTGTAGTTGCTACCTTCAAAGACAAGGAGCAGCGGCCAAAGATTCTGAAGGCTAAGAAACAATTGAATAACTCCACTTTTAAACAAGTTTTCGTGCATGAAGATCAGACAAAAGAGGAGCGACTTGCTGCTGGGAATCTTCGAGCTATGGTGAATGCTGTGAATAGAGGCCAACATCTTTCCATACGAGGAAATCGTGTCTACACTTACCAAGTGAATCGTGGTACCCATAATAATGGTACAAACAGTGCAAAGAGTGGCGCCCACAATGGTACAAATAGTGTTAACTATGGTGCCCATAATAATGGCACAAATACTCAACCAAGCCCTACTGGTCCAAGACAGACAGGTCAGCGATGTCAACGAGGTGGAGCACAGAGTCAGCGCGGATTCAGACCAAGAGGACCAAGAGGCGGCTACAGAAGAAGTTAGGTCACCTGCGGGTTCTGGAACATTAATGGCTTTAGTGCAGGCCTCAATAGTGATAACTATATTATATGCCAATCATGTATTGATAAATTAGACATTGACATTATATGCATTAGTGAAACTAAACTTACAGGACAGAATGTTATAAACCTACCAGGTTATTTATGGTTTGGTAATAAAAGAAAACGTACGCATGTCAATGCTAGGACAGGGTCTGGGGTGTTGGATTTCTTGTAAAACAACATATTGCTAATTATTTTTCTACTAATATCGTAAATGACAGTTATGATGGTATTTTATGGTTAGAATTTAATGATAAGTGTACTAATTATACTTTCGATGCTTGTGTTTGTTACTTGCCTCCAAATAACTCCTCAAGACAGGTTGATGTTTGTGATTTTTATGACACTTTGCTTACTAATGTATATGAATATCAAAACTTTGGCACTGTTTGTATATGTGGTGACTTCAACAGCAGAATTGGGGAGAATGAGGATTATATTGTTGGTGTTGATGAGATTGCTGTGAGAGATGTTATGGATTTTACATCAAATTCATATGGTGATAAACTTATGGATTTTCTAATTGACAGTAATATGTGTGTTCTAAATGGTCGCAACTTTGTTTAAAATGATTTTACCTCGGTGTCTATAAAAGGCTGTGCAGTGGCTGATTATTGCATTATTCACCATGATAATCTTCATCTGTTTCAAGATTTCAAAGTCACACGAAGCACGGAATTTTAAAATGAGCTACATGCTCAGTTTGGTATTTTACCCTCATCTGTTCCTGATCATTCTATTTTGTCATGGACTTATATTTTAAAAGGCCAGGATCAATTTTATGCACATAATTGCTGCACTGATGACCATCAATCAGGTTGTGATGCCTCATATGATAGATTTAATGTAGAGAATATTAATAATGATTTTCTTACGGCAGACAGTGTGATCAAGTCGTTACATGATACTGTTTAGAACAGAGTATCAGATTGCAAACAGATGTAAGTCTTCAATGATATATGCACTGTTATTAGAAAAGAAATGTATAGCAAACTAGAATATAAAAAAGTTAGTATACTTTTTAATAAAGATAACAAGAACAGAAGAATAGGCAAACCGTGATGGAATGAACAACTGTCTAACTTATGGAATTCCCAATGTAAGGCAAAAAAGGATTGGTTAAATTGTAAAGAAGCCAATGCCAAAAATCATCTCAAATACTTGTTTGAAACGGCAAGACGTGCTTTTGACCGTAAAGTTTAGAAAAGTAAACGGGCATACTGGGTCTCATTTCAAACTAATCTCGCCTCTCAATGTGGAGAGAATCAGGTAGAGTTGTGGAAATCCATTGGAAAAATTGGTGTTGCTCAGTCCAGAAATAAAGCTATCCCTTTAGAAGTTGTCTGTGATGATGGCTCTATTTCAGATAATATTGACACAGTTTTGTCAAAATGGAAGAATGATTTAAGCAGTTTGTTTTGCAACAGAAAACATTCTTTTCAATATCAATCATGGTTAGGAAATAGCAATGTTGGGGACAATCTGTGAAAGTTTAAATGAAAATATTACTCTATCTGAAGTATGGAAGGCCAATATTAAAGCAAAGTGTGGCAAAGCATGTGGTAATGACTCAATACCTGTAGATGTGTTAAAAAATGATGTCTGTGTTTCTTTTTTACATATTCTTGTTAATGTTTGTTTTAATTATGGCATAGTACCATCTGAGTGGGGTAAAATAATTATAAGTCCCATTCCTAAGTCAAGTACAACTGATTTACGAGACCCCCTGTCCTACAGAGGCATCGCATTATCCTGTTCCATGTATAAATCATATAGCTCCATTCTAAATGACATTATATTACAATGGTCTGAGGATAATGATGTCATTGTTGAAGAGCAAAATGGCTTTCGGAAAAATAGAAGTACAATTGATCATTTGTCGTCTCTAACTAATATTATTTAAACAAGAAAGCGTTTAAGGCAGTCTACTTTCTGTGCCTTCATTGATTTAAAAAAGGCGTACGATTTCGTAGAAAGATGCATTTTGTGGAATAAGTTGACTTCAGTGATAGGTGTTAATAGAAAAAATGTCATAGCTATCAAATCGTTATATAATAATGTAACATCATGTGTACGAATTAATGGCCTTTATACTGAAGAGTTTGAGGTTCAATGTGGCCTTAATCTGTTTATTAACGATCTAGCTGTTGCAATTAAAGCCCTGGATAAAGGAATACCCATTAGTGATAATGAAAAACTCTGCATATTACTTTATGCAGAAGACATTGTTCTTATCTCTGATAATGAGCAGGATCTACAATTTATGTTAAATGTTTTAAATACATGGTGTTCTTCTAATGGTATGGTTGTGAATCATGATAAAAGTCAAATAGTGCATTTTAGACCTAATTGTAGAAAATGAACAACAATCTCATTTACATGTGCTGACTACAATCTGCAAGTTGTGAACAAGTACATGTACCTTTGTCTCCTATTAGATGAGCATCTAGATTATGGTGCCACTGCTAAGTGTGTGGCACAAGATGCTTGCAGAGCGCTTGGTCTTTTAATTGCTAAATGTAAATCAGCAAGCAGTTTGCCATATAAAGTATTTACCAAATTATATGATACGACTGTCTGGCCGATAATTTCATATGGTGCGGCCATTTGGGGGCACTAAATCATTTTCGTGTATTAATTCAGTAGAAAGTCGAGCTATTCGATTCTTCCTTTGTACAGGCCGATACACACCTATAAATGCTTTGTATGGCGACACTGCCTGGCAACCACCACATGTTAAACAGTGGAAATCTATTGCAGACCATTGGTATAGACTAGTTAATATGGACAGTGGTAGAATGAATCAAAAAGTATTTTTATTCTGTTCCGTTAAAAGTAGCAGAACTTGTAAGAATTGGCAGTTTGAATGTAAAACTCATTTTAACGATATCTGTTTGTTACATCCATTGAATGACTGTAGAGACAGAAACATGAGAGATTTCTGTGAACAAGTGTTGTCCCACATCATGCATAAATATGTTAGCATATGGACAAATAATGTTAGTGCTGAAGTCGGGCCATCTGGTAGGGGGCGTAATAAACTTAGAACTTATAGACAGTTTAAAGAAACATTTGCTGTAGAAACGTATGTTACATCTACACTTCCCTTAAGACATAGATATGCTCTTGCTAAGTTTAGATGTGGAACCGATCCACTTAGATTAGAGACTGGAAGGTATGATAATATTCCAGAAAATCTGCGTATCTGTCCCTTATGTGAGCTAGATATCGAAAATGAATCCCAAGTTTTGTTTCACTGTGATGCCTACAACTGTGTTAGGATTGACCTTATCTCTAAAGCTAATGAGATAAACAGATCTTTTAACTCACTCTGTGATAATGATAAACTAGTGTTTGTACTACTTAATGAAAACATGGTAAAAGTCAAGACCTGCCTTATGATCTTAAATACACGAACACAACTTTTGTATAAATAGCATTTTAAGCCTTGTTTTAACTTATAGCAAGACTTATGTTTCATCAGATTTTAGTGATGCTCACATGTAAATCTGTAAATTCTCTGCTGATGAGTTCAATTTAAAACATTTCCTATAAATAATATGTATATGTATGTATATGTATATGTAATCTCTCATGCTGTTTTACATTTTGTCAACTGGAGCTCATAACCTTAGCATCTGGGTGTTAAGTTGATTTTATTGTGTGTATATATATATATATGTAATCTCTCATGCTGTTTAGAAACTACACGTGTTTTAATTTGTCAACTGTAGCACATAACCTATCTGGGTGTAAAGTTGATTTTATTTTTATTTTATGCCTATGTTTTAGTTAATTTTTTTTTCTCTATGTGTAAAGTATTAACTGCCTATGTTTAAGACAGAGTACTGTCTCTTATAACTCTGTACTGAGTGGCAATACACTTGTAATCTATGAATTACTTGTATGTGTATATAGCTGTAAAATATGTGTATTGAAGAGACGTTAATAAACTATTAAACCTGATAAAACTGAACATTTATAAGCGGAATTATTTGTGAAAAGTTTGTCTTTACCTCCTTGTTAACACTCATTCAACACTCGAATTATTGGGAAAAAAATCCTAAAAAATATCTCTTAAAACTATTTCCAAGCGTCACCGAGATTCATCTTCATCTAACTGGACTTCGTTGAACTAGGCTTCATAAGTATGCCTTGTCACAAAGAGGGCGTCCAAATAAGCAACGCCTAGTTCCCTGAAGTACATAGTCGGAGAAAATTGGATTTCTCGAGGGTCATCCTAGCAAAAAAGACAACATAATAAGGTGTTCTTGATAGAATTATAAAGCTCTAAGAATATCAATTCGGCTGTGACGTCTGCAAAACAATAATAATGAGTTCGCTCTCAGCGTGGACATTGGAACAATCGATCGATTGAAATGTACCGTTGCTTAGATTTTGGATGTATTTGCCCACAATATTTAATATATATGCAAATATTTATAATTTGCTTCCGGTTACAAAGACATACACACACCTTTGGTCTTTTCAAAACGTTTCGGCAATAAAGTTGAATACCTTATATGTGATAAAGTAAAAGGCTTAATGCTATGATTGATCAAATTATTATACGGGAACAATTAACAGAGTGTTTAAAAGATATATAATATTTCATTGGCAGTAGAGTTGTGTAAAGTCGAATCGCACGAGAGGGTCGGTATATGTAATAGGTACGTTATTCTCTATATTTTCCCCTAATGCGTAGGTTTTCTTTTGTTTTCCGTTCCATCGCGAATTCCAAACCGAAGTGTGTTGTGAAACCGTAACAATCAATTCTTTGCTTTGGGCTGTTTATTACAATGGAATCGCATGGTCCAGTTTTGCGGACGGACGGAATGACGAACGCTCTGACAGACATAAAGGACGGAAGGTAAACCTTTTGTAATCGCCCTCTTGTGAAACTGTTATGCAATTAATGACATTTTAACAAACATTGGATATTTATGATTCAAACGGATTAAGCAATATTTGAATATTACATTCAAACTGAATTATATAAGTGCTGTGAGAGTTATGCCGAAAGTGTGTATCTAGCAATGTATTCACCCGGCTGAGTTATGGACATGAGATCAGTCGAAAAAGGGTATATATTGTATATATATCCAATATACAATATTGGAGTGAGCCCTTAAGAAATGGGCGGCCAGACGACAATATTATCCACAACCCGATATCATTGGGAAAGTCGTTTCTTTGGGGTATTTTGTAAACCCCTGTATGATTTAAAGGGCGAAAATACAAATATTTTAAATAGAGAATGTGATTCCGTACGGGCGAAGCCAAACTCGTTAACAATCGTCATACCACTCAAACCTTAATGATATTTTGAAAATGACAGTGAAATCTGTATTTAAGCAAACCAAAAAAAAAAAAATTACACAAAAGAAGAACATAATATTATGAATAGGTGAAAGCAATTCACATCCATTATTTCATGAGATAAACATGTTCTTCAAAAGCGCTGGAAACTGTCAAAACTGCAATATCTTCAACACATAGTACATGATATCTGAGCGAAATCTGATGGCAGCGTGCGGATCGCAGGTCGAGCATCAGCATTTAAGTGTTGCATACATCACATACATGATGGATGAAGGTCCTAGGATAATACAGATATTGCCGAAGATACGGAAAGCCATTATTGCGTACCCAGAATCGATGCTGTGGTTTCGAAGGATGCGGAAAGAGTATCAAGAGCTAGAGCGGAGATGCCTCCATTGAAAACGGATTGGTTCATTATTCGGATAGTATCATTCATGAGTTATTAGAACGATCGAAAGAGATACTGCGAGATGTGCGGCATTGGATATTCATGAAAGGCAGTACTTGAAAAGATCTTAATGAAATACAGACGATAATGTTGACATAATAATTATCAATGTGAGACATTTGATTTCCGGCAATAGCCATGCTACATGGGCGAACGATTGTCGTATTCAAATGATTTATATCTGTTTTTAAAAAGGTAGTGCACTAGTTCATTTAGTCGTGATTCCGAATGATCTTACCTAACAACCTTTGTAAAGTTATTTACCCCAAGGCTTGTATATAAAAGGAAGAGGGATGATACCATTGTCCAATTGTGTCGGTTTTTTTTAAACATTATGCATATACAAACATTTTAAGAAAGCTAAATATTCATAAAATCGTCAAAGTGTATAACATATGCAAGTTATATAAATGGTAATTGTTTTTCATTTTATATCACAAGAATTATGTAAAGGTATGAAATAAAAACAAGAGATGTGTTTGTCAGAAACACAATGTCCCCAACTGCGCCGCTTTGATTTTTTTTACCTTTGACCTTGAATGATGACCTTGNGACAGACAGACAGACAGACAGACAGACAGACAGACAGACAGACAGACAGACAGACATGCCAAAATCAATATACCACCTTTTTTAAAAGGGGGCATACAAAACTCGAGACAATACAGTTTGAATGAGGAACAACCGTTGGCCTTAGTCATGTGAAGTTAACAAAGCGGCTGCTATAACCGACCAGTCAGCAATTTCAGTCCATCGAACTAATCTCCTCCTACTAAGTAAATCTTAAACACGGAATCGTTATTCCCTGGTAAATCCAGCCTTGCATGCTAGTATTTACATTACAGCAAGTATAAATCCTCAAACGGTGGACACGTTGAACTGACAAACCCAGGACACATGAGTGTCGAAATGTAATACCGAACGCTTAAACAGATCATTTATATGAAAACAGACTTGATTTCTATATCACTATAATAAAACACTAGTAACGACTATTTAATACATGTTTTGTACACGATTGTTCGGTTGTTAACAATATATTTGCATTATTATCATTAGTTTGCACTACTTGACAGTTCTTTGCTAACCGTAATATGTGTTTACAATAATATTTGCTTACGATAGTGTGCTATGAGAAAATTAAGTGTATTTTTGTCTCAAGCATTCATATATTCGCTGCCATTCATTGCCAGTTAGATACAACATTATTTAAACCTGCATGTTACGAGGCTTAATAATCATGCGTATCTTGTCTATCCATGCATGCGCCTGATTCAAGCATACGTATCTCCGATGTGCATGGTATGACACAATAATCAGTATCTCTGTTTGCAAACTTTGACCCTGCGAATCATCAACATTGCCTTTGCGTTGTAACGATTCTGTCTTAACGCACTGGGAACACTTCCAGACGCTTGCGGTGAGGGTTTGATATTAGTGACATTTTCTATTCACTATTAATACAATACAAATAACATCAGAACATGTGTGATCATTTAGTAATACAATGCAAACTGTACGAACTACCATAGCGACTAACTGATATCGTTTAATATCAATGCATATCAGATTCAAGAGTGTACACGCTTTTGAACCAGTATTGATCGTGACTTTCAATATTCAAGCAATACTTTAATATAACAATGTACCGCTTAATTCACGCGTAATATTTGTTTATTTAAAAAAGAATCCCATGATATTTGTTGTTAAAGAAAGATCAAATGGGAGTTTAAGATTATTGTTACATGTGTTTTTTTATAAATAATATATACTGAACGCTACCACACACCATCGATAGCCTACGTACATATCAAGGATCAAATCACATAATTAAACAAGTTATTTTTATTAAAACAATATTGTAAAAAGTAATTTCGTTACATAAATCTTTGACCAAAACAATTAACTACAAATGTATTTTGAATATTAAGTACAAGGATTTCCTTCCAAATTCGATCCAGTTACGCAAAATGGGTTTACCTAAAAATCGATTGGATATAATAAATAACTCACATGAAATGATTAACTGCAACCAAACATAGCGAACATTGAAACATAATTGGTGCATTTGATGTCCGACATATGTTTTATATGTCAGAATGAAATAAATCACCCAAATGTACACATGCGTGTGTATTCTACAAAAATGTGACACTTATTTACAGTAGCGTCAACGAGATGCTCTTTTGATCAAAAGGCTAAAGTCCAAATTTATATGACATTCCAACGTGTATACATGTGGCTGTCGTTTCATGCAAGCTACCTATGGTGTTCGCCGCATTTTGTAAAATAAACACATAATAAACATTGATTAAAAGTCCATTGTTTATTACTACAAGCGCTTCATACTTTCCTAGTATTTTAACTGAAGAGTATACGATTTATTGTTTCGTTCATGTTTAACAACACACACAAACTGTAACATGATCGAACATTCAAAATGTTACATGACTTTTGTATAAAAAGTATAATTTAGAAGTTAAACTTCGGAATAGACTGTGTGTAATACATTTCAACACAGGCCATCGTTTTAACTTGTCTTGTTATTTCTAACAAATCATCTTTAAAGTGTATTTAACATGACTGTTTACAGATAAAATTCAAAGCTTTCTGCAAACAGACGTGTAATCAATTTAAGAAATGAAATAGCCCATACGACGAAAGATCTGATGTTTAATTAATTTGTTTCGTCATTGATATTGAACTTTTTCTATTTACTTAACAATATGGGTGTTTGCTGATTTAACGGAAAACGCATTATCCCGTAATGCATCCTATAAGTTGTTATTACCAAGACAACAAGAAGATATAACCGACTTGTATTACTCAGCCCATATATTAAACTGATGAGAAAGCAAGTTTGGAATGCGGATATTTGTTTCCTACAAATCCAGAAGGGATAATATGTACTGTTAAAATGCTCAAAATATTTATGGGTGTTTATTTCAAACAAAATCTAAACGTCACCACACAGTTTTGATGAAATATAATATCACATGTGTTCATGGAGAAACCATGCTAAGAAGTACAGACGCCAACGTAACTTGGCAATAGCTATTCATTTAATTTAAAACGATACATAATTATTTCGAATACAACAGTTTTGTTGTGCTCGTAGAAACTGTATTCGTCACAAACACGCATGTTCACGTTTCGTATTACAGTCTGAAACCCATATACATTATGAGACATATACAGTTATAGGGTATTATCAAACAGCGGTTGCGTGTGTTTGTCTATCATGTACAAATAAGATCATTCAATACATCAACACGTGTACGAATACGACCAATACGACGAAGTGTGTCAGTAACGACCTAGGAATAGGAATGCATTTGTCCTAATGAAGTAATTGTAACAGTTTCTTTCTTTCATGTGTACCTGTCTTACAACATGTATAATTTTGTCTTATGTTTTGTTTGTTTGTTACGTTTGTTTCGACTTTTCCAACAGCATTTCCGTCCTATCACGGCGGTCAGTTAACCAAAATACACTTCGTGGATTAGCGTTTGTTAAATACTGTTGAAAACGACGAACAGAAAACATACAAAACCACAGCAGAAACGAAAACATTATCAAACAGCACTGCAATATGAATATAATACTGTGCTATACAATATACTTTAGTTGCTGACATTTATAAATTTAATCAGGTTTTTGTTTATTGTGCTGTTTGTTTTATACTGTTTTGACAACCGATGGCTACCATAAGACACAGGCATGGTTACCGTGTTTTCTCTCCTGATAATGTTTATAGAGTTGCAAAATTGCCATATTAGGCGACGATCAGTTAATGCCATGTTATGAAATAATAACAAACAAAGAATTTAAAGAATGCATTAAATGTTAGAGAAAACCTAAACAGAACACACGGCAAATAGAGCAAACTGCATCACACAAACTAAAAACAACGCTGCATTCCAAAGTAACGAATCCATTAAATAAATTGTGATAACTATTTTATTCCCTCCTGAACACATGTCATGATGATCTGGGATGACAGATAACTGTTTTATTTTAAAAGCGCCGACAAAACCGCTTTTTTATTCTTGAGCGGTTACCATTAGATTTTTCCATGGTTACAGTTGCGTGTGGCGTCGAAAATTCCCCAAACCTAAAAGCTTGCGGTGGAACGTTCAATAATATTGTATTTATTGAGAAAAATCCTGTCATTTGCAGCAGTTCAAGAATGATCGATACTCAATTGTATTCCCGGGTTCCCTTGAGCAAATCATTGTAATGCAGTGTAAGAAAAAAGTTCAATCTCCGAAATTACTGACGTCTTAGAACAGTGCGTGAACCTTTACTTCAATGTTATGTTTCTACAATACTATAATAGAATACCTGTTGAAAGAATCAAAACAACACATCAGTTGTTTATTTCCAGTTTTCGGCAGTGGTCAAAGTATTGCTTGCCAGACCACACCAACCGATGTTATTAAACAGTAATGGGAGTTATAAAGACTGTCCATGTTCAATGTCACTTTTTTACAGGTGTNGCGCAAAGTAAGAAATGAGGAATCATTTTGTCTATATCGAATCAACAAGACGTATTGTTTTCAATGTTATTTTAATTTATGGATATGAAAAACACATAACAGGGCTTGAACGGCACGAGAATCGCCTTGTTAATACACGATTTCTCCCGTTCAAACCCTCCTTTTGACAAGTTTCTGCACCCCGACAGAGGGCATTATAGATAGAGTGTATGCAATAATTTAACATCAATGTAGAAATTTATTATATGCCGGAATACGTATTGTAATATATTTATTTATTTTAGTGACTATAAGGTTGATTTGTCTGATATATTGGTTATTAATGGCGTTACTGTATTATATGCAGGAAGATGTCAGTATACAGTATAACAAAATGTTTAAAAAACAGTGTTTATTCCGTCACTATGTTTGTTGTAGATGTTGGTGTTTGTAACTTACACTATAAACGTATTTAAATGAAAGCGGTTATACATTACGCATGAATGCTGCCAAATAATTAAACACTACGTTATGCCACACAAAAACGAACAACACAATGTATGTTCATGTTAACCAATGGTAGAATTAAACGGCTATAGTTAAATTTGTACAATAATGACCACAAGTAACACAGAAATGCATCATTATTAATTGTTGATATTTAATAAAAAACAGAATGCTTTGCCAGAAATGCATTTACAAGTTAAAATTTATATAGTAACAACGTAAATGTTGAGCTTAATTATTTAAAAAATGCAACATGATCATGACATATGACCCTTGCAAGCTGTATGGATTCCATTTTACAATTTGCGCAGACATTTGCCAACAATTGTCTTTATATCTTTTTACAGCATATATGTTTTTATGTATTCGTACATTGACATAGATGTCATGACAGCGTTCTATCCGCTGTCGAAATCGACAAGTCATTTTTTTTAAGGCATTCCACGCCGAATTAGTATTTTTAGACTTCAAGAACTCCTTATCAGTGTGTCAGGTCCGTACGGAGGACCCTTGGGATATCCAATTTTCTCCGAATATGCATTTCCGGGAACAAGGCGTAGACTATTAAGAGGTTTTCGATGTGATAAGGCCTACTTATTAAGCCTCTAATCTAATTAAGACCCCTCGGTGAGGGGTCTTTATTGTCGCTTGGGGATACTTCCGACGGCGTATTTATTTAGGAAATGTTTTCAAGTTTGTGAATGCGAATAATATGCATAAAACCGGAGATAGACTTCACATATGATTCCATTGTGTAATACGTGTCTTTGTATTAAAGAAAATACACAAAAACCTTGACATACCAATCAGCACTAAATAATAATAAAAAATAATAACTCCAATGACACTTAACGTAGGTAACTAAGATTTTTTTAATGCGACCAACACAATGTTTTAACATGCTCAAAAACTGAGGGTCTACCGCGATACATAGAAGCTACTTGTGTTTACCCAAACTACGTTTCTGCATTTGGTCAAACGCTACAATGTAGTAACAACGCAACATTTGTCTTTAATTAGTAGCCCTGGGACATAGGTAAATGAGGATGATCATAAATGATTTTAATAAAACAAAGACGCATTTAAATTACACATATAAACATATACCATTGATTTCGTGTAAAGAAATTTCACCTGGTTGGAAGTTTCTTGACACATTTCGATTTAATGATATCTGCATTATCTTACGAACAATCTGGAAATAATGCTAGTCATCATCATCATCACTTACATCATCATCTTCATTATTATCATCTTTATTTCTTTTTTTTCTCAATCTTGGCACCATCATCTTCACATAATCATTACCCCAAAAAACAAGTTATGTTATTTTATTGTTTATTAGTTCATCTAGCTCTAAAAGGGCATTACGTCTAGTGATACACATTTGAAAAATGGATAAATAAACCAATCTGTTCATATGTCTTTTTATATACAAACTTATAAGAAGTTTCATGCTCATAGCGATAAAATAATAATATCAAATTGTCGCCCGCGAGCCTTCCTCGGGCCTCAATAATTTGAGTGGAGGTGGGGTGTGATTACAGTTATATAATATAACAATTAGATGTCAGTATTTAATAAGAACATCTAACACGTGCAATACCAGCTACATACGACATATATATGATATCTTCAGATAATTAATACTATTTCAATGGACAATAATAACTACCCAATAGTTTGTCATATTTTATGAAAAAGGGATATTTTCTTAAATTTCAGTTTTTAGCTTCCAACTTACACAAACAATGCATGTTTGTGTAGAAAAGTGTGGAGATTTGAAGAATGTTTATCCTAATATTTTATTTATCAGCAGGCTGAGGTCACATTAATATTTTGTTTTTGTTTTTAAAAACACAACAGTAACCTTAAATTGCTTCAAACATACAAAACTATCTTTAATGAATCAAACTTTGCGTATTAATATTGAGTGTATGTGTTATGATTTTGCCCCTTAAAAACGTCTTAAAAGATTCATGTAAACAAGTTTACCAAGACAACATATAAATATATACGTTCACAAACGCAACCGCAACTAAAATACTCAATTCGTCAAATCCATGTAGGTCTCGTTGTTATGATTATGTGAGTGTTAATATATACACAGTTTCTTTATTGAAATCAAGAGTCGTATTTAAATGTGAACACAATAGCAGGAACAAACTCAGGAAAAGGGTAGGGTATGGTTAATAGTAATATGTCTATATTGCATTTTATCTAAAATACACTTCCAGTTAAACTTTTCATACTCTGTAAAAAATATATTTGTCAAATACGTTATCAATATTTTGTACAACAACGATATCACAACTGGCACAACTATTTTTAAACTGTCGAATCTTTGCTTAAAAAAAATAAAAATAAAAAAAATATGACAAAAAAGTCACATCCATATTTTATTATGTTAATTGGTTTGTCAATGCGTATACATAAACTTGATAACAGGCATTTTTTGGTTATCTGTTTGTCTCCTATTTCCTTGTTAAAACTTATTATCCACCCTTATTATTGTGAGACGTTCTTAAACTAATACTCTGTCTAAAGTATCTCCACGCGTCAATGTTAAACTTCTTAATACAGTTTTCTTTATTAAATTAGAGACTTAACAAGTATGCGTTGTCAATAGAAGGCCTCAAACTAAGTCATGCCTTGTTCCCGGAATTGCACACTCAACGAAAACGTTATTTTTCAAGGGGCCTCTAGGCAAAACGCTATAGCAATTGTGGTATTGATAAAGTATACAGCTCAATGAATTTTAAATCGGCTGCAATACAATAATAATGGGGTCACTCTGTACGAAAATAAGAAATGTATGTTATATTGAAATTTCGAGTTATAGATTTTGCACATATATGGAGTATTACATGGAAAAATGAACAACATCATTCCGGTTGTAAACATTATTGAAACTTGTCTGTACTGTAGGCATTCTGCTGTACTTGTTGTTCTTTTGTTCATTACACTTCCCAGTTTTTGCATTTAAAACCCTTATACATAAATACTTTTTTTAAACACCGATATTACTTAGTATGTATAACACCAAAACTAAAATACAAGATGGCATTACTCTGATATGCAAATTAAAGAATATTTGTTAGATAAACGTGATTTGTTTACATAAAAATGCGAAAGAAAAATGCACAAGTGTTAAGACTTTTTGACATACAAGTATGTATCAATGCGTAATTATATATATGTTAATTTGATCCGAACAATTTCTATTATGTGTCCTAATTTTAGAATTATTACGAAAAATTATCCAGCGTGCGCAAAGACTAAACTGTGATTTGATTCCCACTCATGTATGTTCATATGGTCTGGAATGTAACATTCGATCCGCCCAACAACCACCCACATTTCGACACTAAGCTACACACACAATAAGCAGTATGTCGAATGTTTGGAACCGATGATACAATATACATGTCGTCCCATTGTTTGATGGTTTTAAAATCCCTGCACAACACAGTATGCAGTTGTGGCACAGACGGACATCATGTACTCATAAGAGCAGGACACATTTTCGACCAACATTAATGTTTATTTAAAAGAAATTAGAACTCAATCAGACACAACAACTTTTCGACATCGACCGACTAACATCTGTTTCAAAAGAAAGTCCCCCACGGTTTGTTGCCTTGTAAAAAATGTACGTTAAAACAATTTGTGGTTATCCAATCAAGCGGCCCTAGATAACTGATCGAAAGGCATATACCCCGATCACATGAATTAACGCATGTTGTGTAACTCTTACCTATTTGTACATAAAGACGGCGACGTCGATCCATCTTGTACATACATAAATACACATAAGGCACATTGAACTGTTATTATTATATTTAGACATAAATCAAAAAGATTTAAGATATACAGAACTTATATTAAAGGAAATCACGTATCATGGAATGGCAATTTTGACGATTGCGTCCATTATCGCATGAAAGCAACTTTAACTGATTTAAACCAGTAATCGTATTCCTCCAGCGTTGTTTAGTGGTTATGATTCAAGGATTTGTCGTAAAAAAATATATATATAATATTTTATTGATCGAAGGTAATGACCGTATATAAATATCAACAACATTCGTTAGTTAACGTAGGGAGTGGGACTAACTGTAAGATCTTGATTGTTTGACATCCGCTGGTGTGACTAATTTATTCATGTCAATTTTTGAAAGTACCGTCGTTCGACAATATCCGTCAATATATGGTACGAACGAATTCAATATTTCCCCATTTTACCTGATTACATAAGACTGCAACTTCCTTGAATTGAGGAGATTAATATATCAATATTACCGCTCAATAAAGTTACAGACAACTAGCGGATGTGCTTCTCGGTTAACATAGTGTATACAGCTTTCATACTCTTAATAAGCCGCAGGTAAACTGTGTATGCATACCATGTGCATGTGCTTACTTATGATATGTGTAAATACACCTCTTTAATTAGTCTCTGAGAAACAACCCCTTTATAAGTAAAAAAAATGAAAAAAAATGTGAAAAATAACATTTCTTAAAGACAACCAAGCAAAGGTTTATAACCACATACATTTCATATGCACTTTTTTGCAATACATGGTGTATCTTGCCATGACCGATTAATACTGTTTATATACTCTGAATATAGCCAACGTAAAAAAATAAAACAAATATGTTTGTTTGAAAATCAATCTCTTTACAAATACCTGAATTGCTGCTAAATGTTGAGGTTTAAAGATAATCCCACGTTACTAAAATTCTTATGTCATTGCTTCAACATATACGTATTAAGCCGTAGCCATTGTTAATATAACCTATAGTCACATATATCAAAGTGTATGTGGTAATCAATAACTGTGTTGGTCACTGAACATCGCTTTTATTATCATACCTTCTTTAATAAAATCGATATTGAAATAAGCCTATCTCTTACACTTTTGGCAGTGATCCTGAAAGTAGTCGGTGCTTTTCGATTAACTNTACTTGATAGAATTAAAAAGCTCTAGGAATATCAATTCGGCTGCGACAGTCTGCAAAGCAATAATAATGAGTTCGCTCACAGCGTGGATATTGGAGCAATCGATCGTTTGAAATGTGCCGTTGCTTATATTATGCCTGTATTTGCACACAATATATAATATATACTGTAACAAGTTGTTTCAGGTAACAAAGACATACACAATTCTTTGGTCTTTTCAAAACGTTCCGACAATAAAGTTGAATAATATATATGTGAGAAAGCAAAAGACTTATAATACGAAAACAATTAATAGATTGGTAGAATACACATGTACATATATAATCTTCCACAGGAAATATAAATTAGCCATAATGGACGTGTTAAGGGGAATCGCGCGAGAGGTGCGTCATTCTCTATATATTTTCTCTTCATACGTCGATTTTCTTTTGCTTAATGTCACCATATTTGAAGGTTATATTTACTGTTCTATATCGAAATCCAAATCGAAGTGTGTTGTTCAACCGTAACAATCAATTAATTGCTTTAGGCCGTTAATTCCAATGGCATCGCATGGACCAGTTTTGCGAACGGACTGAATGACAAACACTCCGACAAACATGACGCACGGAATAGTTATCCTCCTCCGGTGAAACTGGTATGAAACTAAGTACATTTTAACAAACATTCTATCTTTATTATTCAAACGGATTAAACAATATTTGACTATTGCATTCAAACTGATAAACATTTGTTTTCAGCATTATGTCGAAAGTGTGTCTGTAGTTGTATGCAATTTACTCACTCGGATGTGTTACGGACAGGAGATCATGCAAAACAGTTTGTGTGAAAAATCCCAGCTCGTTAATAATCATCATATCATGCTAGCAAAACGTGATGTAATCTAGAAAATGTGCATTCAAGCCAACACAAAAAAATAAATAAAAAAATGTTAAGATAAACGTGTTTATTCTGGTTACATGAATCACCTGATACTGTCAGAACTGCAATATGTTCAACACAGCTGCCTTATTACATAATACCCGAAGGTAATATGTTGGCAGCGTGCATATTGTAGGTCGAGCAGTAGCGTATATGAATAGCAGACATCACAGGCATTATGGATGAAGGTCCAACGGTAATATTGGGTATTGTTGAAGATACGATAAGCCATTACTGCTTCACAATAGCCGGTGCTGTGGTTAAGTTGGATGAGGACCGAGTTGGAGATTTTTTATCTGGAGCAAGGTCGGAGATGCGTTCAATGCTTAGATGAAAACAAAGCGGTTCATTACTTGGATATTCAGGAGTTATTTAAACTGTCTAAAGAAAAACTGTGAGAGGTGCGGCAACGGATGTTTATAAAAGGCAGTGATTGCAATGATCTTAATCAAATATATACGATAATGCTGGTGTGATGATTATCAAGATGATACATTTGATTTGCAGCCGTAGCAATGTTAGATGGGAGGACGAATGTCGTTTTCAAATGAATTAAATCTATTGTAATAAACTACAATTACGTTCACATTTGTAATACAATCTTCGACAAAATATTGAAATACATCAGAACCAGTTTGTATAATACAATGATTTCATAATAATAACAGTATACAATTATGGATAATGTTGAATTGATATGTCAATACACAATAGTTTAAAGCTCTCATCGTATGAATTGAACGCATAACATGTAAGCCTGTGTTGTTAAACAGTATCGCATCAGTAAATGTGTTAACACGTTAGCCTTTATCTATAGTGTTCTGCAATGATCGATCAAAGTTTATAAGCCAAAGCTTAATACATTATTCATGTGCGCATCGAACTAAACAGACATATATTAATAAGCATGATCACAACTTATAACATCGTACAATTGTTTAATCAAAGGCGTTTGTATGAATACAAGTAGGAAAAAAGATGTTTTTTTTTACAAGGGTGGCGGTTTTTGCGACAATTCTTATACAGAAACAATTTAAGGAAAGTAGATATAAATAAATGAACATTGACATAAACAATTGCTTGATTCTGGATGTAATCATTTTTCGAACTTTTTGATTATGCCCTCTTTTATACTAGGACATGCAAATATAATAATAAATAATAATAATAATAGTCTATGTACATGTAAGATCATTCAACACATCAACATGTGTACGAATACGACCAATACGACAAACTGTGTCAGAAACAACATTCAAACATTCATTTTTACATTTTTACCTGTCTGATAATGTTTTCTTATGTATTGTTTGTTTGTTTGTTCGTTCGCCATTTCCAACAGCATTTCCGTAATATCGCGGCCGTCAGTTAACCAACTTACACTTCGTGGGTTAGCTGTAATTTCTGACATTTCTAAATTCAATCATGTTTATGTGTATTGTGTTGTTTGTATTATACTGGTTTGACAACCGATGGTTACCGCACGACAAAGGGATGGTTACCGTGTTTTGCTCTCCTGATAACGTGCCTGGAGCTTCATGATTGCTATATTGGGTAACGATCAGCTCATGCCATGTTATAAAATAATTACACAAAAGCATGTATTGGATCCATTAAATTGTGAAGAAAATCAGTACAGAAGACACGAAGCAAATGGAGCAAACCGCATCACATAAACAAAAAATACCCTGCATTTCACAGTAAAGAATCCATGATAATAAATTGGGATATATATTTAAATCCCGTCTGAACAATGGTCTGGGATGACATATAACGGTATTATTCCAATGCCCCGACAAAATCGGTTTCTTGAAATCTTGAGCGGTTACCATTCGATATTTCCATGACAGTTGCGTGTGGCGTCAAAAATTTCCAAAAATTAAAAGCTAGCGGTGAAATGTTCAATTATATTTTATTTATTGAGTAAGGTCCTTTCTTTTGCAACAGGATTGACAATCCGTTGTTTACCCGGGTTCTCGTTGGGTAAATTATTGTAATGCAGTATAATAAAAAAACTCAATCTGTGAAATTGATGACATCTTAGAACCTGGCGAGATCATTTACGTTAATGTTATGTTTCTACAATACTATAATGGAAAACCTGATCAAAAGCATGAAAACAGCACAGATGTTTTTTTATTTCAAGTTTTCTGCAAATTTCAAAGTGTTGGTTTCCAGAATCAGCTCACCAACCGATGTTAATTTGTGATGTAAACAGTGTCTTGCTCATTGTCTGAATTGTATGTTTATATATCACGTTGACTATTATGTGAGCATTTATTTTTAAATTTTGTGATACGCATTTTGGTACACCTCAACAAAATATGTAACTTTTAAAAAGAGTTTTAATCATGAACAATAAATCTATTAATATTTCAACAATTATATGACTTCCACACTATTTTCGTTAATGGTTTCCTTTTTAAAGTAGAATTGTTTGTGCGTGTTAGGAGCCATATTTGATTAAGTGTTATTTAATTGTTTTTTGGATAGAGGCCTTTTTTAATTATTCATGACAAATATTTTATGGCTAATGAAATACTTCGATGACACACATTATTTATGACAGCATTAGATACATCTTATAAACAACACGACCAAGTGACCAACACAAAATCACAATTAAGCAAAACGGATACACTGACATGAACATAACTGTAATCTGCAATATAGATTATGATGAAACTCTGAAACATTATCAGGAGGGGCAGTTTAAGACTGAAATAATACGGTAGTTCTAGCTCCTGAGGGGATACTATTTTCAAAGCAGGCATATCGAACGCCAATGTATTCGTCTTGGTTAACATCAGATACTAATGATGTAAGCATTTTGCGCTCTAATGGTTTACTTAATTTAAAAGCCTTGGTATTGTTTCACATAGGTTACCAGATTAGTCTGGTATTTAACTGATTTCGTTATAATAACAGCAGATGCACTTTCTTATCACTCGTAATAACTTCTTACAAGCTTTGGTAAATCGGCTGATAATCGAAAGTAAGACATTTAAATAATGTGGAAAAACGCTTCTTATAGACAATGTACTATGTATGATGTTTACAACATTTTTCATAATGTGTGAACCACCAAAAGCCTAATCGAATGATTTGTGTAACAATTGCATGCATACAAGTTTAAAGTTGTGGTGTGTATAATAATATAAAAGGCATCATTTTTATTGCTTACATGATTTTGATGCTATCGGAACCCACTTTTAATGAAATTTATTGACAAATTGTCTTAATGATATTCAACATAATTATCATGGCTTTAAAAATAATGTAAATATTATATAAAAACATGTAAAATAACATTCTTATTAAAAATATTTAAAAACAATTTTGTTTTTTGTATAATAAACAATCCAAGTCTCTAAAATAAAAAAGACATTTAATAGCATTCATCAATAATTTGGAAAACTTAAAACGTGAATAACTGACATAGAATTTGTAAAAAAAAAACTTTATGTCCCGACGCCTGAATGGGCCAGTGGTAGAGCGTTAGATGTTGCAGTCAATGGTAACGCTGTTTTGTTTTCATGTAATTGTTATACTTATCGTAATTTGAAAATTGTAGAGAATTCCAAATATAACAGTTTACTCCTGTTTAAAACCTCGATCATCTGTTAACATGTATATTTTTAATGAAAAAAAAAGTAATAAAACAAATATATCCAAATTCATAACCGTTAATTGCTTTCGGGGGTTCACTAATAACGACAAGTTTAATCAATCCCATTGGAAGAAGAAACAAACAATTCTCTAAATTAAGTATATGTCTTAATTTCGTGTATCCATTTACAAATGAATAATTGATGGAATACGCAAAGATTGCATGTAACATACACAAGCTTGTGACTCTTAAAAAAGGACACACCCAGAGATAAAAGGTAAAATACGGACATAACTAGTTTGTCTGGACTCTTTATGATTCATTCCTCAATCATTTTAACAACAACTTTCCGTTTATTTTGAACATAGTCTAACCGTCAATCGTTGACGGTTCTGTCATAAAACACGCGTCTACTTCCAGCTTGCAGTCTGACGATGTTTGATATGTAAAGTATAGTTGATCACATTGGCAATTTTGGTTTTAAATTTAGCATGGCTCTATGCAGAAACACTGTAATGGTTTCTTCACACAATACACCATACTCTAAATGCAATTTCAATGCGACAGAGGATCTCTTGTCTCACGAAATCCTCATTTTCATCATCACGTATGCAATTTTTCTATTTACCAATCATTACTGTGCAAGACGATGTTTTGTGTATGGAACATTGTTCTCGATCAGGCATAGCCGTATATTACTGATATCGACAAGACAACGCGAAGTGATAGCCATGGTAATGTTTGTTTAAGTAATTAAGTTATCTGTAATAAAAATAAGGTAACGTGTTATGCAAAACGTGATATTGTGATTGTTCGGTCATAAAATAACGCACATTCTTAAGATAATATGATGTCTTGTTTGTAGAGGGGTAAAACACAAATTGTAGACAGGTACGTATCTTGACAATAGCTTTGTAATAGGATACTTATGTATATGCTTACAATAAATTGCATTTTAACGAATTAAAGCATTGGTGTTGTACTATGTAGAGAGTAGACATGGCGCATAAATGGGAACTAAAGGTTGTTTGGATACAGTCAAATGCAGGTCGCCAAAAGAAATTAAGATCATGAACATGAATTCCATTTATGTAATATAACAGTAGGAAACGACGAATCCAAATACTGCACGAATGTGTGTGTAGATAAATTTCGGCGACCTGTATGTTTAAGTTCTTCTGTTCGAGTGGTTTCGACAAACGTTCAAGAGGAGTTGTTTGGAAAGCAGTTAAACATATGATATTTAATGGAAAATTGAATAAATGGTTCCAATTTTTTGCCGAACGTGTGATAACAAAACTCTTGTTCATCGCGGCGAACGATATTTTCAGGGTTTCATAGTTGTGAACGTTTTACGAAACTACAGTTTAGCTTGTTTTTACAAGAATAAATCTTTAAAAAAAGGAAAACGCAACAACTTGAGTCTTATTTAGTCTGTAGGTGCATACGGACGTTTATTTCTGTAATAAATCAGTTTATCATTGGGTGTATGTCATATGTATACTGTTAACAGGCTTCCGTCAAACCGATTTATTTTGGGAGAACTATTTTATATATGAGACGCAGCCAGATAAACAAATATCACAAAACAGCCCAAGTTCCGTACGGTGTTCGTGTTTTCAGGTTTTCACAAATCCTTAATTCAATTACGAAAACTCGCGGAAAAAAGTCTGTGATAACAGATAACAAGATTATTGAATCGCTTCGACATAGCCGCTATATTGAATTCACCACTTGACGTTTCCATGGCAACAGTTGCGTGCGGCTTCCGAAATATCCCCAAAATTGATAGCTAGCGGAGGAAGGCTGAATAAGAATTTGCATAGTGAGAACATTGTTTTCTTTTCCAATAGTGGAACTGGTTGAATGATTTCTCATGACAGTGCCTTGGTTCTTGACTGATTCCTTAAAATGTTGATTTAGCAAAAACAAGCTACTTCTTCCGTCTGAGTAACTTTAAAAAATAGAGAATGTACATTCACAAAAATGTTTTTACACTTACACCTATTTTGGTATTTGTTTAATTACAACATCTAGATTTCAAATGTCCTCGAACAGTCCTAAACTTAAAACAATATAGCGGTATATATGGTAAGATGTTAAGCATGAGGTAACAACGATTAAGGGTTTGAGCTCCTTAAATTGCACTTGCGCATCGTCAAATTAAAGGCATCATTTGTCATCCTTGCCGTATGGGTACAACTGCTCATGATGCCTAGAACCTACGTCCAAAATAAATGTTTTGTAATGAACGTTATAAAGCTCAGCAAGTTAATACCGTTTTCTTCTCTGGTGGTCTTAGTGTGCGCCTGTACAACGCCTACGAATGACGTGTATGTTATTGGGCCGATTGTTCGTCACTTTCGGGTAGCAAACTATCAATAAAGGAATTAATGTACGAGATAAGCAACAAAAGCCAACCGACATAAACGAACGACACACTCTCAAGATATAATTCACAATTTACCATCATTACATTGATTATTAGCGTCAACATGATATATCTAGGCGAGTAGCCAAAGGGTGTTCAACAAATTTAGTATTATCATATAAATGTAATGCTGATCAAACAATAACGATCCCATATACCATGCAATATAGTGATCAGCAAATATGATCAACGCACAGATAACATAACATCACAACATTATTTTTTCGGAATACTTTTAAAACATAATCACTTTTTGTTCAACATATACTTCACTGATGAATATTAATAGTTTTCGATTGAATACACACATTACCAGTGTATTTCGTGCTTGCTCGAGTTATAAATGACATTTTGGGACACCAGAATGTGCACGCATACTGCAGGTTCTACTCAAGATACATCGCGTGTATAATATACACGGAACGAATTTAATGCGGATTTTTCTGAAATACTTATGGTGAAAGTCTGCACATTAAAATACACGTGCTTCGCCGCCCACATTCGAAATAGTTCAAACTAACGATCACGAAAATTTATAATATTATCTGATGGTTGCATGGTGTTAGTAATGTGGGTATGTTATTTACGGGTGCGGGTGTGCTATCACTTGCCACGGATAAGGGTGGCCGCCATGCTGATAGGTTGTACCTTCGTCATAGTGTAACTTTACTTCATACAAAACCTACAGTGTTGCAAAATAACGTGTTTGCTTGTAATGGTGAAAAGCTCAAATGTAACAATGAAGATAACACTATAAAGAATAACGAAAATTGTTGTCGAAGTGGCACATAGTTCATGATTGTTATCGAACGTTGTTTTCTGTTTTCTTATGCACATTTTCATACAGGGATTTTGAATCTATTTTCCATTTTGAGGAGTAAGATGATTAAAGTTATCTTACAAATAAACTTACATACATTTATTTATGTAATGTTGATTGTTAAAACGATTGAATAATATGCTGACACACACAAACAGTTTGTTTCCACTTATCAGAGCAATACAGTTTTGTGCGCACCGAACCAAAATTTGTGTTGGTATTTCATGTTGAGATTTCGAATATATTTGCTCAATTCGATCGTATTCGCAAAATCATGTTTGTTTTTATAAAGAAAATATGATTGAACAGGCTTTTGAATACTTCTGTCATTGAGTACCCCAATAAACGTGGGAAATAACAAGAGTACGATAAAAAGATTAACGAAACAAAGTTAAGCCGATCTACCTTCCATTTATTTGTTTGATATAAGTGCACACAAATTACTTTTGGCCTTATTTAATGTGTCACATTAATATGTATTTGTTTTTAACCCCTTTTATCTTATCACTTTTGAATTGTTTATTAATTTCGCTAATCTTTTGGTTATTTTTCCCATCAATAGTTTTATTTTTGAACATATTACACTAAATAAGTTTAATTCGGATATTTTAAACATATGAAACACAGCAACATAATATATTATATTAAAGCAAATTTAACGGCATCCTACTCAATTGCATTAAAAAAAGACTTTAAACTGTATTCAGCCATGTTTCTAAACAAATTAATGTCCCACTCTCAGATAGCTACAAACTCAACTCTGCATGAGCATTCTGCTACACGTCTTACCGACTTAACACAAGTATGGTCTCTTTATCTGCCAAATAATAACGCTTGGGTTATTACTTGTATAGTTGCTGCATATGCGATATCTGGTGATTCCTGTTGGCGTTAATAAGTAAGTATACTATTGAAGTTTGCATCGAATGATGGAGTTGGTACGTTTCATCGTCTTCAGAAAGATGCCTGGTTGCAATGGTTCCTTTCCACCCAACTACCAACTAGTAGTGAACTCGTAAAGACATTTAAAACTAGTCCTCTCTATTTGTGTTTGCTGTGTTCATATTTATTTACATGTACATGTTTTATGAATAGCTCTGGCGAATTAAGTGTTATATTATGTAGCCCGCCCGCATGAAAACGTTTAATCCTCTATCCCCCACACACGATTTCAAATAGGGTTAGTTGTATTTATGTGTTCATTTTCTGTGCCTTCGGATTGAGCCGGATTGTAAGGGGCATAAAATCGCCCGCTAGTTTGTGCAGTGAGAGAACTTAATTAATATGTGTATGTAAACAAGGAAGAAATGTTAGTTATATTTGCAATATAATAAACTTATTTGTAGAAACAAGTCTTTACTTACCATGCAAAGGTCTGTCGCATACAACAAGTTTCAATTCCACAAAATAATTGTTATACGTATTGAATGGAAAAAAAAAGCAAAAAGGTCGTTTTTCGTCCAAAACTCATTGCATCACATCTGGAGTTTAGGGTTCTTCATCTAGGGACGTTGAACAATCACGTTCAAGCAGACATTAGTTCAATCAGATGATGTTTGTACAGGATACTATTCGTCCCCGAAAGGCATAGGCTTCTGCGATACAAACGCGACAACACGAAGTCATAAACATGGTAACGTTGGTTCTTGGCCCATTCATGAAGTAATTATGTTATTTGCAATATAACAAGAGTTAATATGTACTTAAAAATGTGAAATTGTGATGGGTGATTATTGAAAACAAAACACATCGAAACGTCAACGCATATTCTTGATGGAAAATAGAATCTCTTTTGTTGAGGGATAAAACACGGATATCAATTTAAGAAGCCTACGTTACTTCGCAATACCTATTCATGAGTTTAATAGGATAGTTAATGAGTAATTGTATCATAGGCTTAGTAGTGTGTATCCCATTAACAAGCATCCGTAAAATGATTAATTTTGGGGAACTATCTACAACTTAAATGCAGCCAAATAAACAAACACTATCCAAAAAACCAAGGGATTTCACATGTTTCCTGGTAACATCTTCGTGCTGTAAGGTTTTGATAAAATCTTAATTCCTTTGCGAAAACATCGAGTCTGGGATGACAGATTACATGATTATTGAATCGCCTCGACAAAAGCCGCTGTATTGAATTCACAAGACATCTTAATATCTGACGTTTTCATGGTAACATTTGCGTGCGGCTTCCGAAATATCCCCAAAATTGATAGCTAGAGATGGAACGCTCAATAAGAAATTACAAAGTGAGACAATTGCTTTCTTTTCCAATAGCGAAAGTGGTTAAATGATTTCCAAAGATAGTACATTGTTTCTTTACTGATTCATAAAAATGCAGTGTTAGCACAAACAAGCTACTTCTCCCGACTGAATAGAAAAAATATTTCATGTGCATTCAAAACAATATTAGCTGTTTACAACAAAATATAGAAAATTGAAAATTGTCAATACCAAAACACATTTATTTACGAATTGCACATTTCAATGTTTTGGTCGTCAGAGGCTGTGCGATGATGTTGTTTAACTGCAGTGAATGGTGTGCCCGGAAGAGCAAATCGTGCAATTGTGTTACGCCCTTGCACAATGTGTTGAATTTTAGGCTATACATATATGTCTTAAGCATTAATTTGCAATACAATTAAACCTTTGATACAGAATTAAACTTCACACTTTTCAAAAAATTGAATATCAATTGTAATCTACAAAGAAACGAAAGTGTTATTTTATTTATTGTGTGTATGATAACAATACCGTTGTCAATTGTTATTTGTTAAAGGCTCTACATTAAAAAAAAAAAAACAATACTTCCAGTACAAGTAAAAAACGAAAGTTATTGTGTAACCGATCAATGCAGTTTTTAATTAAAAGTTTTAATTCAAAACAATAAGATTGAACCAAGACAACAATTGGTCACTCATCCGAGTAAGATTGTTTACACTTATCGAGCTTACTAAGTGTCTTCAAACCATTTGCCACTTCCCTTCGCAGATAGTCAATTTTACCCTTGAGGCATGATTTAAAAAAAATCGTTAAGGACCAAACACAAACAACTACATCGCTTGACCAAGAAGTTTCAGAAAAATATTTATTATACTAATTTTGTTAATATGTTCCATATATACCATGTTAAGCCAGTGTTGAACGCAGACGGATAATTCGAACACACTATGTAGAGGACTGATGTATGAAATTACACACAAATTGTGACATCTCTGGACCTAATGGTTGCAGAGAAAAACAACTATAGAGTTTTGCTTATACAGTCTGGTTTGTTTTTGTATTAAAATATCACATAATGGGCGTAGCCTGTTTTGATTTCAGGGACATGATTTTAGCCAACATACTAGAGTTCCACTATACAACATTATTGCCTCTCTGAAACTTGTCGTTCCAGAGAAAACACTTTTAAGTTTTAATAAATTCCTACTTTCAAATCGTGTGACCACTTGTATAATTTCCAATTTCAGCCCAGGAAATGATGAAAACATACTATGTAGAGGTCCACTCAATAATGACACATGTAAACATTATATTGCTAAATGAATGTATATAGCATCTAAGTACATACCCTCCCCGCTGGGCGTGACAAGTTTGGACCCCGACGGGCATGAGTTAAACATAATAAGTAGTGTTCGACTGTTGAATGTATCATGCCTTGTTGCTTAAGATTAGTTATTAACTGTATAGGACTATATAAATCATATGACCCCTGGGACGTGGCAAATGTTTACCGCAGACGCATCATTTAAACAAGTAATACTAATAATCTAAACAATAACGAAAATTGTTTGATAACTGGCACAAAGTTCGTGATTGTTATCAAATAACACATGGCAAGGAGTGCGATGATTAAATCAGAAGTGCGAACAATGTTTTGCGGGCAATTTGCAAGCAACTCATAGATACATATTAATTAGTTTCCAAGAATATCTTAGCCTGTGTATTTATTTTAAAACTATCGATTGAGAAATATATGAAATATATTCCGTCAATCGATATAATAAATAATTTCAAATGAGCTCTGTAGTCTCTGACGTCAAAATATCATAACAAACAATATTATATTGAGTATATGTATATAAATGTATATATTTATGTATAGTGAGTTATAATGAGGCAACTTTCATTGATAAAAATCGAACGGACCAATCAGCCGTCATGTTGATTTCAGAAATATTTTAAACTATTATTTGTTTCTTGTAGCAAATAGACTTAGCATAATATACAAAGAGTAGTTCTCATACAACAAACTTTGATTTCACAAAATAATTGGAATATGTATGCTAGTGGCAAAATAAAAAGTAGATTTATTCGTCCAAAACGTATTTAATCACATTTGGACTTTAGGGATCGTTAGCTGTGAACGTTGTACCACAACGTAACCGCAGAATGTAGCCCATTATTTACATTAGAATGTGTCATATGACTTACATCATTTCACCAAAAAGTCTGAAATTAGTAGCAAGTAAAATGTCTTCCATCACGATCACATAAATATAAGAAGTCCAATTGGAGGAATAATATGTCTATATTTCCGTTTCTCAGGACCTAAACAACATTATTGAGAGGAATAATATGACAACCAGTTATTTCGACCATTTTGTTCTAGAATTTTATTCGACCGAGCTTAATTTAGTACTTAACGCCTCTTTTGATTGGCATTAGAGTATACACGCGCATAAAGTCACACATATTTTACTACAAGCATACACCAATCCTGAAGTATTTTGCAAATTGTACAACAAATCGACTAAAAACTACTAAACAGCGATTTTAACATACGCGGTCATAATTTTCTCATAACATACACATTTCGTGAATTAACTTAATTGATATATTGCATCTTGTATTTTGTTGTTGATATTTAGCGGATTCATCTTGCGTATCAAGTTATCGTTGCGAAGTAAGTACAGAAATGACTAAATCATCGACAGAAACCATATATTCCACAAGATGGCAAGTTATTCATATTGCCGCCTAAGTATTAAACAGTGCTTAAATCCTATATTCCCTTAGGAAAAAAAAAGGAATTCAAATAGTCTGGATTGACTGATAACCGAACATTCAAATCGCGCCGACAAAACACTTCTTTTGTTGAATAAAACTCTTACCAGTTTGCGTTTAAATGACAACAGTTTCAAGTAAATTCCAAAAATATTCCCTAACTTGAAAGTTAGACTAATTCATCAATGAGATTATAAATGATGATATTATTGTTTCCTGTTCTGACAGTGCAAGTAGTTCTTATTTTTCCCAAAGTTGCCCCTTGTTTTCTTGATTGAATTGCATTGCAAGCGTACTGTCAGAACTATGCTTACATGCTTAATATCTCAGCACTTTATTATCAAATACTTGCATGTGTTTTATAGTAAAAACTCACTGTATCGTGCAGTTCGGTAAACTTACTAAACACTTATTGAAAAGGTATCATTAAACTACGACAACTTGATTATCTTAAAGGTCAATTCAATATTTTTTTATGTAGAGAGAGACTGAGGTTTAAATGATGCTAAAATTAAATGATAGAGTGATATAGTTTATTACATATTTGAACCTTTAGGACGAGGCGAACTTAGTCATACTTGCATATATGTGAATGAATTAATAGTTCTGTCAAACATTACTTGTTTCAGTAGCGCGTGTATTAAACAATGTAGGGGGCTTTAAGGTTCACGCAATGATTGTACAACCACAACGTGTCTGTGCGACTAGGGGTTCAATTACAATCTTGCTTTGGTGAGTGGTCACGATAGCAGACAGCCGTGGAATTCTCCGATTTCCTTTTAGGGTCTCCCTCTTAAAATACACAGCACTTTAATATTTTTTGTTCACCACGAAAATGCTATAAATTAAAGTTTTCTTTCAAACTTCTGCAGACCTTTCGTGGATCTTGTAAACAGATTATGTAGTAGTGCTGGGACACATCCCTCGTAAAACAACCTCATAAAGGATCTCTTTGACCTCTGTCATGAATTTCACTATACATACAAACACACATACAAACGCTGTGTACCACGTCATGAATCATCCGCGATATCTCCAAGACAACACTTGTTTATTACCATGGCAACTGTGTTTCTAGGCAAATACGTCAAGCTTACAAAAGCATTATTAGGATGCATACTGGATGTAATAAAGTTATCTGAGGTTCCAGCCGGGCTAATACGACATGAAAGAGCATACCATATTTGATTTGTGGTTAATGCAAACATAAAAATATTGACTTGTCAGCATTCAAAGATTATGTCTATGCTTTACTGTAGTTTGACTGAATAAAGAAAAAATCAGAACTTCGTCCTTAGCTGGATACAAATAGAAGTATCAGTTTAAGACACAAATATATTCAAATTATTCTGAGTGTATGTTATATAAAGTGTTAAATACAAACACAAAATAAACTTCGCTTATCAGGAACATATAAAACACCATTTGTTGGCCTCGGGTTGTAACGCGATAAAACATAACTAAAGTAACTGTGATGTCTCAAGAATAAGAGAAAATGGATTCTGCGTTATTTTCTGACAATTTCAGCTGACATATGTTCGATAACTTTTTTAAAGACGTATTCATTATGCCCTTGGGTCATCTTTGTATCTCATTTGATTCCGCATTTTACAGCAAATCGTTAAAACTGACAATAAATGGAAGTACACCTTAGCTTCCACACATTAGCGAATTGATGACTTGGAAATATTTTATAAATACCATAGGCACCTTAGGGTATAGTTTATATAAAACCCGATGAGAGTGGTTGCTACTGAGATTAAAGGCCCTGTCGGTCATAAATCTGCGCGATAGCAATACTTACTGTATCCCGAAAGATGCCTACGCTATTTGTTTATTACAGCTAACACTCATTATGAACTTTAAAAAACATTGTTTGTTTCAACTAACCAGACCGACCCTTATGTGTGCGCCGAACCTAAACTTGTTTTGGTATTTTATGTTGAGATTTCGAATATTAATTTCGAAGTCTATGCAACTTCTCAATACCTATTCATGAGTTGCATAGAATAATTAAGGAATAAGTTTATCATTTTCTTAGTAATGTGTATACTGTTAACAAGCATACGTAAAATGATTTTTAGGAACTATTAAACCTGAGATGCATATAAACAAACAATATCAAACAAACCAAAGGAGTTCACATGTTTCCTGGTAACATTTTCGTGTTGTTAGGTTTTGATAAATCCTCAATTCCATTGCGAAAAACGTGCCGCAATAGTCTGGGAAGACAGATAACAGGATAATTGAATCGCCTCGCCAAAAGCCGCTTTATTGAATTCACAAAACATCTTTACATTTGACGTTGCCCTGGTAATAGTTGCGTGCGGCTTCCGAAATATCCACAAAATTGATAGCTAGCGGAAGACCGTTCCATTACAATTTTCAAAGTGAGATAATTGCTTTCTTTTCCAATAATGAGAGGTTGACTGATTCCCAAGATAGTACCTTGTTTTTTTGACTGATTCATTAAAATGCAGTGTTAACAAAAACAAGCTCCTTATCCCGACTGACTAACATTGAAGAAAAGAGCACGTTCATTCTCAACAATGTTAGCTTTTTACACTGAAATATGGAAAATGGAATAATGGTAATGCCAAATCGCTAGCTTTCTTTATTTCTAGTTCTTTGCAGTAAAGCATTAAACATGTCAATATATTGGCCTTCAGGTGCAGTGCATCGATGCTTTTTAACTGCAGTGATTGGAACACACAAGAGAATATCGTAAAATAGTTTTTAGTTAGCAAATGTGTAAGCTGAATATTGAAGCCATTTTATCGTCTATTTGAAGTCTGTTTTATTAAGAAAAACCTATGAGTATGCCGTTGAAGGAGTGCTCAGGTGAGCTAAAATACTTGAAGATAAAATGCAATTCACTGTATGTACATATATATATGGAAGGATATAATAAAAATCAGTTAAAATTATGAATATAATTTTCTGCAATACAAGCGAAATGTTATTCTTTATCACTTACAAACTTGTGTCTTCAAAACCATATAGTTTTTGTTGGCGCAGGATGTTTACATGAAATTAAATTCATACTCATCGTTCGATTCGTTGACAACTGAAAGGAAGAGCTTACGCTCAAATAAAATGTATATTAACACTTTAAAATATAAACCATAAATGTTAGCCAAAATATTACTGTTTCTTGCTTAATTGAGGGACGACACGCGTAGTATGCATTCTGGGGTATGCATGAGTTAAACCTCCAATGAGTTCGTTCCAAGACTCTGGCTTTGTGTTTCGGTTGAGGTGTTTTCGGTATCGTGTTATTCTATCTGAGTTTCATTCAAAACTATTTACACGATAGATAGTGCATGTTTAAACATAACAAATGTTAAGTTTAATTGAGAATGTCATTGAGTTCGGCGTCTGGACATGTTAGCACTTTTTTTAAGAAGTCGGGAATAGCTCGAGTATATCAGTTACATTAATGAACGCAATACATCTCAAAAGGTAACTAATTCTCTATTGGACCCCCAGCCTTAGGTTGTGTTTATAATTTCATATTGGCTCTTTCGAGTATATATACCTCTTCGATAAAATATTGCAATTAAATTGACCGTGTACACATTTCCGCAATAAATCAAGTATACAACATTGTAGAGACAAACAAAATATACTATCTTCCTGTTTAACACAGAGTTAGATAATTCTAGACTCATATATTTGAAAGCGGTTATATCGGCCTATTGATGATGACACATAATTAGAAACGGAAAAGTAAAGAAATTGAGATCCCGGGTTCTCCCAATATACTTCAAAACGGCATTTAATTCATTGGCGTGGTCGTTGGTACAAAATTAACTTCCATTCTTAAATTTCGGTCTAGTCACAAATCGTTGGTTTCAGGTCTTATATAAAGAGTCTAAACCAGCTGTTTCTCATTGTGGTCTTATGTTTTTTCCAATTGAAAGCGGCTGCATACAAGGAGATCCACTCTCAAGTTGTATCCTCTGCGCTGAGTTGGCATTTGTATTTAGAGAAAATAAGAATATAAAAGGTATACCAATTTGGGTTCAAGGAATTAAACATAATTTGTCCCAGTTTGCGGACGATACTACAATTTATTCGACGGTTCTGAACACTCTTCAAATGAAACGCTAACTTTGATACAAGATTTACCAATTACATTATTATCAAATTATTATTGTAGTTCAGGTCTTTATGTAAATTTGATAAAACAAATGTTGCACGGATTGGCAAGCGCAAATATAGTTCTAATACCACACAAACAAAATGTAGATGGAATTGGATGCAAAACAGCTTTCAAATAGTTGAAATAAATGTCGATGTTGACCTGTTAAAAATAATAAAAAAACTTAACAAACAAAATTTTTTAAAATGGTTAATATTCTGAAAAAATGGAAGGATCGTAATTTATAAACACTTATTGTGTCTTAATCACTTGTGTATAGAATTGCCTAACCCACCCAATACCATTTTAAATTCAATTCAATCGTCTATTCTGAATTTTATTAGGGACGGGCATAGTAAAAAAAACAACGTTTACACGAAAATTAAAAGAACTAGAACTCCGCGAGTTGGATGTGTCGCCTGATGGTAATGGGTTAACCAAAAAATTGTCCCATTTCAATAAGTCTAAGTCCAAAATAAGGTCAAGGTCAAAATAAGGTTGGGTAATGCTGATGTGTGCAAGGTGATGAGAGGCAACACCCATGCAAGTATCAAAGCTCTATAGCAAGCGGTATTGATGTCAGACGAAACGGTCAAAATGGGTTAACCAAGATTTTCGTATGGACGGACAGGACAAACGCTATATGCCTCCCGCATTGTAGATGCTTCGAAAAATCTATAAAAAAAACATATAACAAAGTAACACATTGAATAAGCAAATTTTTTTTTAATGAATGACCAAAATAATTTTGTATGAATATTGTAAATGTAATAGCGAATAGACAAAAACACACAGACAGACCAAACACAATATGCCCTCCTTTGTGCTATAATTTGTGAATTCTCTTCAATTCTAAACTGCTATCCACACAGGTTTGTGGTGGCTGTAGTAGGTTTCTAGTTCATCAACTGTCAAAGTTCACAAATATCAAATCGATTCGTGTATTATTGTTTGTTGTTACACCTTTAACAATCTGTTTGAAGTGATATTTCTCCATCATTTAACAAAGTTGTCTGTATGTTGTACTTTTTGTGTTGAAGTCCCCTATGACAACTGACTTTTCAAAACTACAAAATGATTTCAACTTTTTTTCTACAGCATGTTCAAATGGTTTCCATCTTTGATAAGGAGGTCTATAGAGTCCTAAAATATGCATTTTCACGGGTTGCAAAACACTAATAAGAGTCATTTCTATCACTGAAGCATTTACGCCTTCAACGTGTACTTCATGCTGTTGTTTGGATGCCACAAGTGTACCATATGGGGTTCTCTGAACAGCAAAATCATTCCTATGCAGTGTAAATCCAGGAATTTGAAAGTTGTCTTGTCTACAGAGTTTTGACTCCGTAAATATGAGTTTATCAGCTGTTTCGTTCAGGAATAATATCATCCAAATGAAGTTTTACAGACTGAGCATTGTGGAAGCATAGTTCAAAGTAATCTGTAGGTAGTGTATACAAAGGTGTGTTACAGAGTTGAACTTGGCAGTTTGATCGTAGTCGTTCTATTTCTAGCTTAACATTAACAGACACTGTTATTTTGGAAGGATCAAAGGGTTGGAGAATATGCAAAGTGATCATTGAAGTTACACGACTTAAAGCAACATAGTAAACATGTGGGTGTCTCTCTTTTGGCAACTGCACCACTTCCTCCTTTTGTGTGTCTCCTTGACATTTGTGGATTGTCTTCGCACAAGTGAGAATCAGAAGAAATTGGTAACGTTGAATTGAAGCGTTCTTGTACTTTCCTTCTGGGAATTTTCTCTTTACTGGTGTAATTGGTGTCCAATCTTTGAGAATGTCTTTTTGGTAAAGATGATCACTATTTCTTCTAAGTTGAAGGCCTATTTGCGGTTCATCAAAGTGCATCCAAACAATCTTTAGTTTCCCAGCAACTGTTTTGGTAAAGTGGCTGCAAACTCCCCCTGCCCCATTTACAAGACCATCCTTTACATCAAGATTGAAAGTCAGTTCGTTTCGAAGTCCTATAGCTGTCCTGTAAACCATTGGTAGTCCCATGGAGTCCCCGGGTAACGCAGGTGCTTTTTGGAGAAATCTTATCTGTACATCTGGAAGAGGGTAACCAATAACAACGTCCATTGCTTTGTTGGTTATCTTTTCAGAAATAGCCTGGTTGAATAATTCTGAATTATGTTACTCTACTGCCTTATTGTAGTAGAGAATATGCGTGGCGTTGGTTGGATAGTCATCAGTTTGAGTTTCTGTTAAAAGTCTAGTAGAGAGAAGATCAGTATCCTTCTTTGTATGTAAGCCTTCTCTTATACGGTTGAGAGCCTGCGCAAAGGTCCTGTCATTTGCTTGTCGCATAACTTCAGTGAGTTCAAAAACTTTCATATTTTCTATCCATATATTTGGAGCCAGTGCATTAAAGTCTCTTGTAGACAAGTGAAATATCCATATGTCCATGACCGGAAGAAGTTGAAATAAGTCACCAATACAGATAACACTGACACCACCAACTTGTTTAGTTGTGCGTTTCACTTCTTGAAGTCTAAGGTTAATGAAGTTAAACATGTTTGCCTTCACACATTGATACTTCATCAATGAACAATACCTTCATTCTGAGAGTATTAATTCTACTGCTATTAAAAGGCTTGTGTTGGAGGCTCTGATTTGCTGAAATACAGAATGAACTGTGTATAGTTGCATCACCTATGAGGTAAGCTGCCTTTCCTGTTGGAGCTGTGAGGATCACCATTTTACCTTCAGGATCTGACTCAATGCCATTGTTGTAATGACGTAGGAGACCTTGGTACAGTGTCTTGGATATTTTTGTTTTCCCTACACCAGCACCACCAGTAATGAACAAGAAGAACTGAGGTTCCTCTGTTTTGACTGCTTTAAGAACATGAATAAATATTTCATATTGCTTAACATTCAATGATCTTACATCCTCTCAGTATTGTAAGTCTGACACACGGTTTCTTATGGCCTCCTTCATTTTGTATGAAATTGGTATGCCTATATCATTGACAATGCCATACTCACTAAATAAATTCTCACTTACATCATCTGTATCATTCAGGTCATTGTTCTCGTCGATTTCTTCTTGGTGTTGGGTAACAGGGGCAATAACCTGATCTGAGTTGTCATCTTGTAACAGTAGCATATACTCTACATCATCTAATGCACTTGATAATGGTGCATACACTTTAATCATGTCTTCAATTGTCTGCTTATTCTTCATATACCTTTCCTCATAGGTCTTGCATGTGTCCATTAACTTGCTTTCTTGTCTCCATGGAAAAAACAGCATCAGCCTTTTCCGATAATGATTTTCACTGTCCTGTTTAACGCTGTAGTTAACATATCGAATTACTTTTTTTTTTCTTCTCCTCAACTTTGTTCCATCCAGAAGCTTAATTACATTGAAGTGGCAATCGTCTGTGTTTTTTACAGGGTCATCCTCCAGATTTGGTTCCATGTCAATTTCAGGAAGTTATGTGATGTTTTTCTGTTTGCGATGAACTTTGTTGTAAGCCACATCATAGTTAGCTGCAAAGTCTGCTTAACATAAATTTTCCAAACTTGAGCCTCGTTTTGTGTATATGGAAATTACCTTTCAAACTGAATATCTTCTGAATCATCTGGAAGGTGTTTGATTTGCTCTATATCTTTCACTATGAAGGGTCTTCATCAGGAGGGCTTGTATTAATGAACAAAAATGATCGACTGGACCTTCTCATTGGAAGCTGAAGTGATATATAGGCAGCTTCCTCGGCTGATATCTCAACATGTTTGGTGAACTTGTTGCCTATCTGTCGTAACTGGCTCCTGATGTCACTTCCTCCTTTTCTAGCCTCTTCACATGCTCTTCACAGTAAGTCGCTCATGCCTCTTTGTCCTTTACTGATGTAGCTCACTATGTACATGGCACACGCATATGCATCTGTTACAAATTAAATGTCATAATTTGCCTCTCATGCCTTTAGAATTCCTTGGTTATAATCGTTGATTCTTGTGTCACATGTGTCTCTTTTCAAAAGAATTGTACTATACTTAAGTGCTGACCTTATTGCATTTACATACTGTTCCTCATTCATTTTCAAACGCTGTAGAAATTCCATAAATGTAATCTTTGGTGTTGAGCAAATATCTTCCAGGTGTTGTTGTATGTAGGCCCAGTTCTTCTTAGCTTCCTCAAATTCCTTTTCATTTTCACCAAGAATCAAATCAAGTGGCTCTAATAGCTTTGTTGAAGAAGATGGAGGTATTGGGAAGCCAAATCGACACTCTTTTTTTCCCTTTTTCCTGCATGTGTGGGAATGTCTATTTTTCTGATAAGAAACAAGTGGGTCAAAACTAAAGTATGTGGCTAGATGTTTTGAAACAAAATCTTCAATGTCCCTTTTCTTACTTTCTAGGTATTTGGAGCATCATCCACCCAGAGTAGACCATGTATATGCGGGGATCCGCGATGCTGAAACTCTACACGATACCAAAAGTCAACAATCTTTCCCAGAGAGTCAGTACTGGATAGAAGAAACACTTGAAAGAACTGTTGAATTCGGTAGTCAAAGTACCTAACAACTGTAACTGGGTCAGATTTGATTAGCCTGGATTTTGTATCCCAAGTGAATTTTTCAATTTCCTCATCTGAATAGTCCTTGCGGTCAATTATCTTTCCTAAAGTCTTGAACAAAGGTTTCCAGTGTGTCTCTGCTGCTGACAAGCTTGTAAACCAAGTTGGAAGATCACATTGCCTAAGCATGGCAAAAATGTGCTTTTTAGCATTTTCCCAGTAGGGAGGTGAGGTGATCCACGTAAGTTCGGAATATCCAAATGCCCTCATTAAGGCACACCATTTTATCTACAACTTGTTGATCTCGCATATCCTTAGCAGTAAAAGTCCTGCCCTTAAGTTGTTTTCTGTGTAATGACAGTGACACTTTATCCTGAATCTGCTTTAACTGAATGTTTCTCGTTTTAAAGCAGAGGTTTGTAATGTTCATAGAACACCGTTTATCGCTCCTTCTTAGTTCAGATTTACATATGTCTGAGTATTTCACTTGTTAATATCTTTCGGAATTTGTTGGTCTTCTTTCTGCACAGAATATTGTTGGATATGCGAGCTCTTCAACAATATCTGAAAATATACATGTTGGCATATTTCCCTCGCTGGGAGCAACTGACACTTCTTGCTGGCCATCATAATCATCATTGAAAGTTGGGAACAACATAGTGTCTGTTTCACCACCTGGTAGATTTTCATCCCCATCTTCAGACCATGCATCAGAGTCATCAATATGTTCAGATGTTGGAGAATCTTCACTATTTGTTGAATGAGATCCTTTGGAAGTGTGTGCTTGTTTCCAATTAGTCTCTGATTCTTTATTCCTTTCCTCAGCTGTTGTGTCAATAGGATGGTGATTATCAAGGAATTCTGACAATTGTGAATCTTCCCAACTTTATAACCATTCAGTGTCTAACTCTTCATTTACATAATTTTTAAACAATGAATTACTGAGGAGGTACTTTGTGGCATTTATACATTTCTCTGGACGAATGTTCTCATTCATATAGTTTGTTTTGTAACGTTATCTTCATTTAAGCTTGACAGGTACTGTATCAGATTGTTCAGGTCTACGAGGAAGTCTCTGCACGGTAGATATACTGTCAGCTGGAACATTAACCACATTTCCACGAAAACTAACTTGACGGCCACTAGGTAATTCTCTCATCTGCATGAAAATGTTCAATGGTGAAATCAACCTTTCTTCAAGCTTATTGAGGTTTAGTACATCAGGCTTTGGTGGAAAAGACTTTCCATTTACCATACTGAGTGGTGGTAGTCTGTGTTTTTTTTCAAGTAACTTGAACCTGTATGGCAGATCCATTCTTTATTTGCATCACTGCAAGTCCCAGTTTTACATTTTTGTAAGGTAGTTGTTAAGGATAGAGTATTTGGGAATTTAGTCACTGACTGTTTGAAAAATATTTGAGCACAGCATGTACATTCATAGTTGCAACTGGTACTGACAGACAGCTTAAATATTGTAATTAAATTTGCAATGGATTTCTTGGTTGCATTTCTAGCCTTTTTCTGTAAGTCTTGCTCATGTTTCCTTTCATCTGGATTTGATCTTGCTTGTCTCCTAAGGTCTTCTTCATGGGTTCTTTTTCCAGGATCTGATCTCCTCCGTTTCCTAAGGTGTTCTTCATGGGTTCTTTTTGCAGCATCTGCTCTTGCCTTCTTTTTCAGTTCTATTTCATGGATTCTTTTTGCAGGATCTGATTTTGCGTGTCTCCTAAGGGCTTTTTCATGTTTTCTTTTTCCAGGATCTGATCTTCTCCGTTTCCTAAGGTCTTCTTCATGGGTACTTTTTGAAGGATCTGATCTGGAATTTCTTTTCAGTTCTACTTCATGTTTTCTTTTTGCAGGATCTGATTTTGCGTGTCTCCTAAGGTCTTACTCATGTTTCTTGTTGCAGGATCTGATCTTCTACGTTTCGTAAGGTCTTCTTCATGTTTTCTTTTTGCAGGATCTGATCTCCTCTGTTTCCTAAGGTCTTCTTCATGGGTACTTTTTGCAGGATCTGATCTGGACTTTCTTTTCAGTTCTACTTCATGTTTTCTTTTTGCAAGATCTGATTTTGCGTGTCGTGTCTCCTAAGGTCTTGCTCATGTTTTCTTTTTGCAGGATCTGATCTTCTCCGTTTCATAAGGTCTTCTTCATGTTTTATTTTTGCATGATCTGATCTTCTCCGTTTCCTTAGGTCTTCTTCATGTTTTCTTTTTTCAGGATCTGATCTTCTCCGTTTCCCTAGGTCTTCTTCATGGGTTCTTTTTGCAGGTTCTGATCTGGACTTTGTTTTCCTGACTCTTACTTTTCTTTTTTCATGTTCATTGTCGATGCTGTGATCTTGTAAGGAGTTTATTCCTTTACAACTTGTTATTGAAAGATAGATTCCTAAGTTTGTTTTGCCTGTTTGAGATATATTGCGAGTATCTCTGAAGTTTTGATCTTAAGAACAGTTCTGAATTCTATTTTTTGCAGTCATTCCTACTAGCACATTTTGAAGTGGAAAAAGCTGTATCGTTTGTGAAAGCATACATTCTCTAAGATGATCACGAACTTGGTGTATGTCAAATTTACTTTCACAGCTCACTCCCAAAAACATGAGAAGGCAAAAGCAATTTCCATAATACCACATATTGGAGAGGCTGATTGTTGAGTCACACACTAGTACTTCATTCTCCTCACACCGCTCTCCCAGAGAAGATTTATCTGTTGTGTCACTTCATGAAGGTGTTGTTGAGACATCAAAGAGTCGTATACATGTATTTCATTTAGCTCAGGATGTTGGCAGGAAGTGACCCAATGATTGTGTAGTGGATGAATATTTATTGAAAACTGGTCCAATGGTATCACAGGTTTAAAATCAAGATGGTACTGTGATCTTGTCTGTAATACTAACTTAGCCACAGTATAGTATCCAATATAGTCCTGCTGGACAGGTAGAGAGTAAGCCTTCATTAATCTGATTGCCATCTGTATAATATCATGTGGTAGACTTGTACCTTCATCACCAATTACAGACGATACACCATAGACGTCAACTGCTGTACTGGAAACTGTAGCTTGAAGGAGAAAATAGAAAATCATTGTGAATGAATGAAATTAGCAAAGAAGGCAGAAGTTAGCTTGACTTGTCATCAGTTATCTCAACACCTCTGGAATGTAGCAAACGCTCAGACCTATATATGTTGTTATTACTAAAACATGTAAATGGCTTTTCATGGAATCATTTTAAATAGTAAGGGAAATAACGCCAAGCATATTATGGGACAGTGTGATCATAGAGTTTGACATTGCTCTTGCCTATAAATATGTCGTGAAAAGTTTCATGAGAGGTCTACTTAGAAATTGTATCAAAACTATGTTTAATTGGTAAACAATATATGCTACCTTTACATGTGTTCCTTGTAGTGGTGCCGGTGTAGACACAACTGCGGATGGTGTTGTGTTAATAGGGGTTGAGGATACTTTTGGATGTTGAGAAGCACATTGCCTCGGTTTAAGCTTTTTAAAGTGAATGTTATCTGGCAGACTTATACCATAGTTACACAAGGGGTCAAATGCAATGCTGGAAACTGTGGTCTGAAAGAAACAAGGCATTCATTGCAGATGTATTAAAGTAACAAATAAGGTAATAGCATAACAAATAAGGTAGCAGTTAGCATGACTTCTCGTCAGTTATCTCAACAACTGTGGAATGTATTGTATCAACACTATGTGAAATTGGTACACAATGTATGCTACCTTTACATGTGTTCCTTGTCGTGGTGCCGGTGTAGACACAACTGCGGCTGGTGTTGTGTTTATAGGGGTAGAGGTTACTTGTGGATGTTGAGAAGCACGTTGCCCCGGTTGAAGCTTTTTTGCAGGTGTGTTTTGCAAGCTTGTAACTTTACCATAATAAGGGTCCACTGCTTTGCTGAAAACTGTAGTCTGAAGGAGAAAATATAAATTCATTCTGAATGAATGAAATTAGCAAAGAAGGCAGAAGTTAGCATGACCTGTCATCAGTTATCTCAACAACTCTGGAATGTAGCAAACGCCCAGACCTACATATTGAGTTATTTATAAACCATGTAAATGGATTTTATGGAATCATTTTAAATAGTAAGGGAAATAACGCCAGGCATATTGTGGAACAGTGTGATCATAGAGTTTGAATTGCTCTCGCCTATAAATATGTCGTGAAAAGTTTCATGAGAGGTCTACTTAGAAAATGTATCAAAACTATGTTAATTGGTTAACAATGTATGCTACCGTTACATATGTTCCTTGTCGTGGTGCCGGTGTAGACACAACTGCGACTGGTGTTGTGTTAATAGGGGTTGCATGTTGACCCAGTCTAAGCTATTTTGCAGGTGTGTTATCTGACAGGCTTTTACCATAACCATAATTGGTGTTCATTTTACTACTTTGCAAATCAATATTTGTGTTCAGTGTAGTACTTTTCACTTGGCATTTATGTTCATTTAGTCGGCGAGTGCTTGAAAAGTGCCGGGAACACACTTTGCAGTATTACATGAATGTTTTTGGAACCATGCTCGTTTGCTAAAACTTCGGCCACACTCTGGACATACATGTATGTTGTTTTTATTTGGACCATTTCCATTGTATACATGAGCTCCCTTATTGCCGAGAATGTAGTGCATTGTGAAACCTGAACCTGAAACATCAACAGACTATAGGGAAATACATTACTTCATAAGAAATTAGCATACTTTTTTTATAAATGATGGAATTAATTCACTGAAAATTATTTACCGTTTAAAATAATGATGAATATGAGTACATAAAATTCTTAATTAATTGTAAGTAGAGACATGTTAAAATATAAGTTTTCAAGCTGAAGATACAAAGATATGCGGTATAATACCAACAATGCTTAAATATGGTCTATGATAATGATTGATATTAAGTCCAATAATAGAAAATAAACAATTACATTTGTACTGTTTGTTCTTAAAATGAATAAATACAGAATAAAATGCTCATACCTTATAGATAAAAATAACATGGTGAGAAAGAAGCATCTCATTGCGTGAGTTTCATTGATTCAATAAAGATTATGTAAAGCGTCATACCTGTAAGAAAATTGATGAAGCAACATGTTAGAACAAAGCAAAAAATCAGCATTGCTGTGCTAAGATTGCATAGCATCATAAAAACATGTGTATGAAAATGTATAAGTATGCATTAATGTTATATTTTTGATGTGTGATGTTAGACTATTAAGACCAACATACAATTTATGAAAAGAATAATGTTATTTTTAAACTGCAATTAAAATCGTTTTTTTAAAACATAATTGTATTTTGGTCATTGCAAAAAACTTTTAAGTAACATAACGTAGATACATTAAACACTTTTCTCTGTTTGGTTTTCTTTTCAAGGATGTAAATGATTTTTATTTTTTATTTTTATTCAAGTACATTACAAGCATTTCACTTTTTTTTTAAAGAAATATACAAATAAAGACATAACATATTAACAATTGCTGTTATTGTACATGTATAAACATAATTATTATTTTCTTCACAAGATCATCAGGCTTTCTTGTTCTCCCCTTTTTCTTCAGGTTTTTCTGCCTCGTTGTCTGGAGAGCATTGCTGTTGTTCTGGTCTTGCCATTTTTCTTCAGGTTTTTCTGTCTCATTTTCTGAAGAAGCATTGTTGTTATTCGGGTCTTGAAGTGAATTATTTACCAGGAAGTCATTATCCGAATCATCAAAAAAATCAGTCTCAAATAAAATGAAATAAACAAAAGTGGTCAGAGTTATATACAGTGAATTATTGACAATTATACATGTTTTCCCAAAATAAACTGTTCACTCCTATAGTCCATTTAGCAGATTAATAGTTATAGTTATTTACAGAAACAAATATAAAATAGTAGGAGGTTTGAGGTATTTCACAGCATATAATAGACCTGTCATATACCTGGGTGTTCAATGTAGAGTTGCTGCTAGATGGCAATTCCCTTGCCCTTTTGGACGGTGAATACATTACTTCTGAAATTGTTTCTGCCACTTTCCTTTTAACAGCAGGTTTCATCTCTTTTTTTAAATGTCATCAATTTTTTTAAGTCTTTGCAGGCAATCCGAAACGGATTTTACTTCAGTTGCCGCCGTGTCCAATAATGGAAGTATTTCATTAGAAACAAAATTCCTACTTGCAGGGTCCATTGAATTCATTAACTTGGTCAGTTTGTAGCCAATTGCACATAGATTAATATCTGCATTGTTCAATTTTTTAATGTTAGAATTCATTTTCATCTGAAATGAGAAAAAAAAACAAGTTGAAGAGCTAAGGAAGAACATGCATTACAATTTGCACAAATATTGATGCAAAAAGTAATACTTACATGTGTCACTGGGGGGCAAGAGATGTGACATNTGACATTACTCTTCAACCCTTTCTCAAATTAAATGAATATTTGTTCTTTTTCTTTTTAGTCTTTACTTATTATTTCGATTGAACCAAAAAGAAACAAATATAACATACAGACTAACGATATTTTGGTTAAGTTAAAAATACAAAAACTGCAAATTCAAATTTGCGAAAGCTTGCCTTAGCCATCTATGTAGTCCCAAAAGAAAATTTTTGTTTCATGTTTATGGAGTCAATACAAAGTCAATCTGTATTAACATTAGCGACCAAAAACACATGCTACTTTCTCAATATAGTTTCATATTGAGCAAGCCCATTATGATATGAACATCGATCATAAAAGAAACATTATCTCATACATGTTATGCTAACAAATATACTGCTTTCTTATTCATAATTATAAATGGATAAATAAATAAATATAAATGAACAAAACTTAGCATAATATGTATCCATATATTTGAAAATACACTAGGAAGGAATAAAATGCTATAATGAAAGAGATAATATCAGCTTATATTGAACAAGCAGTAATGTATCAAACAAAAATAGAAGCTTCGAAATGGGTAAATTATAAATTGGTCCTAAATGAGGTCAAGGTCAACATGAGGTTGAGTGATGTGGGTGTGTTGTGGGTTATCAGAGACAACATCTATGAAAGTATCAACGCTTAGTAGTCAGCTGTATTGATGATAGACAAAACGATCAATATGGGTTAACCAAGAAATTGGTCCATTTAAATAAGTCTAAGTCCAAAATAAGGTCAAGGTCAAAATGAGGTTGGCTGATGCTGGTGTGTGCAGGGTGATGAGAGAAAACATCCATGCAAGTATCAAAGCTCTGTAGCAAGCGGTATTGATGTCAGACGAAACGGTCAAATGGGTAAACCAAGATTTAAGTACGGACGGACGGACAGGACAAACGCTATATGCCTCCCGCAACGTAGATGCCTGGGGCATAAACAATCTAAGAAAACAAAATAGTGTTTAAAGTAAAGGTCAAGACAAAGTAGTTATGAACCTTTTTTGGGTTGCGGTCGCAAATATCGAAATCTAAACGCAGACCCTTAGTTCAAGGTCAAGGTCACAGGGATAAACAAAATACGCGCATGGAAAGGTCTTGTTCAGATACACATGCGTACCAAATATGAAAGCAATATCTGAAGGGACACAGACGTTATGAGATTTTATTGAATCGCGGTCGCAGATTTCGAAACCTGAACGCGAAGCCAAAGTTAAAAAATGTCATGCCCATGGAAAGGTGTTGTCTAGATACACATGCGTACCAAATATGAAAGCAATATCTGAAGGGACACAGTAGGTATGAGCCTTTTTCGAATCGCGGTTGCAGATTTCGAAATCTGAACGTTTACCTCAAGTTCAAGGTCAAGGTCACAGGGGTCAGAAATGTTATGCGCATGGAAAGGTGTTGTCAAGATACACATGCTTACCAAATATGAAAGCAATATGTGAAGGGACACAGTAGTTATGAGCCTTTTTTGAATCGCGGTCGCAGATTTCAAAACCTGAACGCTGACCTCAAGTTCAAGGTCACATGGGTAAAACAAATTATGCGCATGAGACGGTTTTGTCCATATACACATGCATACCAAATATGAAAGCAATATATGAAGGGACACAGTAGTTATAAACCTTTTTCGAATCGCGATCGCAGATTTCGAAACCTGAACGCTGACTTCAAGTTCAAGGTCACAGGGGTAAAATACCGCGGACGCCGCCGACGCAAGTAACACCTATATGTCCTCTGAACATAGTCAGGCGACACAATAAAGCGAAGGATATTTAACAATTCTTTGCTTTGGATGAATTTATTTCAGCACTGAAACTAGCATGGTTAAAAATAATTCAATCATTAATGGGAAATTAGATAAATATCACAAAACAGTATTTTGATACTTATTAACCCTTAAAATGCAGTTATCATTATGCTTTAAACAGCTTCTTTTATTTTAAATTAGAAGTAAACACATGTTAATTCTTGTATTATCCACTGTTTTATTCCAAAACAAATTGACAGGAAATATGAGTATTTTTCAAAGTCATGGTTCGATTCTAGAATTAATTGTATAGGTGATATATTAAAAAATGGAACCTTTATGTATATTGATGAATGAAAAAGAATGCACAATTGGAACATAAATTTCATTTATTATACAGGGTTGACAAGAGCAATATATAAATTTGTGAAAACATATTGTATATTGTATCCTACGCAACAAATTATGAAACCCTTCTTGCCCCCCCCCAATTATTACAACCTATACTGAAAAACGACTGGTGCATAAAACCCGTAAACCATTCAGAAAATAGATAATAGGCAACCATCAGTTAAAGCCAAATGGTATATACAACTCACCTCCTTAATAATACCCTTTTCAATAACCAATGTTGTAAAGCTTCATTAGTTCCAAACAGATTCATTCACAGGATACTTCGAACAAATATTCTTTTGAATAAAATGAAAACAAATATGATCTAGTATGCTCCTTTTGCAATCAAAGTCAGGAAAATTAAGAACATTTATTCGCGTAATGTCAGATGTTTAAAGCAATTATTGACGAAATGTTTCCAGTACAATCCTTTCATTTCATAAATGTATACAATTTTTCTACTTGGATATTCAACAAAGTTTTCTAGAGCCATTAATTATTTAATTTCGTTTATTAAGCTAAAGTAATAAAGTGTAAAATGAATAAATGCATTCCAAGTATAACAGGAGCCAAGAAGTACACACATTATGAATATGGTAACTTAAGAAAAACATCAATTAAAAATAATAGTTTTGAATCGTTTGACATCGAATGGGAATTGTTTAATGCTTTTGTCTCATCAACTTAAATTTGACGATTGTTAATTTTTTTGAAAACGTTTTACAAATACTATTTATACCGTATTGTTACTTAAATACAATCAAAGGTAGGACATAAGAGTCATCAAATATAATTATATACACATATGATTGCTTGATTTAAATTTTGTATCTGCTCTTACAACTTGTACATATATGATTGTTTGTCATCTGTTATATCAATTTATTAATACTATTATTGTGTATCCTTACTGGAAAATGTATTTTACTTTTTATGTTTGGTGAATGTTTTTGTGTGTATTTAATCCCCAACAAAGCTATACGCTTGTTCATATTAACATAAGTATTAGTTTCACCCTTAAGAATATATTATATACAGAAAACTTTACATGCAGGTGATTTCGTAGAATTGTTCAATTTAAAACAAACGTTTATGGAGCGAAACAATATGCGTTAACTTCAAAGTCTGTGTATAATGTAAAAGCATTTTATACATATGTATAGTAAAGGTAGAGAGTTTTTCCACTTAACTAATCCTTAAGGCTTTGTATGTCATGACGTCTTTTATATACATGTAGACAACTTTAGATGTGTTGAATATGCATCATTTGTTTTCTTTGACTTCATTACGGTGCGGTGTTATTTTTTCATAGGTTATAACTATTTGTTTGCAATCATGAAAAAAATATGTGTCGGACACAAATACGTACGTAATCTGAAAATGCCAATCTCCATATTTCAAAACAAAATAAAAATCTTAGTGACATTCAAGTATACCTTATTGTTCAGAAACGTTACCATTAATGTGCATAGACCGTTATTTCACTATACGGGTAACAACATGACTAGTTATTACAACACACATTTATACAAATAAACATGGTTCGTTTTGATTAGAAAGTCAGAGTAGATCAAATTATTATCTGATTGTTTGGCTATGTTGCTTTTTTTATGGAAAATACTATATATAAATACCATATAGTTAGAGTGGACTAAGTGATGTTTTAGGGGGTCGATTTATCATAGTTCATAATTTACAACACGGCATTTGGTTTACTTAAATCACGAATCCATGTATGTACCAAATACTCAACAAGGTCTCTAGCTACTGTCGCTTATAACAAAGCGCCGCAAGCGGGAAAACCGAAACGATATAAAGGACGACCCAAGGGCATTCTAAATTCATTGTTAGGAAATTGTCGAGGCGAGCGATCGACTTTCTGTCAACTGGAAATGCAGGCAAATAAAGCGGATTCCAATTTCTGTTACATTTGAAATGAAACAGACTTAGACTGTGCTATGATTTATTTTACCCCAGTTGTTCATGGCCTGGCTGCCACAATAAATAAATCCAATACATCTTTTACAATATGTGTTTGTGCAACAAATGGTGAACATACATAATAGACGTATAACTATGGAACACTAGCGGTCAAAAATCTATACTGTATTTGCAAAGAAAAAAAACTGAACGTAAGGTACACCATGTTAATGCTTTGCTTTATAATGAATTTGTTTGCAAACCATATAATACTTTAAACAAAGTATTAGTCCGCTTATTGGAATGTAATTAGACATTATAAGATTCTTAACAGCTCAATTGCATAAATTACATATGTTTTGTCACTGGTCAGGAAAAGCTTTACAAATACGTTCATTTTATGTTTATGGATTTCTTTTCATTCATTTATGAAATGCTCTGTACATGAACGCCAGTAAGTATATATACACTTATATTAAAAGCATTTTCCAATAAGAATCTTGATGCATTCGAGTGAAAATGTGCTTTCCCTGCAAGCAATCCATTTAGACGCCCGGAGATACCATGGGAAATCAATCGACCGCTGCCAGTAACGAAAACAGAGAACACTCATCTCGCAATATGAATGCGTATATACAATTCTAACACTTTCCATCAATTGTGGAGGATATTTTGGATGCAGCACGAAACTATCATGGGAACGGTAAATGGTAAGATTGGTGTAAACGTCTCACAACTAGAATCAAGTGAATTTTAAATTCGATAGATGTTTCCCAACAGACTTTTGAAACATATATCCTTAGAGGAGCGTGGTTTATGTTGAATTTGAAGAATATTATTTTACAAGTTCATTTCCATATTAAACAAATGCCTTATTGATCAATATAAGTGAATAAAATGGGCATACTACCGTAAATTTTACTCATAATTTGTCACATGCAACAATTGTCATATTCTGCGAGAAACAACGTGCATCTGTAGATTAAAACATCAGCAGTAATACCAGATAATAAAATACACATATTCTGTATTCATATTGGTTAATTTAAAGATAAACTAAACAACACAATCGTAGCATTGTTTTAAATGAATTGTTTTGTAGGGCTACTTTCGTGTTTCGTTTAGAATAATTGTGCCTGACAATATAACGCAGTGGCATAGAAATGAATCCAGAACATATTTAAAACGGCATAGTCCAATATTAATATGGGATTTTTGTTTACAAAAATAAGATTATCTTTTAATAAATTATCATTAAAACGTAGGTTTATTCATATGCACCGTTTTTATAAACGCTCATTAAAATAATGTGTTAATAAAATGGAGACTGTTTTAGTGCTGTAAAATTCAAATTGAGGTATGCAATTAAATGTTGTAATTGTGTTAATAGTGTATTTAGATAAATATATGCTTCAGAAGTGGAAATATGCACCGCTTTTTATACATGTCTATATTTAGGGAGGAACTACCTTCAAGCTTAAACGAATTAATAAAGTCTCAATTGAGTTGAAAGTGGTCTAATTAAGAATAAAACATAAAACAGATATTTAAAAGTATAGTGCAATCATATAATTGAGGTTCTTCATCTGCAAGACGAAACTAATTGATTTTGTGGAACCATTTTTTAATATTAAAACGATCCTCAGAGCAACACTTTAAACAAACAGTGGCTTTCTTGATTTATTCCACGCGTTTAATGCAATTATGTACTTGCGGCATTCAAAGCCTTGATAATTGATTTTTAGCGATATCCTTGACGTATTTATACAGAATTAAAGTTTTTAATTATACTATTTATTCAACAATTAACAAACTTAAATACATGAAAGTGGTTCCAGAACATGCAACAATCTGTTTACGAAGATAAAATATGCTACGCTTTAAATAATTATAACTGGACAATATTAACCTGGAACTCGTGATTTCCATAAGAATGAGTTATAAGTTTTGATCGATTCATACTTTTGCATTCGGTTTTAATCGTGCATGTTTTGCTCCAGTTGAATGATGCAATAACAGCAAACTTAGTGAAGTACGCTTGAAATCGCTTCCATGACGATAACAATTATATTGATTGTAACGGTATTGTGATATATTCATCTATAAAACTCAGTGCCAGGTTAATGGTGGCGAGCTATATGCATGTTTTATTTCCATTTAATAGTTATGTTCTTAACCATTGTTCGATTCAAGTATAGGTTTATTAGACAACCTCCATAACTGAACTGTTGTATTGACAAAAATAACTGGATTACTCCATGCAAACATCTTCGCTGTGGTTTATAAATTTGTTAACGGAAAACTAGGACTAAAAATATTTTTTTTCGTTAACCCAAGCTCTATCATTGTATTTATTAATATATTGATTGTGTTTTTAAACATCCTCATTGTAATTGTACAACACTCACAAATATGTTACACGATGATAAAAGTGATGTATAGAATTGATAGGATCACACTATTTGTATATAAAAAAAACAAGCCTGCGAGGGGTATTGGAAATCAATAAACCGAAGTCCATGCCGAAACGAAAGCAATCCATTTCCAAGTTTAACTCTTACCACAAGCCAATTTTGCCGGTATTTTGTATACATGCTTCAATAGTGTGCAAAACGGTTTCCCTGGTTACGTCAAATGGTAAGACAACTTCTCAAGAATACAATCCATCCAGTTGTGTTCATTAATCATGTATTAATTGACATACATAAACGTAATAATCCTGTTAACTGTCATCACAGAAAGAAACGGATCCAAACACTTTTCATAAAAAAGATAGGCGTTACGCCAAAAAACATGGTAAACTGGATATACAATACGTATGTACATTGTACAAGTGACAACATCGACATAAGGCTTTTCATGACAAATGGTGAGATTTTACGCTGTATTATTTGCAATGAGGTTTTGAATGTCATATAGGTATTGCAGGTTATCATGCTCAAATTGTTTCGTTAAAGTTGTTATTTTTTAAGCTTTTTAAAAAATTATTTGACTTTATAATTTAATCAGCTCGATATACACATATACATCAAAACTATTTGCTTTGACCTTTAACAACATGCATCATAGTTTCTTCCAGAAAATCATGACGGTGATCTAAAACATGTTTCTTAATCCTTTTTACAAATAATTAGTATTTGTTGTAGTTGTAGTTGTTTTTTGTAGCACTTTAAATTTCGTCTCTCTTGAAATCAAAGTAAATGACCATTACCTTGATTTTTTTGGTCAAATGCTGTGATTTGAATTGTGATGACATGATGCTATTTTTAATTCGAACTTTGATGTTCATGAATTAGTCTTTGCCATAATTAAAGTTTTGATCCACTGAAACCGTGTTAAACAATTTAGATTCACATTATACATGTATTATATATATGCTGGCGAATTCGGCTGGAAGCCAATTTTAATTTTAGATTTAAATATCTGGCTTATTTCGCATTTTTCGACACATGTTCTTCTTAACTTTTATTTTAATTTATATTGAAATATATGTATACTAATTTTTAATACATTTTATAAAAATTCATAAATATTTGACAAAATCGTACAGTCCCGCTTTAATAGCTGAAACCGTATGTACCACTTTAACTAGTAGATGGGTCAACTATAGCAATAATGATTGAGATGGTCCCGATATTTTCCTGTGCATCAATACGGTAGTTTATGTGGCCCTGACTGTATTGAACTATATATTTTTAACATGATTTTTAGAAAGAATGGTGACTCATGATAGGAGAAGCCTTTAAAGGATTAAAAATTTAATATACATATGATACAAAACACTTTCACCACTGAAATAAAGGCAATACTAAATTATTTAAGCTCTCAAAAAAGATCAAATAAATAAATAAATGTGGTGCGAATAAATATCATATACATGTATACAAAAATAAAAGAAACATAAACAATATTTAGGGTGAATGCCCCTTTTTTACATGACATGTGTATACGACAACAAGTTTATTGTGTCATGCGGGCAAAAGCATACATATTTGAAAACACTTTGAATGGTATCTTTAGTAAAGTCAATATTAAATGATGCCGAGAAACTCTTGAGTATGTCTCTTTTATTGTCGTTATGTCTGTTTTTACGGGCATTTGAAGCAAAATAATTAAAATAAAACAAAATGAAGACCTCATAGTGTATTGAATTCATCTTAAGACACAGTTAAAGTCCATTTCAACGATATTTGAGATTCTCTGTGAATACCCATGCAACATGTATTCTATGATTGTGGTGTAGGGTGTAAATTCGTGATTAAATAATTTCACTCATGTACACATAAATATAAACAGTGAGGATCTGGACTGTGGCCCAGCATTTATACATATCTTATTTGACTAACGAAAGTTGTTTTCAAATTGTTTAAATTGCTGCAATTGTTAGCTTTTAAGTTTTACTAAAATATAGTCAATGATGGAGTAGTCTGGTGCTGTGTGTGAAAGCCCGACAGTACCGTAGAACCCCCAGCTGTGAAAACCTACAACCTGAACTCACATGCGCCGGGTAAGACTGTACAAGTTTGGCTATCGCCATTTGCATAGAGAGACGTACTTTGATGTTACTTGATTATGATATGTGTTGGGTAGATCGATACGTATTGCCATACAAGGGAAGTTGTTTAACTTTAAATATCTAGGGATTATTGTTAAATAATTGTAGCTTTAAAAAGTGCAGGGAGTGCATACGCCGGTCAGATGCAAAGACCGATTCAAACGAAATCGAAACTCGTACTGAAAAACATCTTGAGACTAGCTTTTACAATTCTGTCAGCTAAAAATCTATGCAAATAACACGAAATCCGAAACGAATCAGATTTATGTGTTATGATTCATTTAACGTCACTGTCCATTGACTGTCTACCTTAATATATAAATAAAATCAATGGATGTTTTGCAACATAAAATTACAGTCAAGAAGACATTTTTTTAACTGAATAAAACTGAATATTTGTATTTATTAAACAACAGTGCAGTAAACTGCGTTTGAGGTACAATATGTTGTGTGCAATTTTACAACAATACATTTCTTTGAGAACCGAATATGACATTATACATAGTGCATTAGCATGATTCATTAATGAGCTTTTAGGGATGATAATTATACAAATAATGATACTCGAACCAAATACATGTATGTGGATTGTTTTATTTCTGTACAATGGTTAAGGTTTACAAATCTTTTTTTCAGTTTTATTCTTATATCTTAAAAAATGAATTATTCCCTAAATACACTCGATTCCTGATTACTTTCATCTCAGATTCTTGATCTATTCGGGTGTCTATAAAACTGTGTAATCAACCAGCAAAGGCAACTTGGATACCACGAGCAGTCAACGGCTTCCAATATCGAAACAGAGAGCAATCTTCTCACTATGTAACTACGTATTGACCATTTTTGCACTTGCCATCAATTTTTGACAATAGTTAGGAATCTCCACGCTACCGTTACCATGGGCACGTCAGACGGTACAATTTCTGTAAACTTCGCATAAATAAAAAAAAAAGCCTTCGGTGAGGCTATTCAATAATTCTATAATTTGTCATCAGAGATTACGGCGACTCTGCGGGAGCGTAATATCATTACGGTATGTAGAATTTATATTGAAATATTGTGCTAAATACTCACAATTATATAAGATGAACATTTTTAATTCAAATTCGCGTGTTTACATTAGTATTCCTTTAATTCAATGCTACAGCAATGACCTTCAGAGATTACCGCCTGAATTTTTCAAAGATCGAGCATTACACGTTTAGTTATCTCCACAATTAAAGACAATACATTCGCGGTGAAGATTATACTATCGCGTTTAAAGATGTATCCCAGGACTGTTTGATGAAGATAAGGTAGAACGTATTTGTGCCGACACCGCGATCTATTGATCGCATTTCCACTATCATAGCTACACACAGCCTTCATGTATTCTTCTGTAAAAAACTTTTTCACACAAGTCGAATACTATGATTGTAGTCTAAGCAATTTTATATTACTTTTGGTATGCGCAATGTTGGTAATACGATATTATAAAGCTTGATTTCGAATTGGCAAACATAGTCATACCTGATTTTTTTCAAAGCAAATACGAATTGTGTGTGGACGCAAGTTTCAAACAATAGCATAAGATTTGCCTGCAGAAGCAAAAGAGTTATCAGGTATCACACTCAATATTTATTTACACCTGAACATGCACATATCGCCGGATACCCACGTTCGACCCATTCCGCTACTTTCCATTTATCTAACGCTGGAGAGTAACGGAATGAATTAGTCGTGGGTATCCGACGATGGTGAGCACAACACATGTCAAAATATCCTTTTAAAGATTATAAGAGCCGCGTCGTGCGAAAATAAGTATTATTAAACGTGCGGCCAGCGTAGCTCCAGACCAGCCAGATCAGGAGTCACTCTGTCCGCTAGAAAGCATTGCAATGTGTCTTGGTTTCATTAGCGTGCTTTATGAATTTTCATCAGATTATAAGGATGGAGAGGCATATTTGGAGCTACACTATTTGGATATGTCCTATGACCATTTTGATATGCCCTGCATATAGGAATAAAGTATCCAACATTTGTTTATATTATGAAATTAACTTAACTTACCCATTGCTGTACAACTCATGTGTTGAATATTTAAGCAGCCACGATTTAATTTGCATGTGAACTTGTTAATTTCACAGAGCATCATACAAACAAAAGACATAGCCGTTTAAAAAACATTTCAGCCGTTTACTGAAAAGTCCACTGTTGTTGTTGTTGTTACTGCATTTGATCTTCGATTTTATGTCATGATATCTAAGTGTGATCACACGTAATAAGCTTACATAATTTTTAGTGATCATACCTTTCCATCTTCGTCGTATATCTATTTTAATATGCATAAATTAGTACATTTTTCGTAGGTTATTGTCAGACCATTCTCATTTCTGATCCGGTTGCAGCCATTTGTCGCGTTGCATTGTGGTCAGGTTAAAGCTATTGTCTGCAGCGACGGAACTAAGCATGAAACAGGTTATTTTTAGATTTGATGAAATCTCTGTTTAATACTTGTTTAAAGTTGTGTATCCATCTTTCTAAGCGCCCATAGTTTGTTTTACATAAATTTTTGTTCAAAATTCAATATGGCGGTGTCTTTTGGCGTGATGTCATTTCGAGCGTTCATGACCATTTATTGTTGGTACATGGCTAGTAGTTTTGGGGCATGTGACCAAGAATTCTTGGTCGGGCCATAACAACTGGGCATAGACCAACCTTTTGGGTCGCTCGAGTATATAAGGGTCCAGAAACTTTGTTTGTAAGAAAAACTTAATATAAACTGAATTCATATTGCTAGTGTAACTAAATAATAGACTTTAACCCAACAAATTTAAAGATATCTTCTATTAATATATTAAACATTGTGTATTTATTTAAGACGTATACTCTTGTGGTGAATAAGTGTTGGACACTTGCATGAGAGAGTTGTTTAAAATATATGACTTTTTTTCTGAGAAGTTATCGTATTGTGTGATGTATTTGAACCTTGAAGAAAGTTGTACTGTTAATGTTAGTCAAATTATACCTTCTATGAATTTCGACGTTAAAGAATAAAAGATAAATGAAGTTTGAAACGGACTTGTTTCCCTCGTTTTAGTAAATAAGCACAAAACCACATTAGTATTATTGAAATATTCCTGACAAGAATACGGAACAGCCGGCGCGCAACAAAATTGTGCATGACGCGGCTCATGTCGTGTTGTGAAGTAACTGCTGACGAACAATCTCTGTATCCATCATTTTAAAAAGGCTTTCAACAGTCCCGTTTATCTTAGATTAATCTCAGTTGTGCCATATGTGCACTAGAACCGCTCCTAAGTCAAGATAGTAAGAATTGGAATTTATATAAACAATAAATAATGCCTAAATTAGAATCGTCTGAAACCTCTCTTGGATTCCGATAGCAGACAATAGTCCCATATATCATGTCTACAGAAAAGAAAACAATAGCCGCACTATGCTTTATCGATTGCGGTAATGTACATATAAACCACACTGACAAAGAGCAGTGCGTCAATATTGTAGTGAAGTTCATTTGTAAGATACAAAAGACAGATTACTGTATACATAATTCGAACAGAAATGTTGAAGTATATTAAACAGAAAGCTTTAGAAAACACGACAAAGAAATCTCGAGAAAAAATATAATTAGAGGATTTCAAGTAGTCAGTAATCAAATAAGACGTAAGCAATTGTATTGGCACATTTTGGTTATGTCAAATGATATTTGCCTTAAAGATTCTTATTTCTAATTGGTGTCCAAATAAATTCTACATATTTAAAATCTTGATAAATTATATAGATGTACTGACAAAAAATATCGCAAAAAGCATTGATAATTGCGGTTAACAAAAGCTTTTTTTACAAATAAACAGTAGTCCCCGACCTGGTTAATGTTGTCAAAATAAGAAACAAAATCTCATTTTTTTCAACTACCTTAAGTTATGGAAGAATGCTGATTTAGATTTACGTTTATTTCTGTAACTAAGCTATTTTGGAGTTTTCGCAAGATAACGATTATTCGGACGGGGGACAGAGTTGTAAAATCATACATATTTCCTTAAACGAGTTCGTGAGTTTTGNGTTATATATGTTCTTGATGGGTTCATATGGTATTTGGTTGTATTTTACACTCTACAAAACATGCACTCACAATCATTCGAATAAATGTGTTACTTAAACTTATACTTCTATTTGTATACAGTTAAAGCTGATGAAGTGAGTTTTTGTATTTATTCAGTAAAATTCCACTCAAGCATAGACATAATCTTTGTATGCTGACATGTCAATATAATATGTTTGCAATAAGAACTTATCAACTATGGTTTGTTCTTTCATCAAGTATCATCCCATCTAGAACTGCAGATAACTTTATTACATCCAGTATGCGTTCAAATGATCATATAAATTCAAGATAGCGTCCAAGATGGCTGCCATTTTCAGTCTTATTTGTTTAAAAAATATATTTGCATTATTGTATACTGCCATTTTGATATTATTTTACATGTTAAATATGATAAAGGAGTGCAAACGTGTGTTATAAAAAAAAATGAAGATGGCGTCACAATGGCCTCAGAATCAAGATGGCTTCTCAAAATTGCTCCTTAAACCAAGAACATATCCGAAGTTTCTCATAAGAATAATGAATATGACAATAATGCAAATTAGTAGCAATTAAGTGTTCGAAAAACTAAATTTCAATAATACATATGCAGAGTTTAGTATAACAAGAACATATCGACCTAATTGGATAACAGTTATATTATATGTGTGTACAATAACAGCAACTTCGTAAAGGTATGATTTGTGTTATGAAAATTCACCGGTGTCAAAAATGTCATAAAGCAAATTATATATCAGTTGAAACACCATAATACGTTTACTTGAACCTTTGTTCACCAGGGTCATTTTCAGGTCACGTGTTTCAAACTTCATGGTCTAAAATAGTATGTATACTAGTTAAGCTCATGTTCTGAGATGTTGTCTAGCATAGAGTGATGTTCTGATGTATATATTAGTTCAGTTGCCATGTTTGTCTTTCAAACCAACAATTACATAACGCAATACATTATTATTCTCAATCTTTCCTTGCTCATCGACAAAGTAAGTCATCTAACGGGCATGTTTTATCTGATCATTGTAAATTGTTTTATGTCAACCTGAACCGTTTGAAAAGCGAAAAAGATAGTACATGGTAGTCGCGCTTGATTAAATGAGCACCGAAGTGTTCAACCTGGGCTATCGCTTGTACAACCACATGTTTTTACATTTAAACCAGATCGAGTGAAGCTTAATCAACGTTTGATGCTACTGTAATTGGTTATACTTGTGTGTTTCAGTACATAAGGGGTGAATTTCTTTTCCGTGCATACAGCTTTAAAATCGGAGAGATAAGCTGTTGTTTGTTCTAAGTGACACTTGAATAACATTATTTGGTGGTAATGACATGTCATCCGTTAGTTTGTACACCCTTGAGACATTGGATTGTCTACCTGACCTCGCCACACTCTTGGTGCTGAACTCCTTGTATCGGTCAAACACTAAGTAGACATCACATGTTTTCAGATTGTGTATAATATAGGACTTAAAGTTGTCAATATAGACATTATCTTTCCATCTAAGGGCAGTGAATAAATATACAGAACAGCAGATCCATCTATTACTGAACATGTGATCTGGCTATAAATGTGCCTTTCAGAAACTTCTTATTTAAATTGGGTGTGCAGTGGCAAAGAAGTATGGTAACATACGCTTAACTGATGCCAAGTGCAGCGGCCAATCACCTTCTCTTCCTGCTCGAACAATCAAACCATAAGTTTGACGTACGACTGGCAGATGATTTGATGTTAAGATACATTTCTAGATCATCACATGTCTGGAAATTGTTTTAAGTGAATACCTTACGCAACAATTCCTCTATCACCATTAGTAATGCCCGAACATTCTGTGGATATTTTTTTCCATTTAGGAGTTTGGAGATCAACGAAAATATTGACTCAAGCAGTTTTTCCAAACCACTTTTTTCTATAAGCGTTCCCATTCACCCAACACAACTAATCAGGAAGTGCATACCACCGAGACGTAGTATTACATCCTGAAACTGCTCTGGGTATGCCCAGATAATATTGTCTGAAACTCTATATACAAATACAAATAAATATAGCGCAATACTGATTTGTCAATATTCCATTGCCCTGTACAAAGTTATAAAACTAACAAAACCTATTTATCATAACAAACGCAAAACAAATGCGTTTTAAGTTTAGTTTTAAACTGCAATTCGCTCTTTGTGAATTGTAAGTCTTTTAGAAGAGCATTCAGCCACTTGGGTTCAATTACTGCTATTGATCTATTCGCCATCTTAGTTCGAGTTCTTGCGATGTTGAAGTTATTATCATCACTTGATCTCTGTATCGACCTTCACCAGTTGTGACCAGCTCTTTGATGTAAATGAGAGCGGTTCCACATTTATTTCTATACATATGCACGAGTACCTTGAACATTACAGGTGCATGTATAGGGAGCTAGTGCAATGACCTGAGGATCCCCTTACTTGTGAAACATCTGCGACAATTTATGCTGTTCGATTTTGAATTCGCTGCAGTCTGTCAATTTGATATTTTGGAATTTCAGTGAAAAGTCCGTTGCAAAAGTCTAGATGAGAATGAATTAGGCCATGCGAAGGACCTCTGCAGATTTGTTGTGATAAGTGCCTACTTATGATTTTGAGTTTTTTCAATTGCGCACTAGCGATTTGACATTTTCTTTTAATGTGCTAATCAAAACATAAAGTTGTTTTCATGTGTACACCAAGGTCTCGAAGATGATCTAAACATTTAATATCACAGCCGCCAATGTTTATGCGTGAGATGTTAATTTTTGACAGTTGCTGTCTGGAACCTTAAATAATAACCTCTGTTATGAAAGTTCTCATTTTAAATATCAACCGAGTCATCCAGTCAATGACGTTTTGCAAACAATAACCGATATGTTGTAAAACCGAATATTCATTTAGAGAATTTCCAGGTTGAATTTGAATGTGATTTTGTGATCGTCAGCGTAACCATACAGACCAGATATATTTTTTGGACGACCTTATTCAGCGCAGCGATGTATATGAAGAATATAAATGGACCGGCACAGGAGACCTTCGAAACACCGTACTTAATGGGTTCAGACTTTGACGAAGAGTTATTCCCACCAATATAGTTATAGATCACCTGTTTACACAGTGAAGTTCTGACCATTCTGTGATAGTACTACTTTTGCCTTTTGTACAGGTGTCATGATCGTGTCCTGGTCTGCAATCTACCTTTGTCTTGAATCTGACTGTATACCCCAGCCCCGGCACAACCGCGTATTATATCCATTATATTCAGGACATGACTCAGTGGTAAGTGTATCTTGAAAAAAGTCCAAAGTTAGTTTGCTTCGCATGAATCGCGGACACAACCATTTTGGCAGTTTTTCAGTGGCGAAACCTATTTTTGCGCCATTTCTTCGGTCCTTGAAATCGCTCAATATCAATTTCATACTCTATCGGATTGGCCATTTTTTGGTGTGCGTTGTATGGTCTCGCTAAAATTAATGTCGTAAGAGGAAGATCCTGATTGCGTCAACAACATCGCCAGTGAGTGTGTATACACTATACAGTTATGGGACGAAAGTCGACGTCAAAGTTATCGACCACGGTTTGGATCATACCAGCGTTACAATCGCATAGATTCGTGTCTTTCTTTTCACTTATGGCATCTGATTTATTGAACGGAAGCACCTCGGCATACGAACATTTTATGTTAAACTCATGCATCTTATTGATAAGAGGTTTTGAATTTCTCATTACAGCAACCAATGAAAACTGAAATGTAGTTGGTCGTTGCTCTAGTATGCCAGTTATCATATTCCCTATCATGTAGGATTACTATTGTCTAGCTTTGGAGACATCTTTGATAAGAATGTACTTAATGCGTTGCTCACACACATTGAAACAATTAGGAACATAATTTAGCATTATACTTAATTTAATTATGTATCCCATGTTAAGCCGATGTGAATCAAACGGGTGTAAACCATTTGTGCCTAACGAATATGTGAACACGAAGTTCGCACCTAGTGTAGTATGCACTAGATTTGTATGTTGATTTTTTAGTTTCCGTGTCTGTAATCTCTTCATGTAAAGATAAATTAATACATTTAAGGGATTTAAGTGGATAATATTGGATGGTATTTGCAAAATGCCATTCAGAAATACAATTAGTTCAGTTTGTATTGCATGAAATTCCGATTCAATGTACAACTGTAGCGGAATGGAATTTGAACAGCAATTATTTGCATAGGCGACCATATTGACAACCATCTTTCCTATAATATGGAATTTGATTTCGATTAATTCACTTCCAACAAATCAACCATCATAACATCATTTTATTTTAGGCTGAAAAGATCCAACTTAAAGGGTTAAGTTATGATTATATCACCACATACGTTAACATGCTAAAATCGGCGGCCATATTGGACGCCATCATGGATTTCTCAAAACCCCCACATACACCAGCCCGGCATCATTTGGATTCTTCATCAGTAACATAACACCCAACCAAAAACACTTTAACATTTACTATACACCTCAATGTCGGGTATATGTCATTAATGTTTTGCCGGACTATATTTGGAAGTTGGAATATTGGCCTATTGAGGATGGCACATAATTAGAAACTGAAAAGTGAAGAGAATGAGATCCCGGGTTTACTTCAACTTATATACTTCGTAAAGGTATTTGTTTGATTGGCGTGGTCCTTTGTACCAAATAAACTGTCCTTATTTAATTTCGGACCAGACATAAAGTGTTGGTTTCAGGTTTTATATAAAGTTATAAATCAGCTTTTTGTCAGTGTGGTTACTTATCTTATTTTTCCCCCTATTGAAAGGGGCTGTAGGCGAAGAGATCCCCTCTGAAGTTATAGTTTTATTCTCTGCGCTGATGATGTGTCATTTGTATTGAGAGAACATGAATATAAAAGGTAAAACCATTGTTTTTGCATGAAATTTAACATAATAGTCCCAATTTGCGGACGATACGTATAATGTAAAAGACGGTACTAAACAGTCCTTAAATAAAACACTAACTGTTTTACCGGACTTTGCAAATAAATTAGGTCTTAATGATAATTTTGATAAAACAAATGTTGTATGGATTGGCAAGCACAAATATAGTTATTATACCACACAAACAAATTGGAAATGAAATTGGATACAATAAAAAGAAGTGAAACAAGACAGCTTTAAAATTCGTGGAATAAATTTCCATGTTGCAACCTGTCAAAAATGATAAAAATAAATTACAATGAAAATATTGTTGAATAAAAAACAATTAAACATTCATTGGACGCATTATTATTGGACAACACTCATTGTGTCATTATTCAATCACTTTTTCATATCATTGCCTAACCCATCCAATACCATTTTTAAAGTTAATAAATCTTGTATTCTGAGTTATATTTGGGATGGGCAGATTAAAACAAGTTTACAGACGTATTTGAAGAATATAGTGAAGTAGGTTAAACAATGATCAATTTGGATGAATTCATTCCTTCCAGAACTGAAAGTTACCTGGTTACAAAGAATTCCATCCTTAAGGGGAATCGGATAGATATCACAAACCCGTATGTTGTTACTTTACTCTTTAATTGCAGTGATCGTTATGCTTTACATATATCCAACATAATTTCACACTCTTTGGGGGTAGATGTTTTAAAAAGCATCTCGCTTTAGTAAAGTCAATTAGAAGAAAACAAATTGTTATTCTTCTTATATCCACTTTTTACAATCCATATATAATGATCGGAAACAAAAGTATTTTCTTTAAGTCATGGTTCGATTCTGAAATTAATTGTATAGGTGATATTAAAAAATGAAACCTTTATTTATGTTGATGAATTAAATAGTATGTACAATTTGAACAAACATTCATTAATTATACAGAATGGACAAGAACAATATATCAATTTGTGCATACAATAGTGTACATCTTGTCCTACCTAACAACTAACAACTTATCAAACCCTTCTTGCCACCCATTATTACAACCTATACTTAAACCATAATCTACTACAAACCATTCTTAATACAAATAATTTACAATCATCAGATAAAGCAAAATGGTGTATACAACTCAACACCGTAATAATACCCGTTTTAGTAACCAATGATGTAAAGGTTAATTTGTTTCAATACAGATTAATTCACAGGATACTTGGAACAAATAGTATTCTGAATAAAATGAAAATTGCTGATGATCCTCTATGCTCCTTTTTGCAAAACAATCCAGGAAAGTTAATAATATTTATTCTGGGAATGTCAGATATCAAAAGAAATTATTGAAGAAATGTTTTCAGGACAATCCTTTCCTTTCATGAATTAAGACATTTCTTCTTAGATATTAAACAAAGTCTGCGAGAGCCATAAATTATGTAATTTCTTTTATTAAGCTATACTTATACAAGTGTAAAATGATTTAATGCATTCCAAATATAACAGGAGGAGCCAAGAAAAACACAAATTATGAATATGATAACTTAAGAAAAAACATCAATTTCAATACAAGAATGTTGATTCCTTTGACAGCGAATGAAGCCTTCTTTTCACTTGAAATGTCTGTTGACATTGAGCATCTTTTTTTCTTGCACTGTAATGTTATGTAATCCCCAACAAAGGTATAATCTTGGTTATAACTCATTTATATTACACAAGTATTATATTTATCCCTAAGATAATATTATATACAGGACACTTTACATGCAGATGATTTTGTTCAATTAAAAAAAACGTTTATGGAGCAAACCATTATGCATTAGTCTGTGAATAATGTTAAAGCCTTTCTTACATCTGAATGGATGAGTAGACACTTTTTACACTTTACTAACCTTAATGTTGATAATTTTAGATGTGTTGCATATGCATCATTTGTTTTCTCTGATTTCATTACACGATAGTGTCATTTTTCATATGTTACATCTATTTGTTTGCAATCATAAAATAACACGTGTCGGACACACAAAAAGTAAGTAATCTGGAAAATTGCATCTTCATATTTCAACAAAAAACGCAATTCAAAACAAAATAAAAATCTAAGTGATATTCAAGTATACTGTTTCGATAGGAAACTTTACCATTTATATGCAGAGAATGTTAATATACTATAAGTGTTAGGTTAAGATCAGGATAACTAAATATTTTTTTTTTATAAGAAAGTCGGCGTAAAAAAAACTGTCATCATTTTCCTATTGTTTGACTATGTTGTTTTCTTTATGGGAAGTACGGTATAAATACAATATATATATGTTGAGTGGGCTAACTGATGTTTTAATCGTCGATTCATCATAGTTCATAATCTACAAAACGGCATTCGGTTTACTTAAAACATGAATCCTTGTATGTACCGAATTCTCAACAAGGTCTCAGTGTCCGCGGGAAAACTGAAGAGGTATAAAGGACGACCCAAGGGCATTCTAAATTCATTTTTTAGACATTGTGGACGCGAGCGTTCGTTTTTCTGTCAACTAGAAATGCAGGCGAATTACGCGGACTCCAATTTATGTTACATCTGAAATGAAACAGACATACATGTAGAGTGTGTTATGATTTATTTTAGTTAATACTGTAATATTGTCCATTGTTTGTCTGCCGGAATAAGTAAATGCAATACAACCTTTTTAATATTTCTGGTGCTTCAAAAGTTTAAAATACAGATTAGACGTATAACGATGAAACCAGAGTGGTCAGAAATATATAAGGTATTACAAAAATTGACACATAAGGTACAAAATGTTCATGTTTTTTGTTTTACAATTTATTAGTTAGCACACCGTTTGCTACTTGAATTATTGAGTATTCTGCTGATTGGATTGTAATCGGACATTATACGATTGCTAATAGTTCAATTAATTCATAAATTGCATATTCTTTGTCATTGGTCCGGAAAAGCTTCACCAATACGTTCATTTTATGTTTACGGAATTGTTTTCATTCATTTGTAAAATGCTCTGTATATGTACGCCAGTCAGTATGTATACACTAACATTAAACGCATTTCCCGTAAATAATCTAAATGCAGTCGAGTGTTTTGAAAATTTGCTTTATCTGCAAGCAATCCGCCCGGAAATACCATGGGAAATCAACCAACCGCTTCCAGTAACGAAAACAGAGAACACTAACCTCGCAATATACATGCGTATTGACCATTTAATCACTGTCCATCAATTTTGGAGGATATTTTGGATGCAGCACCAAACTATCATGGGAACGTCAAATTGTAAGATTGGTGTAAACGTCTCACAGACAACTAGAATAAAGTAAATTTTGAAAGCGATTGATGTGTCCATACATACCTTTTGGATATGCTACCTAAGAGGAACTTGGTTTATTAAATCTGTAGAATAATATGTGTCAATGTGTCAAAATGGACATACTTCCGTCAATTTTACTCATACATTTTCACATGCAATACTTGTCATTGTCTGCGGGCAACAAAACATGCAACTGTAAATTTAAATATCACGAGAAACACATATCCACATAATATTATACATATACAGTAATACCAGTTAACACAATATACACACTAGCCTTTCCTATTCATTAATCAATAGATAAACTCAACAACAAAATCGTACAATCTTTTTTAATAACTTGTTTACTTAAAGCTACTGTAATGTTTACTTTAGAATAATAGGGCCCCACAAAATAACGCAGTGACATAGAAATCAATTCAGAAAATATGTAAATTAAGATCACCTTGTTAAAAAGTAATCATTAAAAAAGAGGTTAACTCAAAGGCCCCGTTTTTGAAAGCGCTCATTAAAATAAGTTGTCAATTATAAAAATGTTTGCGCAATGTTGAAATGATGTAAAATTTTAATTGAGAAATGCAATTTTAGAGTTTAAATTCCTCTAAAGGCGTTGATTTAAAAAGGTATGCATTGTTTTCTGGTTAAATACAACAATAGGTAGACATCGAACAAAAGTTTAGCATTGTATAAATATTTTAAAGAGCATTCAACTTTAAAACTAGATACAGGTATGTTTTAAAGTGGGGATACGCACTATTGTTTTACATGTCTATATTAAGGTGGGAACAACCATCGATATGATCTCTTTATAAATATATATATANAAACATGACCCAAGGGTATATTCAATACATCTTGAAATGAAAGTATCGAATATATGTCAACTGAAAGTGTAAGAAAATAACGAGTCCATTTTCTCTTATACTTGGGACTATACAGTTTCTTTAGTTATGATTTATCGTATAACAACCCGAGCCTATCACAGGGTGTTATATATGTTCTTGATGGGTTCATATGGTATTTGGTTGTATTTTACACTCTACAAAACATGCACTCACAATCATTCGAATAAATGTGTTACTTAAACTTATACTTCTATTTGTATACAGTTAAAGCTGATGAAGTGAGTTTTTGTATTTATTCAGTAAAATTCCACTCAAGCATAGACATAATCTTTGTATGCTGACATGTCAATATAATATGTTTGCAATAAGAACTTATCAACTATGGTTTGTTCTTTCATCAAGTATCATCCCATCTAGAACTGCAGATAACTTTATTACATCCAGTATGCGTTCAAATGATCATATAAATTCAAGATAGCGTCCAAGATGGCTGCCATTTTCAGTCTTATTTGTTTAAAAAATATATTTGCATTATTGTATACTGCCATTTTGATATTATTTTACATGTTAAATATGATAAAGGAGTGCAAACGTGTGTTATAAAAAAAAATGAAGATGGCGTCACAATGGCCTCAGAATCAAGATGGCTTCTCAAAATTGCTCCTTAAACCAAGAACATATCCGAAGTTTCTCATAAGAATAATGAATATGACAATAATGCAAATTAGTAGCAATTAAGTGTTCGAAAAACTAAATTTCAATAATACATATGCAGAGTTTAGTATAACAAGAACATATCGACCTAATTGGATAACAGTTATATTATATGTGTGTACAATAACAGCAACTTCGTAAAGGTATGATTTGTGTTATGAAAATTCACCGGTGTCAAAAATGTCATAAAGCAAATTATATATCAGTTGAAACACCATAATACGTTTACTTGAACCTTTGTTCACCAGGGTCATTTTCAGGTCACGTGTTTCAAACTTCATGGTCTAAAATAGTATGTATACTAGTTAAGCTCATGTTCTGAGATGTTGTCTAGCATAGAGTGATGTTCTGATGTATATATTAGTTCAGTTGCCATGTTTGTCTTTCAAACCAACAATTACATAACGCAATACATTATTATTCTCAATCTTTCCTTGCTCATCGACAAAGTAAGTCATCTAACGGGCATGTTTTATCTGATCATTGTAAATTGTTTTATGTCAACCTGAACCGTTTGAAAAGCGAAAAAGATAGTACATGGTAGTCGCGCTTGATTAAATGAGCACCGAAGTGTTCAACCTGGGCTATCGCTTGTACAACCACATGTTTTTACATTTAAACCAGATCGAGTGAAGCTTAATCAACGTTTGATGCTACTGTAATTGGTTATACTTGTGTGTTTCAGTACATAAGGGGTGAATTTCTTTTCCGTGCATACAGCTTTAAAATCGGAGAGATAAGCTGTTGTTTGTTCTAAGTGACACTTGAATAACATTATTTGGTGGTAATGACATGTCATCCGTTAGTTTGTACACCCTTGAGACATTGGATTGTCTACCTGACCTCGCCACACTCTTGGTGCTGAACTCCTTGTATCGGTCAAACACTAAGTAGACATCACATGTTTTCAGATTGTGTATAATATAGGACTTAAAGTTGTCAATATAGACATTATCTTTCCATCTAAGGGCAGTGAATAAATATACAGAACAGCAGATCCATCTATTACTGAACATGTGATCTGGCTATAAATGTGCCTTTCAGAAACTTCTTATTTAAATTGGGTGTGCAGTGGCAAAGAAGTATGGTAACATACGCTTAACTGATGCCAAGTGCAGCGGCCAATCACCTTCTCTTCCTGCTCGAACAATCAAACCATAAGTTTGACGTACGACTGGCAGATGATTTGATGTTAAGATACATTTCTAGATCATCACATGTCTGGAAATTGTTTTAAGTGAATACCTTACGCAACAATTCCTCTATCACCATTAGTAATGCCCGAACATTCTGTGGATATTTTTTTCCATTTAGGAGTTTGGAGATCAACGAAAATATTGACTCAAGCAGTTTTTCCAAACCACTTTTTTCTATAAGCGTTCCCATTCACCCAACACAACTAATCAGGAAGTGCATACCACCGAGACGTAGTATTACATCCTGAAACTGCTCTGGGTATGCCCAGATAATATTGTCTGAAACTCTATATACAAATACAAATAAATATAGCGCAATACTGATTTGTCAATATTCCATTGCCCTGTACAAAGTTATAAAACTAACAAAACCTATTTATCATAACAAACGCAAAACAAATGCGTTTTAAGTTTAGTTTTAAACTGCAATTCGCTCTTTGTGAATTGTAAGTCTTTTAGAAGAGCATTCAGCCACTTGGGTTCAATTACTGCTATTGATCTATTCGCCATCTTAGTTCGAGTTCTTGCGATGTTGAAGTTATTATCATCACTTGATCTCTGTATCGACCTTCACCAGTTGTGACCAGCTCTTTGATGTAAATGAGAGCGGTTCCACATTTATTTCTATACATATGCACGAGTACCTTGAACATTACAGGTGCATGTATAGGGAGCTAGTGCAATGACCTGAGGATCCCCTTACTTGTGAAACATCTGCGACAATTTATGCTGTTCGATTTTGAATTCGCTGCAGTCTGTCAATTTGATATTTTGGAATTTCAGTGAAAAGTCCGTTGCAAAAGTCTAGATGAGAATGAATTAGGCCATGCACATGGACCTCTGCAGATTTTTTTGTGATAGGTGCTTACTTATGATTTTGAGTTTTTTCAATTGCGCACTAGCGATTTGACATTTTCTTTTAATGTGCTAATCATAACATAAAGTTGTTTTCACGTGTACACCAAGGTCTCGAAGATGATCTAAACATTAAATATCACAGCCGCCAATGTTTATGCGTGAGATGTTAAATTTTGACAGTTGCTGTCTGGAACCTTAAATAATAACCTCTGTTATGAAATTTCTCATTTTAAATTTCAACCGAGTCATCCAGTCAATGACGTCTTGCAAACAATAACCGATATGTTGTAAAACCGAATATTCATTTAGAGAATTTCCAGGTTGAATTTGAATGTGATTTTGTGATCGTCAGCGTAACCATACAGACCAGATATATTTTTTGGACGACCTTATTCAGCGCAGCGATGTATATGAAGAATATAAATGGACCGGCACAGGAGTTACAGTGTACACTGAGTACGAATGTCAAAGTCATGAATAACTAACTGTTTATTCTATAATTATTAAATGTCATATTATCATTATCAATATAATTATATATTGATAAGCTCTATGCGTATTATTTATTAAGTCATCATATTATAATGATTACCTTTGTCATAAATAACATTATCTCCCAAGCATTTCGCGGTATTTTCTCTTTTCCGCCATTTTGAATGTTTATTATTATATGACGTCATTCATTGAAGATTTGCTTAGTCATATAATGTCATTCATTGAAACATGCGTATGACGTCATCTTACTTAGAGTATAAATAGGGCCTAACTGTCGTTTGGCTTCAGTTACTTTTGGGCACTCAAAGAGAAAGGATGGATTACCATGTTAGATAACTAGAGATTTATCTTTTAGGATTAGATAATGAAACGTATCAGACAGGAACTTTAAGAAATTATTTTAATGTAAATAATATCAATATTTAATTTATGCATCGTCGTTTATTTACTTTAGGATTATTTGTGATGTCGGCACCAGACGGACCGGCATTACAATGTATATCATTATCATTAAGTTTATTATATAGCTAGATATCTATATCCGTGCATTATACTGTTTTAAAAGAAATTTTGGGTCAAACTAATTCAAAAACCTTAACAGAAAATTGTACTTTACATATTTTTGACTCTATCAATGTGTTTTACAGTGTAATACAAGTTGAAAACTGAGTAGTGCTATGAATTACGCATTTGTATAAATACTTTTATGTAAAGTGACTGTTGCATAACACTGTTTACTGTATGTTAATGTCAAACTAATAAGTGAAATCCCTTTGTGTTAAATGCTCACTATGGAGATCAGTTGGCTGTATGCTGCATCCGTTAATCAGTATTATTCCTCACGGTACAGAAATACTACTGGTATCGTTCGTAAAATGTTACAAAACACTGTTTTAATGTGCACATCACACAGTCATAACTCATGCAAGTTATATAGTTTGTGTTCCATAAGCTTAATGTAACATTCAATTATTTTCATCAGTTACCCACTATAAGATACATACGACTCGTAGATCTCGTACATTACCTGTTACATGTATGTTTGTTTCGTTTTATGTGTTGAAAGTTTTCCTGCAAAGGTGAATGCTTTTATTTCCTTATTGTGAAAGCTGAGTAGTATAAATTATCGTGGTAGTAATGTTAATATTTTATGATTAGTAATCTATCTCAGATGCATTTCTATGTTTGAGGATATATTCAGAATTAATTGATTTAAAAAAAATATTTTCTATAAATTGTTAAACTTGATAGCATGTATTTCTTTCTTCAGGCTTATAATACATATAGAGCTAATATCATTGTGAAATTAAACACCTAAACATAGTAGTGTTTTATTTTCTTGTTTACCCAAGCTCTATTAATTGTATTGATTAATATATTGATTGTGTGTGCTTTTTTTAAACATCATTATTTTTATTGTAAAACACTTTGGAACAAGTTACAAGATAATAAATGGGATACATACATGATAGGATAACACACTTTTAATATTAAAAACCCTAGCCTCCCAGGGGTGTGGGAAAATCAACAAACCGAAATCCGGGACTAAATGAAAGCAATCTTCTTTCCATGTAAACTCTTTCCACAAGTCAATTTTGCCGGTATTTTGTAAAGTATGCACACCGGTTTCTATGGGTAAGTCAAATGGTAATCCAGACACTTTTGTTCATTAATCGTGTTATGTGTCATCACAGAACGAAACGGATCAAAAGAATGTCCATATAAAACATAGGCGTAACGATAGAATACATTGTATACTGGATACTCAATACGTATGTACAAGTAACACAACTATAAAATCAAGACGTGAACAAGACTAAGGACAGACGTGTTCTTAGGTTGGCCGTCTTCCAAATGTCTTGAAATGAATGTGATTGGTAATATAAACATAACCACTATAAGACAGATAATTGTTTTGTAAACCTCTTATCAATATACATATTCATATACAGCAAAATTATATGATTTGACTTGTAATAACCTGCATCATAGCTTCTTCCAGAAATTGCATGACGGTGAGTAAAACATTTTTTTTCATCTATTCAACGAAGTTTTAATATAAGATGTAGTTGTCATTTTTGCGTAGCATTTTACATTTCTCCTTCTTTGAAATTAACGTATATCGCTATGATCTGGAACTTTTGCAAATGCTGGGTTATTTGAATTGTTATGGCATGATGCTAATTATTTTAGTTGATTTGTATGAATAAATCTTCGCCATTTTTGAGGTTTTAATCCCCTGAATCCGTGTTAAACAATCGGTAAAATATGTACAGTTTCAAAGTGGTGAACGCATTTGAATGCATTTGCGATTTTCACGGATGCGTGTATTTGTTCACTCTTGCGCAAATATTGTCTAAATCTAAAGATATCGAACGCATAAGTCTTTCGAACAATGTGCAGATTCCTATTCCAACTGAAATTCATCGTTGTTTTTTTACGCTTCACAACAGACGATGTGCATTGTTTTATTCTAAAGAATCCATTCTCTTCAGCAATTTATGAATATCAAATTGTATTATTTCATTGAATAAAAAAAACAATCAAATACTGATAATTTCACTCCTGTTGGCGCACTAGAGTATTGGTTTGGGTACACATGTATTTCGTTTAGGATTGTGTACGCATGTTTTTCGATTTGAGCTTTCCTTCCGGTGACGTTTACATGATTTAAACAATGATTTTGTTAAACCGTTCTTAATTGTTTGCTCATTTAGATCAAACGCCAGACACGCTTATTCAATACCATTGTCACACTTGAACGTTGAATGCTATTGTATGTCCGTTTTATATATTGTGTGTCCTTTAATTAATTTCCCTTGCAAATGGTCCAAAATATTGAGTCGAAAAGCAGAGGACATTAGGCTGTTATGCCACTTAAGCTTAAGGTAAAACTTAAAAGTTCAAAGGATCACAGTAGTGTTAAGAGCTATCTGGTCGAATGCTTTTTTATATTTACACGATTGCTGAATGCATTATGTTAGTGGTTTTATGCATTTGGTTCACATTATCCTTTTTATATATGCAAATGTGCGTATAACGTTTATTTGTACTGCCATATAAAATCGCTAGAGAATGTGGTAAATTTTGAATACTTGGTGTTGCCAAATGCCGTTGCTGGATTAAAACTAAAACTTGGCTCATTTGTGTATAAAAGTCAGTTATGTGTAACCGTTATTATGTTGTTTGTGTTGGAAACTTTCAGGAAAGAAATCTGATTATCAATGATCAGTGACAGTTGATATTTTTAACATTACCCCAAATTAATTGTTTAAAATATAACTATAGGCGTAATAAACGAATCAAAATATGTTAAGAAAGCTGAACACACTTAGTAGACTTCTTCAGTGTACCAACGGATCAATCGATTGTATAGTTGTTTTTAATTTTGGTTTAACATTAGAGTCCAAACAGTGTTTGGGATAAGTTGAGTCAAACATTCATTATACACGAGACCGTTCGCACCACTGTAAGTAGTAGATAATTTATGAATAATTGTTAAGAACACATTGACAGACTATGTCACGGGATTTTCATGTAAATAAAAACGGCTATTTATGTGTCCCCTGACTATATTGAAGCAAACAGATTGTATACAGTGTTTAAATTACTGTTTTCGTAACCCTTATTATTCGTTTTTACTTATTTACATGCCCTAAAATTGTATCATTATATTGCATTTTTAAACCAGGTTAGATAAGAAAAAACAACATTATATTTGTATTTAGTTGCATATAGCCTCTTCACGTTAGAAAACCGTGTCATACTCGTACAGACGATGAATAGACCATGCACGTGTGTTCTACGACAAAAACAACACAGCTATAGCAATGTCAATCTAAACCATGGCGCATTTTGGAATAAACTTTATCAACATGAGTTTCTCTTCTTATGTGCGAATAAAAATCAGTCACGTAACGTTTGAAAATATCAGCTGTTACCCTATCACAGTTTTTTTTGTCTGTGACATATGCATGAGCATGGGCCTGATGTTACGATATGCAATAGATACGAACATAACCTTAATTTTTGTATGACATAAAGGCAATAATACATAAGTTAAGCTTTCAATGAACATCAAATCAATTTATAAATGTGGAGAGAATACATATGATATATAAGGATAAATTAGAAAATAAAAACAAGAACAACACTTTTTGGTATGATTGGCTAATTTTGAGCATTAACATGTTGACACGACACATATTTTTTATTGCGTCATGCTGACAAAAGCATACATGTTAGAAAACACTTTAAATGATATGTTTATTTAAGTGAATAGTAAATGGATAGCAGAGTATCCCTGTTGGTCGAGAAACTCTTAACTATGTCTTTTTTTATTGTTGGTCTGTCTGTTTTAACGGGCAAAATAATCAAATTGAAACGAAATGATGGCCCAATAGTGTATTGAAATCATCTTAAGACACAGTGAGGCAAATGTAGAGCATTTATGTCAGCTGAAAATGAAATAGATTAAAACAGTCCATTTTCTGTTATATTTGAGATTCCCTTTAAATACCACAGCAACAAGTAAGTTAGCATTGTGGTGTATGTGGTCAGTTTATGATTAAATAATATCACAAATATACACATACATATATTAACACCTGTAGTAGTATATGCTCATAATATTAACATATCCAAATACATCATGTGTCTTCTTTTAAAAATCAAAACAAACGTGTTTTGTTTTAATTCTGTTTGTTTAACACGAGAAAAAAGGAAATACTTTCCTCTGCATTGTGACATTTCGATATTTTATGATTCTTATAAGCACGCATCAAAATATCATATTATCCCTAAAAACGTATTAGTCCGTCTGGAATTGCAGATAACGAAGTTAAATTCAGTATGCCTCCAAATTCACTTTCTCGCAAGATTGAATATTTTGCATTTAACACGGTTGTCATGGTTATGAATGCCTGTTGTCTTGGAGATATCAAGGAATAAATGGCTTTCGTGTTGCACAATTTTTCAGAGACAATACACTAAAGAAAATGCTGGTTTAATGTTTGCTTATATTTCATTTAAGGTACCGTGTGACACGAAACATAAATTGTTTAACATGTTATTGCAGGTATTTGCTTAAGTTTTGTTTATTTTAGTTTATATAATCGATCGTCTATAATCCCACAATCGTTTTTTTTGCAGTTAAAGCTATGAACGCATACAATACAAATACTTGATTTATAATTGGCCTGAAATTATAACGCTACACACAATAAAGTATAAACGTTTATAAGCAATTTCCATGCATAACCATTGACGTTTTGTTTAACAGGGCCTTGAGCTGGCAATTATAATTCTCTCCTGACGATGTTGCTCCTGTGTAACTTGGCATATATTGAATGTGAATATAAAACGACATTGCAACTGGAAATATATCCTCAGAAATATTTTGCATCAAACTGTTCTCATTCTTGGTCTGTCTAATTTGCAACTGTATTTATTCAGACACATATGTGGCGTGTTCTGAGAAAACTGGGCAAAATGCTTGTGCGTAAAGTGTCATCCCAGATTAGCCTGTGCAGTCCGCACAGGCTAATCCGGGACGAAACTTTCCGCCTTAACAGGATTTTCCCTAAGAAGAGACATCATTTAAACGAAAAATTCCATAAAAAGCGGAAATTGTCGTCCCTGATTAGCCTGTGCGGACTGCACAGGCTAATCTGGGATGACAATTTACGCACAAGCATTTTGCCCAGTTTTCTCAGAACACGCCACACATATGTTTAATGCGTTACTCATTTTACAGAGATGATACGTTTGCGACTGTAGAGATACCACTGGTCTTTTAATTGTGTGCTGCAATTCTTCAATTATAAACATCTTAATATCTGAATAATATATAAATATGCTGCTTTCTCAAACCGTGTTAACAAGAAGATATTTAGTTTATATGTGCATTAACTTTATTTAATCGTTCCACAGACTTTTATTGTTTTCTGGCGCATATTAGACAATAAAGTAATTTGATTGCAATACACTCGAATACAATCATCGTATTGCTTTTGTTTTATTTATAAAACAATACTTTGATGTTAATTTTTATTTACACGTGTGTGTTAGTGTTTGATTCTGGACTACTTGTGACTTTCGGCGTTCGACTAATTGGGTTTACCCCATCATTTTTTTGTATTGATGGTATCAATTCAAAGACCTTATCTGAACTAATGTTTATGTTATTTATTGTGTTGTATGTATGACCTTTATTTTGTATGTAATTGGTCACTTTCCTCGTATAAATTAAAGACTAGTGGTAGCTACTAAGCATTTATCTCCTTAACATGTTTCTGGAGTTTCATTAGTCTTATATATTATGTAATGAAATCGAATAAATAAAGAAAAATATGTATGTGTCAACGACAGATAAATTAATTTCGACACTTTAAAGACAAAAGCCCGAACAATTAAGTATTCTAATACATTCTTAGTTGATGACCCTCACACATTTCTTTTCCGCAGTTTTAGTGAATCATGTATTTACAAATGAATTATGTTAGTGGTGCATATACACATATAATATAATATTATCATATTATATTATTTTATTTTATATGCATACAAAAATGCATTACCAATGAGTTTATAATTGTAAATAAGTTGTAACAAGTGGCATAAAGAACATATGAACACACAATATTGTAATCTCCCAGTGGAAACCTGGAAAAAAATACCAATCTTTAGACACACGAAAATATTTTAAATGTCAGCTTCAATTTCAAAGGTACCAGCGTTTGACAGTAACGACTTCGCGTTAACCATTCTGAAGTTGAGAATTTAAACGTTGCATTATTATATTTTTTTTATTATAGTTATAAAACACACAAAAAACACATACTAGCATAGAATTTGTAACGTTTGTCATTTTCATTATTATTAAAAAATACGAGCATTACAAACGTTTGATTTTCACCAAAAGACCCGAATCCTAGCTTCGGATCCCTATAAAGGCAAGAAATGTGTTAACCTTTCTTGATATATGCTTTATATTATTTGTATTAGTATAGGTTTATAAGTTAGTATTATACATTTTTAAATAATAAGAAAGTCTTTGAACAAACCCATTTACTTAATTCGGGAATTCGTCCAAGTCTCTACTTACTGCCGCTTTTCGCAATGCGATTAACAATGATGTATCCGATGAAATATAAATGACGACCCATGGGCGAACTTTATTAATCTTTAAAGGAACGTGGAGACGAGCTATCGAATTCCTGTCAGCTGTCGGATGGAATTGCAGTAATATCACACACAATTCTTGTTCTATTACGTTTGATACAAAACTGGCGTAGACCTATTATGATTGATTTCATTACCGATGTATACGCCTTCATGACCACTAACCGTACATTTCAACTTAAATGTTATACGAATGCAAACAATTATTCTTAGGACCTTGAGATATAATTCACTTTATAACCTGCTCATGCTGGAAAAGTGTCCATGTACACGTTTCAATACATATACTGAATCAATTACAGACACGTTCGTTAATTTTGAATAAGTATAAACTTTAGAAGTATCCACTTTGGGTTAACCTTTACTGTATCAAATTTTTTGTTTAATACCTTTATATTATGTATCAATAGGGTTAATTGGTTAAATGTGCAAATAATTTTTGTTTTTTTTAGTATATACACTTCTATCAATACGTTATATCATGTTGGTAATACAGGAAATTATGTGGTGAGTTTTTACTGAAGAACGCATACAACTATTTGATAGTAAAGTGCTGAGATATTAAACATTTGAGTATCAGTCTGACCGTATGCTTGCACTGCAAATCAATCAAGCAAACCAGGGTCTACCTTGGGCAAACAATGAAGCGCTTACACTTTCGTACCAGAAAGCAATCATCTTGTATAATCTCACTGATGAATTAGTCTATCTTTCTTGTTAGGGAATATTTTGGAATCTACTTGAAACGGTTACCATGGAAACGTTGACGTATACGATTCTTATTCACATCTCCAAAATTCAACAAAGGAGTTTTTTTTTCTCGGCGCGTTTCAATTGTTCGATAATCAGTCATTCCAGACCATTTGAATGCGTTTCCCTTCGGGAATATAGGATTTATGCACTGTTTAATATTCAGGCGTCAAGAAGAATTACGTGCCATCTTATTGAATATATGTTTTTGTCGATGATTTAGTCATTGCTTTCCTTACTTCGCAAAGATAACTTGATTCGCAATATGAATCCGCTAAATATCAAATACGAAATAAATTAGGCACCCCTATATATTATTTTATTCGCGAAATGTGCATCTTGTGCGAGAATTATGACCAAGTATGTTCAAATCGACATTTAGTTGTTTTCAGTGGATGTGTTGTACCATTCGCAAAATGTAGTACATAATTATATAAATGTGTTATTATACGTGCGTGTATACTCATATGCCCATCAAAACTCAGCTCGGCAGAATAAAGATCCACATCAAAATTGTCAAAATAATTGGTTTTCATATCATTCATCTCAAAACTGTTTTTCAGGGCCTAAGACACGGGCAGTAAGACATTGAATACCTTCAATTCTCCTGTGTATATATATGGGATCGTGATGGAAGACATGTTGCTTCATTCTAATTTCAGATTATTTATAAAATGATGATACTAGTCAAATGACAAATACTTGTGTAAATAATGCCAGTTTGTATGTGGGCAACATTGTGCGGAAACTTTGTTGTACAACGGTTAAAGCTAAAGAACTGTAAAGTTTAAATGTGATGAAATTAGTTTTGGACGAATAACTATGTTTTTTTGTTTTTCAGCTAGCATACATATACCAATTAATTTGTGAAATAGAATATTGTTTTATGAGAGAAACCCTTTGCATGGTACATGTATGCTTAGTCTATTGTTTAACAAACAAGTATTATTTACAAATGTTTTGAAATCAACATGACGCCATATTGGTGTTTTCGATTTGTATCAATGAATGAGGCGTCATAATGACTGACTATACATTTATAAATTCGTGATATATTGTATGTTATTATATTTTAACGTCTCTACATGGCTCATTTGGAATTATCCCTTATATCGACTGACGGAGTAGAGAATATATAGTTCTTAACCGATAGTTTTTTTAGCATATATAGAACATATATGCTTAGATCGTGTTGGATACTAATTTATATGTATATATGATTTGTTTGCAAATTGCCCACACACCACTTGTGTTTCGCACTCGAGACATATTCATCTTACTCTTTGCCATGGGTTATTTGATAACAATGAAGAACTGTATTTCAGTTAACCAACAATTGCCATTGTCGTTATTCTTAAGATTTTAATATTTATTATAAGGTTTGTAGCTTTTCACCATTTCTAGCAAACACGTTTATTTGCAACACCGTAAAGTTCATATTTAGAAATGTTACAATATAACCATGGTAAAACGTATTATAATGGAGAGGACCCTTATCGGTGGCAAGTAACAACACAGAAGCCACCGATAGCAACAGAAACACATGACTAACACTGTTCTACCACCAGAGATTATTATAGTTTTCCAGAAATTTTTGAGTGTTTGCGTAGAATCACTTGTATTTTAGTAAACAGTTGTCATCAAAAGTGTTTCCGAAAAATCCGCATATAATGACATGTCATCCTGTTTAGAGCACACACACTGTGTATATTGAGTCGAAACTGCAGTATGTGTAAACAAACTGGTGATCCATGCTGTCTTTAACGGTAAGATGTGCGCGAAAAGAACACGAAACACGAAACCTTACGTTTTGTTGACATATTAGGTATAGCTTACACGCATAATATACATTGGTGGGTTGGTAAATGTGTATGGGTTCGAAAACTTTAAAACAATACCTCCATCAATTATAAATTGTACCAAATGCGATTATGTTTCCAAAGAGTGCAAACAAACAGTGGTGTGATGCTATTCATCAGTTGGAATGTATCATTTTTAAGGATTACTACTTTGCAAGGTGTATTCGGTCGTTATTGATTTATCAGATTTAGATTTATATCACAATACTTGTGAACAACATTAGGCTCCTCTCTTAAATCTATCATAATGCCACTGATGGTTCAAAATAATGGTGGTAAATTATGAATTATATATGGGAATTGTATCCATCGTTCACGTTGGATGGTTGTTGATGATTGGCACGCATATTACTTCATATATTAATATTGTGCTACTCGTAAGAGCCGCTATGAAGTTTCAATTATAAACACAATATTACTTGATGTATAATATACAAGACCTAGGTCTGGGGGTCTACCAGATAATAAATTAATAGTATTAATAGTAACCTTCCGAGCTTCATTGGGTTCATTAACGTCATTGCTATATTTGAGCTATTTCCGACTTTCTCAACAAAGTGTTATCATGTGGCTCTTTATTGTTTTCATTTCACTTGTTACACCTAATTGTACTATCATAAATGAAATGTAATGCATGGGTGTATAGATATAAACCAAACGCGTCTGTTCTTATCAATATTTATGTTTAGTTAATTGTGTAATTCAATGGTTATGAAAACAAATTGAAACACAATATTTCGGGCTGGCAACTTGGAATGTCTGAGAATCCTTAATTGTTCGGTAAACATTTCTTAAACTTTGATTTCGTATGAATGATTACATTGCAAAAGGAAATTTACAAATACAGAACTTTAAATCAAACTGTCGTTTTACAATTCTGTTACCTGAACATGAAACATAATATTATTTTACCAAATCATTGTAGTTCGTTGGTGTCACCTTTAAACAAATATTTACTGAATGTGATTTAAATATCTTCCCTCAATGTTTTTTGCTGACAGTCTTCACGTAAAAAAACGGATACGTGTGCACATTAAGATGTTTACGTGCGCACGCCAAACATTTACATGCGCAAGAGAAGAGGAGTAAGTGTGCACGTGACACAGTAACGCGCGTAAGTGAACAAAAAACACACAATAATACGGATGCATCATCCATGTCACTGTATATGATGAATATGTTCATTACAATGTTTGAAGGTGACCTTTTAAGACATATGTTCGTTTTGATTCGTTTAGAAACATAGCCGACAGTTGTGGGGAACATGTTTTTTTTAAGCCATATTGAAAACTTTAAAAATCCTTCTTTGCCCAAACACTGAAAATAAATCACATAAATTTCATTTGTATAATAAAGATTTTCTAAGCGCATGGTTGTCATGCGGCCGATGGAGTTTATCTATAATTTATTAAATAATTTATAATTTAAAAATATTGCCTGAAACCAATGGATTGAAACTTTTGATAAAAATGTTCCAAGGGCGACCTTCTGTGAAAAGTCCAAAATCGACCCTATAGTAAAATGTGTTATTCGCATGTTAAGATCATAATAGAAAGTGATTATTTTCCATTTTAAGTAGCAATGCCTTGACTTTTACTTGTTACACAGGCAATTAACAAAACTGCATAAAACAGACTTATTGAAAATAAAGAAGAAAAACATAACACAAAAAACTATACGTTAGTAAAAAAATAATTTGATTAGATTACTCCATTACAAAAATGTTTGGCGTAAAGGACATGCATATGCCCAGTTGTGAGCAAGACATGATTATATAACACACGGTCTAGGTACTTCGTTGCGTGCAGTATTTGACAGTTTGGAAAACAATCTAACTGATATGTTTTCATTACTGATATATACATTGTTGTTTTATACCTAATGTATTACATTTACATTTACCCATCCCTGCTAAATATGGAGGGGCCATGACGTTGGAACGTAATTTGTCCCGATCGTGCTATAATTTTCAAAGTAACACACACTTCACTGACCCTTTATACCACGAACGCATTGTTTAACAATATGTTTCTTTTGTTAATGTCACGCCTTTTTAACCTTTCGTTATAAAATGCTCTAAGTCTTATGAAGTAATTTCCAACACAGATCCTGGTATTTTGTTTCGACAAGTAAAGGCGAATACACTAGTATGTGTATTATATAAAAAATATGTCTGTTCGCCATTAATGCTAGTACCTTTAATAGCGTAGTTGTTTTAATTAATGTATTTATATGATATTTACAGATTTTACTTCATTATGTCATATTACGTAAAATTATACGTGTATATCATGCTTAATATCATCGTTATAGTATTTGTTACTAGTAAAACAAGTACAAGACAATGATAATGATAATTATGTGATGTTATGTTTTGTTGGCTATTGCCTGTGTTACCATGACTATTTCATAAGTTATATGTTACATAGAGAATCAATACTAATGCATAAACCTCACACATTAAAATCTTGCCATAATCATTACAATTATGATTTTTCAACTCGATAAGAACACACACCTATACTTGTGTTTTTTTTAATTAAGGTACTATATGACATGCACGAGTAGCTTTATAGATGCTGTAGTTTTAATTAAGTAAGTTTTATGGAACATAGAAGATTTTTTTATTTTTTTTTACAGAACAAACATCATTAACTTCTATCCATAATCGTTACAACAATGTTTGTTCAATTTAGATACAAAAACACTTCTTTTTACAATAGAGTTTTCTTCTTTATTAAACTTAGATATCTATCTATATGACATGTACCTATAGTATTGATCTTTGCAGTTTTNGCCCGACAGGCAGTCGACGGGAGATCAGCGTGCATTAGGTCGCTTCCAGGGGATAACTCTTATTTGTCCGAAAGGGACCCTCACAGGTACATATCCACTCGCCGTAGATATAGCGCATATTACGCTAAAGAGGCTGTATGATCGCCCCCAGACGCCGACCCTTATTAAAACCCAAGACCGAAACTAGGTCAGCCCGACACGCAGCCGACGGGAGGTCAGCGTGCACTAGGTCTCTTCCGGGGGATAACTCTTGTTTGTTTGAAAGGGGCCCTTAAAGGTGCATACCCACTCGCCGTGGATAAAGGGCATGATACACTCAATAGGCCCTATGTACGTCCCCCTGACGCCGACCCTAATTAAAACCCCGGGCCGAAACTAGGTCCGCCCGACAGGCATCCGACGGAAATTCAGCGTCCACCAGGTCTTTTTCGTGGGATAACTCTTGTTGTTTTTTTTCGAAAGGGGATCTTAAAGGTGCATACCCACTCGCCATGGATATAGCGCAAAATACGCTAAATATGTTGTATGTTCGTCCCACAGACGCCGACCCTAAATAAAACCCAAGACCGAAACTACGTCAGCCCGACAGGCATCCGACGGAAATTCAGCTTCCACTAGGTCTCATCCGGGGGATTACTTTTGTTTATACGAAAGGGGTCCATAAATGTGCATACCCACTCGCCGTGGATAAAGCGCATACTACGCTAAATAGGATGCATGCTCGTGCCCTTGTCGCCGACCCTAAATAAAACCCCGGAACGAAACTAGGTCAGTCTTAAAAGTGCACACCCTTTCGCCGTGGATAAAGCGCATAATATGCTTAATATGCTTTACGTACGCCCCCCCCCCAAAAAAAAAACCCGCCGCCCTCTGACGCCGACCCTTATTTAATCCTCGTCCCGAAACTAGTTCAGCCCGACAAGCAGCTGACGGAAGATCAGAGTGCACTAGGTCGCTTTCGGGGGATAACTCTTGTTTGTCCGTAAAGATCTTAAAGTTGCATATCCATTTGCCATAGATATTGCATATACTACGCTAAATAGGCTTGGTGTACCTCCCCATGGCGCCAACTCTAACTACAACTCCGGGCCGAAACTAGGTCAGCCCGACAGGCAGCCAACGGTAGATCAGCGTGCGCTAGGTCACTTCCTTGGGTTAACTGTTTTTTTTTGTTCAAAAGGTGCATACACATTCGATGTTCAAATAATGCAAATGACAGCTAAATAGGCTCAAACTTAATAAAAGGATGTATGTTAAATGAGATTGCTAAACAGGCTGATAAGTCTGAATAGGTTTCCAAATTGCCTAAAAAGGATGTTTGTTTCAACCTGTTTCATATAATTTTTAATAGGCTAAATAAGCAGGGAAAAAATGATTGATAGGCTAAATATGCTAAATAGGATATATTTTTTCAATATATGTACCAAACTTGCTAAATTGGATAATAGGTTGAAAATACTGGTAAATATGCTGTATAGGATGTATTTTTTCATCCTATGTACAAAAACCTCCTCAATAGGCTAAATAGGCTGAAAAGTCTGCTAAATATGCTAATCAGGCTAAGTAGAATGTATTTTCCAACCTATGTACTGAACTTATGCATAGGCTAAATAGGCTAAAACGGGTGCTGAATATGCTTAATAGGCAACATAGGATGCATAATTCAACCTTGGTACTAAACTTTCTAAATAGGCTAAAAAGGCTAAGTAGAATGTATTTTCCAACCTATGTACTGAACTTGTTAAATAGGCTAAAGAGGCTAAAACTGGTGCTTAATATGCTAAATAGGCTACATAGGATGCATGATTCAACCTTTGTACTAAACATTCTAAATAGGCTAAAAAGCTAACTTCACACACGTTTGTAAAAAAAAGTCTAAAAGCCTACACGATGAGATTGTCTCCCTTAGATAAATCAAAGGACAACACGCGATACATGTAAATATCTATATGAATATTGCATTCTTACTCATGCGATTTAGAATAGAAACAGAACACGTTTTGTATCAATTCATTTTTGTTTATTTTAAATAAATGTATTTCGTTTTGAATTTAAAACGTAAATAAAATATGAATCAATGAAAAAAAATGTAAAACATATACACATATACAACATATGAAGTACATACTCCAATATTCACGTATTGATCAATCATTAAAAGCAAAAGTTAATGCATAAACATTAGTATTTTGTGATAACTAGAAGCATAAGAACCGCGTTTGGCCCTAATCGCCGTTCAAATGTGTCACATGCATTTAGCCCGGTTTTTCCAGAGCGCCGTTGAAATGTGTTAATGGGGCATAACTCTTATTTGTCCGAAAGGGACCATTAAGGTACATATCCGCTCGCGGTAGATATAGCGCATAATACGCTAAATAGGCTGTATGCATGTCCCCCAGACGCTGACCCTTATGAAAACCTCGGGCCGAAACTAGGTCAGCCTGACAGGCAACCGACGGGAGATCTCCTTGAAATAAGTCGCTTTCGGGGGATAACTCTTGTTTTTCCGAAAACCTTAAAAAAAAACTGTGGATATAGCGCATAATATGCTTAATATGATGCATGCACCCCCCCCCCCCTGACGCCNCCCCTGTAAGAAACTAGGTCAGCCCGACACGCAGCCGACGGGAGATCAGCGTGCACTAGGTCTCTTCCGGGGGATAACTCTTGTTTGTTCGAAAGGGGCACATAAAGGTGCATGTCCACTCGCCGTGGACATAGCGTATAATACTATAAATAGGTTGTATATACGGCCTCAGACGGAGATCCCAAATTAAAACTCTGGGCCGAAACTATTTCCTCCCGACTGACAGCCGACGAGAAATCAGCGTGCACTAGGTTGCTTCCGGGGGATAACTTGTTTGTCCGAAAGTGGCCCTTAAATGTGCATAACCATTCGCCTTGGATAAAGCGCATAATACGCTAAATAGGCTGCTTGCACGTCCCCCTATCGCTGACTCTAAATAAAACCCTGGACCGAAACTAGGTAAGCCCGACACTCAGCCGACGGGAGATCAGCATGCACTAGGTCGCTTTCGGGGGATAGCTCATGTTTGTCCGAAATGGTGCCTAAAAAGTGCACACCCATTCGCTGTGGATATAGCGCATACTATGCTTAATAGGATGTATGTACGCCGTCCCCTCTGACGCCGACCCTAATTACATCCCCGGCCCGAAACTTGCTCAGCCCGACAAGCAGCTGACGGGAGATCAGTGTGCACTAGGCTCTTAAATTTGCATATCCTCTTGCCGTATATAGTGTGAACACTACTCTCAATAGGCTTGATGTACGTCCCCCACAGGCAAACCCTAACTAAAACCCCGGGTCAAAACTAGGTCAGCCCGACAGGCAGCCGACGGTAGATCAGCGCTAGGTCACTTTCTTGTGATAACTCTTGTTTGTTTGAATGAAACCCTTAAAATTGCATACAAACTCGTTGTGCAAATGATGCAACCTTATACGATTGCTAAAAAGCTTAATAGACTGAATAGGCTAAATAGGTTTCTTAATAGCCTAAAAAGGATATGTGTTACAACTTATTTGATATACCGGTACTTGTTTTATAGGCTTAATAAGCAGGAAAGGCTGCCTGATACGCTTTATATGCTAAATATGATGCATTTTTATGCCCACGAAGGTGGGCATATAGTGATCGCACTGTCCGTCTTTCCCTCTGTCTGTCCGTCTGAAATTCCGTGACACTTTGCGTTAAGGTTTCGAAAAATGTGGAAAAACACTTTGCGTTTAGGTTTAGAAAAATGTGGAAAAAGGGGGCATATGTCATCCTATGGTGACAAGCCTTGTTTCATATATGTACTAAACTTGTACATACATGTACTAAACTTGCTAAAATGGATTAATAGGCGGAAAATACTCGTAAATATGCTTAATAGGATGTATTTTTCAACACATGTTCCAAACCTTCTAAATACTGGTAGGCTTAATAGGCTGAAAAGTCTGCTTAATATGCTAAATAGGCTAAGTATAGTGCATTTTCCAACCTATTTTGAACTTGTTAAATAGGCTATATAGGCTGAAAAGGGTGCTAAATAATAGTGCTCAAACGGGTACCCGAAAAAACCCGAATCCGCGGGTCAAAACAAATACCCGCGGATCCGGTACAATGTAACTCCGAAAGATGCAAAATAATAATGCCATTAATTGTATCATTCTTTTCGCCGAATACTTTATCTTTTAATGTATAACGAAAGCATCTCCTCTTTATTCCCACAATATATGAGCTACTTAACTTATTTACTTTCTGGCAAAATTTCTTCCTTTACAATCGTCTATACAGGTAGGTTCAATAGCTGTGAAAGTAAATGTGAAACCAACAAGGTAGTTACAGAGGAGTTGAGCACACACAGCTCCGCGGGTGTTTTTTTTAGACCCGCGGATTCGGGTTTTTCAGGACTATATTATATTCTTAATGGGAAAGAAAGATAAAGGGCCATAACGCTGCAAAAAAACAGGTAGTAGCCTCATTTACTTGCTTCATGATCACCTTCACATAAATCATTTAGCAGTTAAATACGAATTGAGTACAACACCTCAGAAAGTAAGTGCGGACGTACATGCATACAGACCCTTTATCTTTCTTTCCATTAAGAATATATAGTCCCGAAAAAATCCGAATACGCGGGTCTAAAAATATACCCGCGGATCCGGGTCAATGTAACTGCGAACGATAACGGTTCGGGTCGCTTGTTACCAGGTAGAAGATAACCATATATGTGTTAAGCGTAGATAGATTAGACAAGTGAGTAAAATTATCTTCTTTTTCATTTTAAGCATTTTTTTTCTTTTTCAAATATTCATAAATAAATTTAAAAAAGTGACGCAAAAAGTAATAATGTCGAGTATGATCTGATATTCAAAGCCAGAAAATGGCGACGTTTTAAAACGAAACTTGTATATTAAAAAAAAAATAATCGACTTCATCGTCAAAACGGCAGTTAAAGCTGAAAGTAAAGATATTTTGGCTCCTCCCCGCGAGTAATCGTTTCTGTATCTTTTACCGCTATTTCAAGTAAATGATGTTTAAATAAGGACATTCTTGACATACAATAGTAGCATTTGCTGAGAACGTTTAACAATGCTGTGTAAATCTAATAGATAGTTATATGCTGTTCAGTTTTTCATTAATAATTTCATGTTAATCAATCAAACTAATAGACTAAAAGTTTGATATTTAATGCGCTCAAACATGTTATGAAAATAAATGTAGTTATATTTGAATTATCTTATTTCAAAGCTGATCCGACCCGACCCGAAATTTTTCGGGTATTTAAATTTCGACCCGCAGACCCGAACCGAAAAATATTTTTGACCCGTATGAGAAGGCTAAATCGGCTTAATAGGATGCATGTTTCAACCTATGTACTTAACTTGCTAAATAGGCTAAAAAGGCTAACTTCACACGCGTCAATATTCACGTATTGAGCAATCATTAAAAGCAGAGGCAAAGGCATAAACATGAGTATCTTGCGATAACTAGAAGCATAAGAACCGCGTTTTCCCAGAGCCCCGCTCGAATGTGTAACATGCATTTAGCCCCGTTTTACCAGAGCACCGCTCAAATGTGTAACATGCATTAAGCCACGCTTTCCCAGAGCGCCGCTCAAATATGTCACAAGAATTAAGCCCCGTTTTCCCAGAGCGCCGCTCAAATGTGTAACATGCACTTAGCTTGCTTTCCCAGAGCGCTGCTCAAATATGTCACATGCATTTAGCCCGGTTTCAAATGTGTCTAATGCATTAAGCCCCGTTTTCCCAGAGCGCCGCTCAAATGTGTCACATGCATTAAGCCCCGTTTTCTCAGAGTGCCGCTCAAATATATCACATGCATTTAGTCCGGTTTTCTCAGAGCGCCACTAAAATCTGTCACATGTATTTAGACCGTTTTTTTTCCGGAGTGCCGCTCAAATATGTAAAATGCATTAAGCCCCGTTTTCGAAGAGAGTCGCTCAAATATGTCACATGCATTTAGACCGGTTTCAAATGTGCCACATGCAATAAGACGAGTTTTCCCGGAGCGCCGCTCAAATATGTCAAATGCATTTAGTCCGGTTTTAAATGTGCCACATGTATTAAGCCCCGTTTTACCCGATCGCCGCTCAAATATGTCACATGCATTTAGCCCGATTTTTCCAGAGCGCTACTCATATATGTCACATACATTAAGCCCCGTTTTCCCAGAGCGCCGCTCAAATGTCTCACATGCATTTAGATCGGTTTTCCCAGATTGCCGCTCAAATGTGTCACATGCATTAAGGCAAGTTTTTCCAGAGCGCATCTAAAATCTGTTACAGGCATTAAGCCCAGTTTTCTCAGAGCGCCACTCAAATGTGTCAAAAGCATTTAGCCCCGTTTTCCCAGAGCGCCGCTAAAATGCGTCACATGCCGTAAGCCCCGTTTTCCGAGAGCGCTAATCAAATGTGTCACATGCATTTTGCTTCGTTTTCCCTAAGCGCTGCTCATTTGAAAGGTTCTATCTCCTACTACAATGCCAATGTCATAGCATTTTTTCCAGAACGGTAAACAAGGCGACATAATTCCATTATGTCTTTAAGATAATGTCACAAGAACACAATGTATTTGTTTTTAATGAAACTAGTCATTTTGATGCTATGGTTAACAAAATAAACACATACACTGTTCGTCAATAAGGTGGTCGACTGGGTTCGTCAAAAGCAGTCCTTGGCCGAGAAAATGGCGTCATATGGACGACCACGTCACAGGGCAGCGAAGAGTGCGAAGCGAGCGCAAATACCGATGGCACGGAAATTAAAATCTTTACGTCTATGCATATATACAAAATTCGTTAATTTAAGAAAGATTGTAATCAGTACCGGATTTAGCACCGTGGAGGCCCATCGGGAGTGAAACTGTATGGGCCCGGCCCACGATTTTCGTGTTTTCATTGTGAAATGAAGTGAAGTAAAATATGATTGAATATTCAATCATTTATCCGATATATAAATACGTTTTTTTTACCCGCGAATGATTTTTTCTTTAGTACCGAGAGAATACCGTGTTTAATGCTAAGTAAGTAAGTTACACATTTATTTCGTCACGGTCTCATGTCGCGGGGCCCATAGGCAGTTGCCTAATCTGCCTAATGGGTAACCCGGAGCTGGGCACAGTGTAAGCAATACATTACGGCCTCGCAATCAACCGTTCTGTCTTTGTCTTGTGTCAAATCGACACTGCGCTCATAACAGCATAACAAATCGTCCCGTACGGCGGTCGACAACTGGGATTCATTCATATTTAAATTACACTTCTTATACACAAATAATTTATTATTGTTAATTTTCTAACTAATGTTTGATACAATATGTCCATTGTATTTTGATGAATTTCCATTTCAGATCCTACATTCATAACTCTCGCTTTCTGTTTGATTTAAATTCAGATCCCGTATTTGTGGTATTATGTTTTTTTCTGTAATACACTGAATCGTAATTCCACTACGCATGGAGACAGTTCCCAGTTTTTTGTGGTGGAGCAAAACAAAACGTTCAAATGCAATGACAAGAATGAAAGTTGTTTCGCCAGTAAATAAATCTGACTCGAGTGGTCTTTATTGTATACACTCCATGGTTGTTGCCGATATAAGAGGGAATTGTTCACAGTTTATCAAAATGAGAATTTTTCAACTTTTTGTCACATATTCAAGAAATAAATGAACAATGCACATCGGTGTGCGAAATAACACTAATGACGCAGACTTATACTGAAAATACACTTTCGTTTACGAGAAATCATCGTTAGAAATTGATAAAATAATAAAGCGTCTCAGACGCGAAACCGATTACAAAAAATGATTTCTTTTGTCATCGTTATATTTTGTAACAACACGTGGATGGTTATACAAAACACACACACACACACAGGTGTCGGTCCGGTACAGACCGTGTTTGGTCCGTATGGGTGCCGTGTTGGTCCGTGTCGTTGTCGTGTATGTCCGGGATGGTCCGTGTAGATGCCGTGTTGGTCCGTGTTATCCGTGTCTCTGCCGTGTATGTCCGTAGCTCTGCCGTGACTGTCCGGGACAGTCCGCGTGGGCGCCGTGTTGATGGCGTGTTGCTGCCGTGTTGGTCCGTGTGGATGCCGTGCTGTCATCGGGGTTATGGTCTTTGGAAGACCGTCGACGCTAAAACAAATCCCAAAAGGCCACGGATCGTCCCGGTTCGTCCCGGTTCTTGATCCGGGGGATCCGGGGCGATCCGAGACTGCCGTGCCCATCCGTGCTTATATGGGACTGGGCTTAACGCATTTACTTACACACTTAAAAATGCCCATATCTGTGAACAACTCCCTAAGAAAAATCGCAATGAGATGGTGTAGTATGAATATGCGTGGAAAGGAATGTGCCTCTTAATGAAATACAAACGTTCCATACATTCAAATCGATAAAAAGAAACTAATATTTAAAATACATAATATTCCATGTTATGACACTTATAATATGATCTTATGTTGTATCATTTATATCTACGCACACAAGTGTGTAGTTTTAAAATACGTGTACATATATTCATTGAATATTTCATATATGCAAATTCCAGCATATATTATTCTATAACAAAAGATTACATTTACATGTGATATGTACTATAGATTAATTTATCAATTGTATAAACACGAATTGAAAATTGTGTACACAAATATGTAATAAAGTATATGACAAACATTTCACGCGGTGGATAAGCGATTGACAACTGAAAAACAGCGACAGACAAACAGACAGACAGACAGACAGACAGACAGACAGACAGACAGACAGACAGACAGACAGGCAGGCAGGCAGGCAGGCAGGCAGGCAGGCAGGCAGGCAGGCAGGCAGGCAGGCAGGCAGGCAGGCAGGCAGGCAGGCAGGCAGGCAGGCAGGCAGGCAGGCAGGCAGGCAGGCAGGCAGGCAGGCAGGCAGGCAGGCAGGCAGGCAGGCAGGCAGGCAGGCAGGCAGGCAGGCAGGCAGGCAGGCAGGCAGGCAGGCAGGCAGGCAGGCAGGCAGGCAGGCAGGCAGGCAGGCAGGCAGGCAGGCAGGCAGGCAGGCAGGCAGGCAGGCAGGCAGGCAGGCAGGCAGGCAGGCAGGCAGGCAGGCAGGCAGGCAGGCAGGCAGGCAGGCAGGCAGGCAGGCAGGCAGGCAGGCAGGCAGGCAGGCAGGCAGGCAGGCAGGCAGGCAGGCAGGCAGGCAGGCAGGCAGGCAGGCAGGCAGGCAGGCAGGCAGGCAGGCAGGCAGGCAGGCAGGCAGGCAGGCAGGCAGGCAGGCAGGCAGGCAGGCAGGCAGGCAGGCAGGCAGGCAGGCAGGCAGGCAGACA
>VMBQ01000133.1:476836-527471 GCA_007657795.1 Dreissena rostriformis
CATGAGTTGTCATATCATACCATATTTTATTAAACGAGTTCAGGAATTTTGTTAGTAAGCGAGCCTTTGGCGAGCTTACTCACGAATTTCCTGGACGAGTTTAATAAAATATGGTATGACATGACAACGAGTGTCAGATCGTTTTTATCACATGCTTAATTCTTAATTGACCAAACAAATGCTGATAGATCTAATAGTTGTTTACTATCGTGACGTCATTTCATGTTGACGACGTCATTTCACCAAAATAAAGCCATGCGATTGGTTAGTTATTGATTCTGTAGCCAATGAAAACGCTTTAAAATGTTGTATTTCACATGTGTTATATAAAAAAATACGTAATGTCTGAATTAGATTGAAAACAAGGTATAGCACGTGATAAATGTTAAATATCTGAAGAGTAACCGTATATTGCAATCAATATGTGGGTTGAATTTTGTATTATTTTAGCAAATCTTCTTCTAAAAACACTTCGAAGGAACAATATGTGTACCTTGAAATTAAATAATTATGAATATGACTTTCAAAGTACTAGCTGCATAGCACTTAACGTAATAAAGCGAACATTCGATTTACATGCAAGCATATGCACACTTAGATAAAAGTACTGTCGTAACATCGTCATATTCACTGGTTAAACAAATTCACGGATTTCAATACAAATGTAAAAAAATAAAACCCAGACATTTACTAGAATTAGAAATATAATGCTGAAAGTGAAAAACGTCTCCGGAATGTCATTAACAGATTTGGATGCAGACTTTTTTTTTCACATGAGAAAGATTTTTAAATAAGCTTCGTCATTTGTCAGTATACTGTCGGAAACCTAAATGTTCAATTGCAGTATTGCTGTACTAAGTTTCGTGTTTTACATGAGCGAAACTTTTTCAATCAATATCATAAGGTGGAATGTAGGGTTTCATATAAGATGTACATAGAGACAAGCTATTCATTTTTGTTTAACTTTATAAACGCATGTTTAGTTCAACTGCGTCCACATACTTGGAAAAGAATTGATAGAAATGGGTATAGTTATAGAAACTGTGATGCCAAAATAACTGAAATAAACAGAAAAAGTTTGCTCTCTTTATAATAATATTTGCCTTGTTTGAGTAATTATTGTTTTGTAAGTTCTGGAATGGCAGATGTTGTTTGTGATGGATACCGTCAGGATTGTCCTTTAGATGACATGGTCCATTTGAACTATAATTTATGTTATGGTTTATAGTTATGTACGCCTTCAGTTTGAATATTGTGATACATTTTACAAACATTGAACATATAGAATGTTTTAAATAATATTTTCCGAAATTAATTTTGTTTGGCACAGACTTGTTTCTGTATATGATTTTCGGCCCTTTCCTACTCATGTGCGTTTTATTAATGCGTTTTATTAATGCAGATGATGCATGCTATTGATATGACTTACAATTGCGGGACAAATGCGCAATCAATAAAGGTTTTGTCAATAACCTAATCAGAAAAAGCACGGTTTTGTTAAAGTCTTAATATGCCTGCACCATTTCATTATTTTATTTTCCAAATCTCATTTGACATAAATTAAATTTCCGTTAAATGTCATGCGTAGGATTGAGCATGGTAATAAGATATTTCATAACAAACACACAATGGAAGTGGTCGTTTAATAATTCACAACACACCCATAATTGAAGAGTTCGTTTAATGCATTACTCGTTTAACAGAGATGATACGTTTGCGACTGTAAAAATACACTGGTATTTTTATTTGTATGCTGCAATTTTGAAATGATTAACTGATGTTAAAAGTAGTGAACTGTCTCAATTGAAAGAGTTTCTAGAGTTTTATTTATTTTTGCTTTTTCAAATATTTAGGACTGTATTCAATCATGTCACATGGAATTAGTTATGCAATGCGTCATTTATTAATGGTTTTGCATCATGAGCAGGAAATAATTATTTTATTGCACTCCCACTCACTATTTGAGGTGTAATTACGAAACAAGTATCAAGAAAACTATTTTTGAAAGACGACCTTACTTTGCACAATGAACACAAATCAGAATAATCTTCGGAATAACATAAAATTGCAACAGTTCATGATATTGATAAACTGGATTTGGTTTTTAAGGAATTTGTTTAATGATAATGTAAATATATGATTTGAATAAAGTTTATTCTGCACATTGGTATACACACTTGTTCAATACTAATTAAGAATGTTAGGGACAAGAACAATTTTTGGTATTATTAGTATTATATGACCTATCGCAATTTCTTGAACGTATATATGAATCGATGGTCGAAATCCTTTACCTGTTCTACGTACTTTAGGTTTATAATAGAAACGCAACGATGTGATTGTGGGGTAACAGATTTAGTCCGGAATAAGGTTGATTCTGGAAACCTCCCCTCATATTGGTGAACAAACAAAAAAAACCGAGCAAACGAAAAAGAATCTTTTCCAAAATCACACACTATATCAATTATCATTTGTTCAAACGGAACTCACACATTGCTACAAAGGTAAGTGTTGTTTGTACCTTCGGCTTTTCCAAATTGGACGTCAGAATAACAAGTATTTAAAATATAATTATTTCATGTAATACACGTTTTTGTTTTGCATACTTAAACTACCCAGTCCCTCTTTTGCATTATAACAAGGGTGAATGACAAATGTCTTTCAAGAACATGACAGAACCGAAACTAAGAAAAATAAACTCATAAATCACAATTTTATAATTTGCAGCTTTGCTAGTAATACTTTTAGAGATAATTATGCGTGCATGGAAATCATGATTTTACATTAATTAATATTTCTACCACAAATTGAAATTGATATGTTTGGGGAATATGATATTGCGTGTCTTTCCATATTACATTGCAGTTTTGGAATGTTACCGTTGACATACTAGAATTAATTATACCAAAGCAACTCTCCAATAAAATGAGCGTTGATATGAGGTGTTAATATTTATTTAACTGTCTCATAGAAAACAATAAGTACATGTCTTCAATGGTTTCCCCCCTCATTTTCCATTCGTACGGGAATCATCCCTTCGTGGGACTTCAACTGGTTGTTCATCAATTTCGCTCTGCGGAATGATTTCTCAATATATTTTAAAGTCTGCACTTGTGGTCTTCGACACAGTTTCCACAATTTCAGAATAATCATCTGTCCTGTATGAAGGTGCTGTACAATAGCAGCACATTAACTTTTGCAAAGTCTTCTTATTCGTGGGTTCAGATCATGTAAAAAAAAACTAAACAAGAATACATTTGGAAGAACAAATACTGGTTTTCCACATTCAAATATGACATATAAACCTTTCATGTACGCAATCCTTTTAACACAATTAGTTACATAAAGTGATTAAGGGTCAGGTGAGTCGCGCTTCAAGCAAACTTTATTGTTAATTTTGATAAAACATTTTACATTTTTTAAGAGATTGTGACTGTTGGGTTTTCAACTCTGTATATCAATATTTGCAATGCTTGTTAAAATTGTACGTGGTCAAGCAAATTGAAGTTTCACAAATCACCAAATGATTATTTGTATTTCCATATAAAATGTTAATAGTACTTTAAATGTACGTATGTATGCAATTGCCACTTGATTATTTCCTTCTTAGAGTCTGGATAAGAAGTAAGTCTAAAACATGTCTCAACAATATGCTATCTCTGCAATTAACCAGCTAAGACATCGGTAATACCATGGGAAATCAATCACCACTTCAAGTATTGAAACAGCAAGCTATCTTCTCACCATGTAAATACGTATTGACAATGCCAACACTTTCCATCAAGTTTGGTGGATTTGTCGGATTCGGTACGCAACTGTTACCATGGAAACGTCAAATGGTAAATATACTGTAAACGCCTCAAGACTGCAATAAAGCGGATTGTAATTCAATGCTCCTGTTCTTTCTAGTCTATAGGGACGTAGGATATATCAAATCTATTAAATACGTAGGCGGAACAAAACATTGTATACTGGTTATCGAGACGTGATATTTCAAAATGGATATACACAACATATTTGTGAAAGATTATGCGAGATTTTACATTCAACATGTGTAACAAGTATTTTTAAGATGGAAAGGCAATTGTATTACTAGTAACTGATAAATGAGAACAAAAAGCCTCAAGAATAGGGGAAAACAGGATAAGAAAAATTTCAAAACACTCCTTTGATATTTAACATTTATAAGGATATTGACCTGCGTACATAGTTTTGAAATTTTTTAATTATGGAATTCTCAGTTGATTAACATTTGAGAAACTTCTATTTCTTCTTCTTATTTTTTCTGTTTGATGTGATTTATTTTATAACTAATGATAACATATGACATTTCTGCAGTGAAATAACAACAGTGAAAAAAAACAAATTGTTCTTTTCATCGTTTAAAATAACACATTTAAGGAACTACTTTTTCTATTTTTAGATTATCATATCATATATTCAGCAGCAAGTCCAACAACACAGACATGTGCATCGTGATTCCAGCCCTGACATCGTGCGGCAACCGTTCAAAAGGATTAAAATGATCCCCAGTGACAGTGATAGCGATTAATCTTGTTCATCAACACTTAAAACCAGTTAAAATAATCCTGTTTGTTGTTAATTCACAGTTTTAAACACTAAATTACTAAGTTGACAGTTTGTAAAAATGGCGCACTTTATGAATGAAAATATGTTAAAATTTGCGTATTCCTACGACATCACGGACATGTACTGTCCAGTAAATGTTGTTTCACCAGCAGTATTTTATGCTTAATTTTGTTTGCTTATTTTAGCAGGAGCAATAAAATGTTAAAACCTTTCAGCTTTGTTTACTCGTAAACCATCAAATATTGGACTTTTTCTTTCGGCGGAGGATGATGCAAACACTAATGACGTCATTTTGTGTATTGAAATGTATTGAGGCACGCCACGGGAGATAGGGTAACTTTTCTGCGAAAGGGAAACAGCTGTTAATTATTTTCTTGAAAAAGGGGCATAAAATAAACAGAAAATGTGTTCATGTCAGTGTAAGATCGTTTGTTATTCCTCTCGTGATAACAGAAAAATAATATTTTTTATGATCACTCGTGAAATAAGAAACGATCTTACACTGACATAAACAAATATCCTCTATTTCATAGCCCAATTTGTTTCGTATATAAGTTTATATTTTCAATTGCAAGGCGCTGTCCGCATTTATTATCATGTCTGTGTCCAATGCTGTGTTTTATGGCGTGTCTTGTATTATAAGGTCATTTTTTCACTTACCTTATATAAAAGAGAAGCGGAAGGAATTGTTTCTGGAGTTTTATTATTCCTTTACTTACTTATTAAACGACAGCACTTGTTCCTCTCAGAACAGTTTGCTGAAGTTTCGAAAAAACTTATATTTGCCATTACCATACATTAAAACATCGAATTTTTTAAACGCATTTCCCCGCAAGAACTAGAGATAATATTCACAGGCTTCTTCTGACATGGCATCCTCATAGGTGTGGACTATGTTCCTAGGAGCCGAGAGATACTTGTGTGGTGTAACGGACGAATCATGCAATATAAGTCTTGTTTGGTGAATCATTGTTACATAAAACTCAGATTAACAGTAAGCATATTACGTTCATTGTTATGTTTGCAAACACTTGCGAAGTTAATACAAGCATTTCTTTTAAAAAGTATTCGATACACTAAGTTGTTCTGCAAATGCAAAAAGCAAATGTCGCATGGATCATGGATTGTGTTAACTTATCATACAATGGTCTTATTTTTAATAATGAATTTGAAACCCTAGTTGGAAAAGCATAAGATCATTCCCACTCCCGCTGAACTACGTTACAATGAGAGGTGCGTCTGTACGACAACGCGATACGGCGTCATAACGACAACGGTTACAGCGTCTTGACAGTTGTAAACATACACACGCGTTTACACAGGTAATTTTTTTGTTCAAACTTACACGTAAAACGGGATATGGCATTTATTTTCATTTATTAATGTTTCTTTACTCGCTACCTAAGCTATCGAGACATTTTCTAGCGTGAAATCATTATAAATAAAAGAAGTTCAAGCTCAAAACATAGAAAATCCAATTAATTCGTTGTTTCTGGCTTGCAGTTTCTGTCACGATGATTATTTTCAATGATTTGTATCAAGACCACTCTTTTACAAACATGTGATGCCTAAGTATATAATATTATTGGTGACTTCTATCCGATTTTGCAAAATAGTTGTAGCATTGCAACTCCGTGTACATGTTACGATATCTTCTCTAACGACCAAGACATGTTACGGTGTCTTCTTTACAGCGTTACAGTGCATGCAGGAAGTCAAATTTACAACCATGGAGATTTCGTTCCACGATTGTAGCATTTTGGACGTGAGTATGGAGGTCGTCATTGATTGCGACAACAAGGAAGTGCCTGAGGGAAAATCTGGACCGTGTAAATCGACGCCTTTTGCCACCAAACAGAAGGTAGACCTGTTCTCATGCCGACGACGAATGAACTGTTAAATGATATTGAACTGAACTCTGTGTGACAGTGAATAATGTGATAAGTTTCTTCATGTACTTGTATGTTTAAAATCTGCTTGTATTGTGCTAAATGTATGTATTACAAATTATGTAAATGTTTATAAAATGCAAATATTATATTAAATTTAAAATATTGTTATGTGGCTGACTGATATTATTGAAATGTTTCTTCATTGTTATATATTTTTAATAATGAATTTGAAACCCTAGTCGTAGAAGCAAAAGATCATTCCAATCATCAATAGTTTGTACTTTATTTGGCGCAATCGTGCATTTATCATACAATAAGACGAAAGACACACTACATGAGGAAAACAAACATCAATAAAAAAAAGCTGATGTTACCGCTTTGGAACGTTCAATGAAAAACATAGCAATTTGTACACGTAAATTTGTTTTTGTAACATTAAATGTAATTTGCAACACACACGCTCGCACAAACGCACCCCCCCACCCAACCAGACGTATGCGCGCACTTACGTACACAGACACAAACACACACACACACGCACACGCACGTACGCAACTACGCACATACGATTTTAACACACATTTATTTGACACCTATGTGCACATTCGAGCACAATAGTGCACTTAGACCGTTATTCTGTAGCACACTCATAACGACATGCTTAACAACCACCGGATATCATTCAAATACATTCCTATTAAAATGTTTAAGATATTCATTTTTTCAAACAATTGTGTGTTATTAACATTCCAACATTATCGGTGTAAAATGAGTTTTTTTTTAAAGATTCGTAAATTCAAACCTTGTTCAGGCTGATAACATCCATAGAATAACTTCTCATTGATAAACTTTTGCATTAAATTAACTGCTCCATTTGCGCAACTTTTTACAAATTATATTTATACCGTAACGTTACTTAAATCAAATCAAATGCAGGACCTATGTTTCATAAAATATAAAGAAATGCACACACGCTTGCTTGTCTTGGTCTTTTTTGTTTGCAATTACAACTTATACATATTTGATTGTTTGTCAACACCTATTTCATCTGTTACTACGATCTGTACATACTTCTATTGTGTATCCATACTGGAAAATGGCTTTTACTTTTTTTATTGTTAAATGTTTTTCCAACACAAAATGTGTTATACTTCATATAGTCACAATTTACTGGAGTTCATAAAAAATGAAGCCTTCTTTTCATTTTACACTACACTGTAAACTTTAAAGGTCTCTCGACATTAAGAATCTTTTTTTTTCTTGCACTTTTATGTTATTTTATCCCCAACAAAGGTATTATCTTGCTTGTTACTCATTAATATTAACAAAAGTAGTATGTTGATCCTTAATATATTATTATTATAAAGGAAACTTTACATGCAGATGATTTTGTAGAATTGTTCAATTAAAAAACAAACCCGTTATGGAAAAAACCAATATGCAGCAGCTTCAACGTGTGTGTATAATGTTTAAGCCTTTCGTACACCTGTATAGTAAAGGTAGATACTTTTTCCACTTTACTAACCTAAATGCTATGTCATAACGTTTATAATACTGATAACTTTATATGTGTGTTTCATATTCATAATACGTTTTCTCTGATTTAATTACATTATTGTGTTATTTTTTAACTATATGTTTGCAATCATGAAATAAAATGGGTCGGACACAAACAAGTAAGGAATCCGAAAATGTTCATCTCCATTTTTTTTTTAACAAAATCAAAATCTAAGTGGCATTTAAGTGTACTTTATCGGTAACAAACCTGACCAATTGTGTACAGAGAATGTTAATTCACTATAATGGTAAGGTTTAGATCAGCATAAAAATGGTGTGTTTTGATTAGAAAGTCGGTGTTCACAACTCACAGCATTTTCTTGTCGTATGCCTATGTTGCTTTATTTATAGGAAGTACTTTATAAATAACATATATTTTGAGTGGGCTAAGCTATGTTTAAGTGGATCGATTTATCATAGTTCCTAATCTGCAAAACGGTATTTCGTTCAATTAAAAAAACGAATCCATGTGTGTACCGAATTAATAACAAGGTCTCTAGCCACTGTCGCTTAAAACAAAGCGCAGTTAGCGGGAAAACCGAAGAGATATAAAGACGACCCCAGGGCATTCTAAATTCATTTTTAAGGAATAATGGAGGCGAGCGATCGACTTTCTGTCAACTGGAAATGCAGGCAAATAAAGCGGACTCCAATTTCTGTTACATCCGAAATGAAACAGACTTAGACTGTGCTATGATTTATTTTAGTTAATACTCCAGTTGTTCTGCCGGAATAAGTAAATCCAGTACATTTTGTACAATATGTTTTTGTGCAAAAAAATGGTGAAAATACATATAAGACGTATTACTATGGAACACAAGCGGTTAAAAATCTATACTGTATTTTTAAACAAAAAATAAACGTAAGGTGCAAAATGTTCATGTTATTATTTTGTACGATGAATTTTTTAGCAAACCGTATACTACTTGTAACACATTAGTCTTCTGCTGATTGGATTGTAATCGGACATTATACGATTGTAACGATTGTTAATAGTTCAATTAATTCATAAATTACATATTCTTTGTCAGTGGTCAGGAAAGGCTTCACAAATACGTTCAATTTATGTTTATGGATTTGTAAAATGCTCTGTACATTTAAGCCAGTCTTTATATATACACTTATATTATAGGTATTTTCCGATAAGAATCTTGATGCATTCGAGTGTTTCGAAAATTTGCTTTCCCTGCAAGCAATCCATTTAGACGCCCGGAGATACCATGGGAAATCAATTCACCGCTGCCAGTAACGAAAACAGAGAACACTCATCTCGCAATATAAATGCGTATAGACCATTCCAACACTTTCCATCAATTGTGAATGATATTTTGGATGCAACACGGAAATATCATGGGAACGTCAAATTTTAAGATTGGTGTAAACGTCTCACAACTAGAATGAAGTGAATTGTAAATGCGATAGATGTGTCCCAAAGTCTGTCATGATATGTGACCTAAATGGAACGTAGGACAAAATGAAACTGTAGAATAGTATTAACATAAAAACACATGACATATTTTTCTATAAAAGTGAAACTAAATGGGCATATTACCATCAATTGTGTTTGTCCGATGTTATTATTGTCATAGTCTGCGGGATGCAACTGTAGATTTCAATATCTGCAGAAAAAACATACTCCGAAGAATATGATACAATATATACAGTGACACCAGATAACACAACATACACACCCTGTATTCATATTCATTAATCCAAAGATAAACCAAACAACACAATAGTACCATCTAAATGATGTATGTGTGTATAACTACTTTCCTATTTCTTCCAGAATAATATAACGCAGTGACAAAGGAATAAATTCATAAAATATTTTAACATGATATTCAATTTCATTACCGGATTATGTTTCCAAAAATAAGGTTCTCTTTAAATAAAAAATCATTCAAAAGAAGGTTTACTCACAATCCTCGTTTTTATAAACGCTCATGAAAATAATTCGTAAATTAAAAAAAAAGTGAGGAAATGTTGTAGTGTTGTAACATTCTGATTGAGGTATGCAATTTCAAAGCTCAAATCCCTCAAAATGCTTTTGGGCGAGATACTTGAAGCATTTCATACTGCATTTAAGGTTTTGATTATATACTATTTATTCAACAATTTACAAACTTAAATTCATGTAAGTGGTGCCAGAAAATTCGTTAATCTGTTTACGAAGTTAAAATATACTGTGATTTAAATAATTATAACTCGACAACATTTAACTTGGAACTCGTTAACTTCATAAGCAAAAATTATATGTTTGGATCGTTTCATACTGTTGCATATGGTTTTTGTAATCATGAACGTTTTGCGCGAGTTAATTGAGGCCATAACAAAGAACTTAGTGAAGTAATCGCTGCCATTACGAAAACAAATATATTGATTGTAACAATATTTTGATATCTTCATGCATAAAAGTCAGTGCCATGGTGGCGAGCTATATGCATGTTTTTCTTTTCAATTTAGAATTTATGTTCTTAACCATTGTTTGATTAATTTTTTTTAGTTTTATTAGACAACCTCCATAACTGAACTGTTTTACTGACCAAAATAAGTTGATATCTCTATGATACCTCCCCTGTGATTTAGAATTTCTTTACCGGAAAACCAGAACCCAATATGTAAACAATAAAACGACAATATAACTATTCCAATTCTACTTATTGATGAAATGTGCAAGCCAATTTAGCCGATATTTTGTATAGTGTTTACAAATCTTTCTATGGTTACTTCAAATGGTAAGAAAAATTCCACGAATACAATCCAGCTACTTTTGTTCAATAATCCTGTATTCTGTCATTGCAGAACGAAACGGATCCAAAGACGCCCCATATAAACAAAGGCATCACGGTGAGATACATAGTATACTGGATATTCAATACGTATGTACAAGAGACAAAATAATAAAGACATATATGGACAGACATGTTCGTATGTTTGCCGTCTTCCAAATGTCTTGAATGTGTTTGATTGTTTATACAATCATAACCACTATACGACAGATAATTGTATTTTAAATCTCTTATCAATATGTCCGCAAGCACTGATAACATTGTTTTACTGGTAATGGCTGTCGCTTAATGGTTCGTGGTGGTAAATTAACAATAATTCGATATAACATTTGGTTTGTAAAACAATATCGTTTCTGGTCTGATGCAAATCACAAAATAGGACTGTAAAGGTCGTAAGCGGACCATTATGAAATTGCTGTGTTGTTGTTGTTGTTAAAAAGTGGTTTGTCAGTGGTCAATTGCTAACAACTTCTGTCAATTTACTTTATAAATCGTAGATAAGCATCGGCATAAGGCTTTGTTTGACAAATAGTGAGATTGTACGCTCTTTTTTTGCAAGGAGTTTGTGTATGTCGCATATGTATTGCAGGTAACTTATGTTAAATTGTTATGTTGAAGTTTGTTTTACGGGAAGCTTCTTTAAACTATATTGGACAATATAATCAATATGATAAACACATAAACAACTATTGACGTGACTTTAAAAAAACCAACATCATCGTTTCGTCGTGAAATTGCATGACGGTGATCAAAAATATATTTCTTAATCTCTCTTACAAAGTATTAGATGCAGCTGTAATTGTTGTTGTTGCATTTTAGAATTTAGTTTAGCTTTTAAAAACATCAAATAAATGAATAAATGTGGAGACAATAACTATAATATAAAAATATGTACGAAAAAAAAACTGTTCAGTGTGAATGTCTCATTTTGATCATGAGATGTGTATACGACAAAAGGTTTATTTCGTCATATGCGCACAAACTCAAACATTTTAGAAACAACTTTGAAAGAAATGTTTATTTAAGTGAATCTTGTGAGTCTCAGTTAGGGGAATGTTTAGAACTTCTGTCAGCTGAAAATGTTGAAAATTAAAACATAGTCAATGTTCTGTTATATTTGAGATTGCCTTTGAATAGGAAAGGGTTGTCATGTTCCGGTATTGTTTTTAAACTTAAAGTAAAGTAAACACTAACACCAATATTACGGATGCATCATCCATGCCACTGTATTAGAAGAATATGTTCATGTAAATGTTTTGTATTATATGGACGTCATGTGGAAGACGAAGTTTTTCTATTTATAATTTAAAACTATTGCCCAAAACCACTGGTTTGAAAAATTATTTCAAGTACATAATGTTTGTTAGATGAATTGAAACAAATAGCGTAGGCATCCTTCGAGGTTTAGCCCCCCTCGAAAAATTATGTCCGACCCGGCCTTTAAACTCAGTAGAAATCATTCTCATCGGGGTGCGATATTAACTTACCGTATTGCAACCCGAGTCTATCACAGGGTTTTATGTATGTTCCTGATAAGCGAGTTTACATTGTATTAAGTCATATTTTACACTCTATTTAACATGCAATCACAATCAACCGAATATATTTGTTACTTAAACTGATAAGGATGATGTCGTGAGTTTTTGTATACAGTTAAAAATCCAGTAAAGAATATCTTATCTTTGTATGCTTACATTTCAATAGTTTATGTCTGCAATAACCACTCATCAATGGTATGTTCTTTCATTTCGTATCAGCCCGTCTGGAACAGCAGATAATTTTATTACATCCAGTATGCGTTCAAATCATTCTCGCTAAAGATTGACATATTTGCCTAGAGACACGGTTGCCATGGTTATGAATGAGATTTGTATTGAAAATATCACGGACTTGATAGCTGACGTGGTATAAAACGTGTGTATTTGTGTGTGTTGTGCGAAATGTATGACAAACGTCCTAGAGGTCCTTCATTAAGTTGTTTTAATAGGGCCAAGAAATACGATCCAGCACTCTTACTTATTCGTTTTACTAGACTGACGAAAGGTCCGACAAATATTGATTAAAACCTACAATTGACAGCATATTCGTTTTGAAGAAAATATATTTCATATCAACGTGCTGTTTGAATACGAGGGAGACTCTAGTTAGAAACCCAAGTAATCGCCACAGCTGTCTGCTATCGTCACCATTCACTAAACCATGATTGGAGTGGAATTCTTTTACCAGAGTACGATAGTAACACTTTCAACAACATGGTAAAACAAATTACCGAGTTTCTATACACATGTAAAAAATTAAAATAACCCAGACATATTTTCGTATTATACTGTTAAAACATCACTTGAAAATCTACTCTGAATGTAATGAACATAATCTGGTGCAGTATTCTTTTCCAATATTTTTCAAATAAGCTTTGTCATTTGTCAGCATTACTGTTAGACACCTTAATGTTCATTCGCATTATTCCCGGATACATTTTCATTTTACATCAGCGAACAGTTGTAATTGCATTTTATTTGGTTCATTGTAGAGTTTATATAAGATGTACATAGATACAAGCTATGGATTTTTTTTTTAATTTATCAACAAACAATTAGTTCTACTGCGTCCAAATGCTTGGAAAAGAAATCATAGAAAAAGGTGTATTTTTAAAAATTGTGATGCCAAAATAAGTTAAAGTTACAGAAAATGCTTGTTCTTTGAATAATAATATTTACCCTGTTTTAGTTATTTGTTTTTGCTAGTATAAGAAAGGCAGAAATTTGTTTTTTAATAATACCGCCATGATTGTCCTTTTGATGACAAGGTCCATTTAAACTATATTCTTTTAACATTTGGAATGTTCAATCATTAATCATAAGTTATGAACGCATTGGTTATGAATAGTGTGATACATTTAACAAACATTAAAAATATAGAAGGTTTTAAATGATATTTCCCGGAATAACGATTTAGGGTCAGAAATGTATCTGTATATGATTTTCAGCCCTTCTGGGCTCATTTCCATTTTATAAATGCAGAAGATGCATGAGATTACGTATAATGCGGTACAAATGCACAAACAACAAAGTTTATGTCAAAACCATAATCATAAAAGCACTGTTTAGTTAAAGTCTTAACTTGCCTGCAGCATTCAATTATTTTATTTCCCAATCTCATTTGACAGAAATTTAAAAAACAAGATCATCTTTCCAGCAAAAGAAAGTTCTTTTCCCTATGCAATTTTTATCCTGTTATCCAGGCATTCGATAAAGTGGTGTTTAAAGTGTTTTGGCAAAGTCGTCAGCATTTTGAATTTCGGGGATGAGACACAAACTCATGTAAATTCAATTTGGAAATGTCAGATATAACCTAATAACGTTTCGGTTACGTGTTGTTCTTCGGACAAAGCGTGGTAATAAGATACTTGAAAACACAAATCCAATAGACGTGTTCGTTTAATACTTGACATTACATTCTCAATTGAAGTGTTTGTTAAATGTGTTACAAGTTAACATAGCGTAAAACTGTGCACTTGTAGATATTTATTTGTATGCTGCAATTTTAAAATGATGAACATCTTAGTTATATATGATGCTTTTTCTCAAACTGTGTAAGCAAGAAGATATTAAGTTGACAGAAAATTATTGTTCTGATCTGGTGCATATTTAACCATTAAGATATTGGATTGGATTTCAATATAATCGAACACAATCTCTTATTTCTTTTTATACAATCCATTCATCTGCGATGTGTCAAATGATGCATATTAGGATTTAAAGCATGAACGGTCATTTTGATAAATAGTATGAACATGTTTCTGGTAATTTGCATTTGCATTTGCCTATACGGCTATAATCAATATTTAACAAAATATCCAAATTATGAAAGCCAGTTTTCCCACGGTATATAATGAAGTGAAATGTATAAAGTGGGGTTTGATGGCACAATAACAACACATAAACTATCATACAGAAGCACTTGTAACGTTTTTCATTTTCACTGTTATTTAAACATACGAGCATTACACACGTTCGCTTTTTCACCAAACGATCCGGTTAGGATCCCGTGAAGGCATGTTATTTATTGTAATGTATTAACCTTTCATGATTTTTAAATATTATTCCAATTATTTTAATTGCATAAGTTAACGTGAAAACCATTTAAAAATTATACGAACATCTTTAAACATACCGATTTTATAAATGCTGAAATTCGTCCAAGTCTCTGCTGCTTTTCGCAACGAGATTTAAAATGATATATCCGACGAAATATAAATGGCGACCCATGGGCGAACTGTATTAATCTGTAAAGGCACGTGGAGACGAGCTATCAAATTCCTGTCAGCTGTCAGCTGGAATTGCAGTTAATATTACACACAATTCTGTTTCTTTTACGTTTGATACGAAACAGTCGTAGACCTATTACGACTGATTTCCTTGCCGATGTATAAGCCCACATGACCATTACGAGTATATTTCAACGTTATGTTATACGAATTAAAAAAAATGATACTCAGTTTCAATGTAAGTTTCAATACATATATTCATATACTGAATCAAGAAAAGAAACGCTCGCTAATGGATACTTATCATTATTTTACAAATATATACCTTCGGTTAACACGTAGTCTATCTTTTTTTTTAATACCTTTATCTTATGTAACAATAAGGTTTGTGAAAAGACAAAAGGTCTAAAACTAACCACAGTCATTCCTGTGTATACATTGTTTGCCAATTATAATAATGGCATAATCTTTCCACATGTTTGTTTTTCTATTTAAGTATATACACTTATAACAATACGTTATATCCTAATGGTAAGACAGGGAGTTATGTGGTGACTTTGTTACTAAATAACGCTTACAACTATATGATATTAAAGTGCTAAGATATTAAACATGTACGCATCAGTCTGACCGTATGCTTGCACTGCAAATCAATCACAAAAACTAGGTGCAACTTTGGGTAAAAATTAAACCGCTTACACCACCAGACCAAAAAGCAATCATATCATCATTTATAATTTCATTGATAGATAGGTCTATCTTTGAAGTTAGGGAATAGTTTGAAATCTTCTTGAAACTGTTGCCATGGAAACGTTAACTGTAAGATTCTTATTAACATCAAAAACATTCAACAGAGGAAGGTTTTGTCGGCGAGTTTCGATTGTTCCGTTATCAATCATTTCAGATTATTTGAATGGTTTTTTTTCTACATGAATATTGGATTTATGTACGGTTTAATTCTTAGGCGGGCGGCGAGACGAATTACGTGCCATCTTGTAAATGCGGTTTTTGTAGATGATTTAGCCATTGGTTTACTAACTTCGCAAAGATAACTTGTTTTGAAAGATGAATCCGCTAAATACCAAAGACGCAATAAATAATGCACCCCTATCAATTACCTAAATACACGAAATATGTATCTAATGCGAGAATTGCCATCACGTATGTTCAAATCGACTTTAAGTTGTTTTCAGTCGATTGGTTGTACCATTCGCAAAATGCTTCAAGATTGTTGTATGCTTGTAGTATAATAATTAGATGCATCTGTTGTAATACGTGCGTGTATATATTCTTGTGCCAATCAAAAGAGGCGTTAATTACTAAATTTAGCTCGGCAGAATAAAGATCTAGAACAAAATGGTCACACTTAACATATTGTCATTTTATTTCTCTCAATACTGTTGTTCATGGCTTTAGAAAAGGAATATAAACATTTTATACCTTCAATTCTCGTTTTGATATTTATATGATAGAGATGGAAGATATTTTGCGTTCTACTAATTTCAAAATATTTATGCAATGATGATGCAGGTCATCTGGTAAATAATGAAATATTGTGTTTAGGCTACATTAGCGGTAACTTTTTGGTACAACATACACAACTAAAGGAGCTTTAAGGCCAAATTTGATGAAATCAGTTTTGGACGAATAAATATAGTTATTATTTTGCCACTATCATACATATACCAATTATTATGTGAAATCAAATATTGTCGTACGATAAATACCCTTTGAATAGTATGCTTTGTCTATTTGTTTACAAACAAATATAATTTGACAATATTTCTGAAATCAACATGACGCCATATTGGTTCGTTCGATATGTATCAATTAATGTGGCGTCAGTATGATTTAACATACATTAATTAATTCATGTAATTTATTTGTTATGATATGTGTACGTCATTGCAGAGCTTATTTGAAATTATTTCTTATATCGATTGAGGACGTAGGGAACATATAGTTCTCAATCGATATTTTAAACATTTAATTCGTTGACGACTGATAGAAAGATCGTATGCTCATATAAACTATTAAAACACCTGAAAGTATAAACAATTTTTTTTAGCCATTTATTATGGTTTCCTTTTTGGATGAACGACGACAAGCGCAGTATAGGTTATGGGGTATGTATGAGATTTGTCAAGCAATTACATCGATTTAAACCCACAATGATTTGCATTGGTCGTTCCAAACGGTAACGCTAGCTTTGTGTGTTGATCGACGTGTTTCCTTTATCTTGTTATACTAGCTGAGTTTCTTTCAATAACACGACAAATAAGAGTATGTTAAATTATGACCTATTGAAAGCATAATTTAAAGAGTCTTTGAATCCGGCGACTGGTAATGCTTACATTTGGTTAAGAAAGTCGGGAATAGTTCGAATATATCAAATACATTAATAAACACAACACAGTTCATTTGGTAGCTAATATTTTAATTTCTGGTGGACCCCAGTCTGAGGTTGTGAATGAAATACATCTACTTTTGTTGTGTTTATATTTGGGACTTCATAATGACTCTGAGATTAGCACAATATTAGTATATGAATCATTGTGCGTGACAAGCAACGAAATCCATCCAACTCGAACGCTGGATACAATTTCCAGATATAATTCAACATTTACCACCATTATCTTGGATTATCAGTGTCATTATGATAGATTCAAGAGAGTAACCTAATGGTGTTCACAAATATTGTGATATAAATCTAAATCTGATAATGACGACCGAACATTACACACCACTGTTTATGTGCACTCTTTGGAAACATAATATCGCATTTGGTACAATGTATAATTCAAGGAGGTATTGTTATACAATTTTCAAATGCTTGCACATAGTACACAACAACCAATATACATCTTGCTTGATAGCTATAAACAATGTGTCAACAAACATTATGGTTTCGAGTTTCGTGTGCTCTTCTGCTCATAAAAACTGCATGAGACACCAGTATGTTAACACATACCGTAACACATACTGCAGGTATATAGTGTATGGTAGTGCATGGCCATGATACATTTATTAGATTTTATCGATTATTAAACACATAATGATAATTTAACCAACTCAATATATTATGTTTATTACTTTACGCTGTTAAAGTTGTTAAAATGATGTTACAGTATTCTTCTTTTAACTTACAATAAGATTTGTTCCCTTGATGCAGATATTTAAACACGTGATTCCTGATTACTTTACTCTTAGATTCTTGATCAATTCGGGTGTCTATAAAACTGTGTAATCAACCAGCAATGGCAACTTGGAAACCATGAGCAATAAATCAACCGCTTCCAATATCGAAACAGATAGCAATCTTATCACTATATAACTACGTATTGACCATTCCAACACTTGTCATCAATTGTGGAGGATATTTCGGAATATACACGCAACCGTTACAATGGAAATGACAAATGGTTAGAGTCCTGTAAACTTCTTTAGAATTAGAAAGGCATTTGGTATGGCTATTAAATAATTCTATTCTTTGTCATCACAGACTATTGAGACTATGAGAGAACGTTATATCATTATGGTATTTTAGCATTTATACTGAAATATTGTGCTTTGTTACAAATATATAGTTACAATTATAATATATGAAATATGGTAAATAAAATTCGCGTGTGGACATTATTGTACCATTTTTTTAATGTTACAGCAATGCCCTTCAGAGATTGCGGAAGATCGAACATTACACGTTAAATAATCCTTATTATAAAAGACAATACTTTCGCGTTGAAGTTTATATAATCGTGTTTCTCTCTCTTTACTGTTTCATGAGGATTCGTTAACACGTATATGTGCCGAAACCGAGATCAATTGATCGCATTGCAACTTACGTAGCTACACACCGCCTACTTTTAGTCTAAAGTAAAATACATATTTCCCAAAAGTCGAGTATCATAACTGGTATCTAAGAAACTGACACAAACTTATTACGTTTGGTATGTACAGTGCTGGTTTTACGACATTATACAGCACAGTTTGGAACACAGATGCAGACCTGACTATTTTCAAAGCAAATGTAAATGGTTGGTGTGCGTTTCAAACAAAAGCACACGTTTTGACTGTTAAAGCAAATGACTTAACGAAGATAAGTTGAAGTAAGGACATAGCACAATCGATATCAATTTACGCCTGAACATGTCAGTACAAGTATCCTTTGGTAAGCAAGATGTTTGTTCGTGAGAACATATATGTAGAACCAGCCTTATGAAAATCATCAGAGCCGCGTCGGTATAATAGGTATTATTTCAGTTGTGGCATTCGCGTAGTCTAATCAGGAACCACCCTGTCCGATAAACAAGTATCGCAATATTTGTTGGTCTCATTAACGGACATTATGACTCTTGATCAGATTATACTTTTGGAGAGGCATATCTGGAGCTACACGGTGTGGATATGTCCTATGACCGAATCTCGTAGGATGTGGATAAAGCCGTGTTGTGAAGAAACTGCTGACAAACAATCTCTATATATATCATTTAAAAAAATGGCTTTTAACAGTCTCGTTTATCTTAGATAAATATCAGTTTTGCCATATGTGTATTAGAACCGCTCTTACGGCAAGATAGTAAGTAGTGTCATTTATATACACAATATATAATGCCTAAATTTGGAACCGTCTTAAACCTCCCTTGCATTATGATAGCAGACAATAGTCCCATATATCATGTCCACAGAAAAGAAAACAGTAGCCACGCCATGTTGAGCTATATCGACTGCTGTTTAATGGACATATACAACGCTTTGACAAGGAAAAGTGCTGCGATAGTGTATTGAAGTTGATGTGTAAGATGCAAAAGGCAGAATATTGTATATAGAGCTCGAAAAGACAGTGTCAAATAAATGAACTCGAAAACTTCAGAAAAGATGACAAATAAAACTCTAAAAATAGTATAATTCCTGTGGTTTTGTCGTTTTGGTTATGTCAGATGATATTTGGCATTTTGGATTCGTGTTTCTTATTGATGAAAAAAATTGTCTACCTACGTAAATCTTTACAAATAGCATAGGTGTATTAACAAGAAATATCTCGATAAGCGTTCATAAATGCGTAAAATAAAAGCTTGTTTACCGGTAAAACAGCAGTCCCTTAACTGGTTAATGTTATCAAAGTAAAAATAGGATCTCCAGATTTTTTTTAAATCTAGCTTAAGTTATGGAATAATTCTGATCCAGAATTCTATCCAAATACCGACTTTATAAACCTAGCTAAACTACTTTCTGAGGTGTCGCAGAATGAAGAGTATAGTTTCACTTATTTCTTTTACTCGCAACCACAACACACGGAAATAACGTGTGCATACTCAATATAGCGCTATGTACAAACTACCGAGATTCATCAATCTAGCTATTTTGGAGTCCTAGCACGATACAGATGTTTCGAACGGACACACGGACGGTTGGACAGAGTTGTCATTTTAAACATATTTGATTTACTGAGTTCAATGTTGTAAATGAGCGAACCTCTGGCTTCAACATTTTCTAGACGAGTCTAATGAGTCATGATATGGAATGCCAATGAGTGTAATGGTGATAACAAAATGGGAACAAAACATAGCGGGCTGGAAACGTTGAATGTCTGAGAATCTTTAATTGTTCGGTATATTTTCCTGACACTTTGATATAGGATGCAAAATACCAAAGCTATATAGATTACGCAAAGAAAGAACAGAAAATCAAACTGTCGTTTTACTGTTGTCGTGTAGCAGATGGAGTTTTTCTAATTATATTTGGAACATATTGCCAGAAACCACTGGCTTGAAATAATTTGATAAAACTGTTCAAGGCGACCATTTGCGAAACGTATAGAATCCAACCTATATGGAAATGTGTTATTCACAGTTTAAGATCATAAGTTAAGTGATTATTTTCCATTTTAAGGAGCAATGTCATGACCTATGGCATATACCACAGGAAATTAACAAAGATACATACAAACAGACTTATTGAAAAATCATACAATAAAAAAGCACTAAACGTTAGTAAACAAAGTAATTTGATTATGATATCCTAATACACAAATGATTTGCGTAAAAGACATGTAGATGTTAAGTTGTGATTATGACGTGTTTATATAACAAACGGTCTAGGTACTTCGCTGCGTGAAAGTTTTGACAGTTTGGATAGCAATCTAATTGATATGTTTTCATTAGTCATCCATTCATTGTTTTATTATACCTCAACTGACTTTCGTATGTTTTAATTCCATATAACTATTCCATGCTCAATTTTTAATTTGCCATGACGTTGGAACATAATATATCTCGATCGAGAAATACGTTTTAATGTAGCCCGCGCTTGGGTCTTAGGCTTATGTAGTAGCACAGGTTTTCCGAAAATTCTGCTCAAGCTTATTTTAGGTAGGCGCTTATAAAAATCTATCAAACAAAATAAATAACGCTTAATGAGCGTTTGGTTGTCGTAGATTATATACATTTTTTATTTTAAGTACTGAATGTTTGTTATGTGTAATAAAACAAATAGCGTAGGCATCCTTTGGGACACAGTACATATTGCCCTCGCGAGAATATACGACCGACTCGGCCATACATCTATGAAGAAACCGCTCTCATCGGGTGCGATCTTAACTATATCCCTCATGTTATCTATATAATATCTTCAAGACAGCAATTTACTAATGTGTAAAATCAAATGTGTAGATACAGTATTGAGAAAGCTTCTATTTATTGTCGGCTTTAACGATTTGCTGTAAAATGCGGAATCAAATGAGATACAAAGATGACCCAAGGGCATATTGAATACATCTTAATATGAAAGTTATCGAATAAATGTCAGTTGGAACTGTAAGGCAATAACGCGAATTCTATGTTCTCCTACACATGAGACATCACAGTACTTAAGTTATAATTATTTTATTTCAATCAGAGTCTATCACAGGGTGTGAAATATGTTCCTGACAAGCAGAGTTGATATTGAGTTAAGTTGTTTTTAACACTCTTCATAACATTTCATCACAATCATTGGAATATGCTTGTTACTTAAACTGAAAATTATATGTGTATACAGCTGAAGCTGATGAACTGATTTATTTTTTATTATTCAGAAATGTGGTATGTTTTTTCATTGCGTATCAGCCCGTCTTGAACTACAGATAACGTTATAACATCCATAATGCGTCAACATCATTCAAGCTTAACGTATTTGCCTAGAAGCACGGTTGCCTTGGTTATAAACGAGTGTTGTCTTGGATATATCACGGATGATGCATGACGTGGTACAAAGCGTGTGTATGTGTGTATTGCGAAATTCACGACAAAGGTCCTAAGGATCCTACATGAGGCTGTTTGTAATTCGGACGAGGAATGTGTCCAAGCACTTCTACTTAATCTATTTACTAGACCCACGAAAGGTCTGTAGAATTGTCAAAGAAAACTTTAATTTACAGCATTTGCGTTGTGAAAAAAAAATCCATATCAACGTGTGTGTATGAAAGGGAGTAGGATACCGGAGAAATCCACAGCTGTCTGCTATTAGACCTTGAGCCGACCTATAACCCTGCTCCCCCCTAGGGGGAATTTTCAAGGTTATGTTTTTCTTAATCCCCTAGGTAAGTGGCATCCCCTGACAAAAGTTTGAAAACTTCTGTTGGGGCTTTACAGAGTTATGCAATTTTGAAACGCATACCCCTTGTTTGGCCGTTTAACTCTTTTCATTTTGCAATAATGATTCTTTTTATTCTTTTACAACAATATTCTTGTTAACAACCTGGTGCCCCAGTCTATTCTATCCAAAAAAGACACTACACTGAATGAGAAATCTACTTACATAGTGTATCTTACGTACACAAAATCGTCAATATCAACTATTTTTTATAGAAAAATTACTTCTCTTTGTTTGGATCCAACTATTTTTTCGAATTTTGTTTTATGTGAATTTAAGAGGAATTAATTTCTTAATAATTTTATCAGGTTTTGGTTAGTAATAAAAACATTTTAATGTGTTTGTCGACTTTTGATTATCTATCAACTAGTCATGTTTTCATTTTGTAGGACTTTTTCTTCTTTATTCTTTATAACGGCTTTCTATTAAGGAAATTGTTGAAGTAGAAAACAAATTATGAAAAGAAGTATATGTGTCTGGATTGCTGTTTCATTTTTTAAAATATAAATTATTATAGTAGTCGGATAGTACTAATGCCTGTATAAATTGGTAAAAATCCTCTAAATTATCTCTTATCAGACACTTATTATGGAAAAGCCAATTACCCTATTAGCCTTACACAATCAAAGAGCTTTAAACCTAGACAAATGATATATATTGGTGGGAAAGGATGTATTGTTCATTTTGAAAAGACAGATGAGGAAGAGATCCATTCACTGACAGATAAAGTTTTTCAAAACCTTAAAGATGTAGCGAAAACAAGTTGATATACATACCCTCACCACATAGAGTAAAAACATTTGACTAGTTATTTGCCCAAAAATTCGATGTTTAAAAACATTGAACAAACAGACGATGTCACCAGTTGTTCGCCAATTTAAGTGATTTGCCAAAGCGGGGGCATTCATTACCTGATAATGGTGACTATCATCCCTCTTCATGAAAGTACAGACGTATCTCCTTAGATGCCTCCAAAAGCTCCGTTCTGTTTCCAGTGGAAAATTGCATTTTGTGTGAGAAAGGTATTATCATAGTTAAGGGTTGCAAGCGAAAATTAACTTAAGGTGTTTCAAACTATGCTGAAGAATCACTTCTAAGTGAGCAGCCATTGAAAAGTCTAAACGGATGCTTTGTAAAGTGCAGGATCAAGACCTTATTGCCTGCGAAGCAATAAACCATTATGCCAGCAGAAAAATATTTGGCACACGTCATGAAAGTCACAAAGGTTCAGAAGCAAGCATAAATCAATCTTTGCGCACTGATGCTTTCACGTGCATACGTAATAATGTTGAAGAGCATAAGGGAAAAAATGTGGAACGGCTCACAATGGTAAAGAAATGATACCTTAGCTACATTCTTGAAAAAAACACTCTTCTGTACATAAAGAAAACTTTAAAACATATTCACTCAAATAGAAATTGTCAATCTTTTTCAGGAAATTATCCGAGTATGTATTTTTAAACGTATCGTATGGGCTCGGGCTGATGTAGAGGGAAGGGTGGTAGAAAAGGCTTGCCATAATTCATATTCTATGCCATGGCCACCCTCAGCAAAATGAATACTTTTAGGATAACGGCATCCTCCAACAAAGGTTGTCGTTTTTAATGTCTCTGTTTAATCCGCCAAGTCAAGCATGACATTCGAGGCATATCGTGTTAGCAACACAGTTCAACGATAGTCCTTTGCTGAAGAGTTATGTTATATAAAACATATTCTACTGCCATTGACTGTCCTCTTTCAGGAAATGCAGAACTGGTCACACTTCTAAACTGCTATGGTCATGCACAATCATAGACATGGGCACTCGAGCTTGAAATATTCATGTGGAACGCAGTCCGAAACAATATTTCCCAAAACATTTCAACTGAAAACAATAATGTTTTGTTTCTTTAGCTGGGACAACTTCAATTTGAAGGATGAAACACCATCTGGTGCTGGTACAACACATCCCACACATAGCATTGTGTTGCAAGAGACATAAGACGGGTCATCTCAGGTCCTAAATAAAAAATATGGAACAGTCTTACCAAGGGAGTTATAGATCAAACCTTAATATTCCAAGGCAACAGTTGAGTCAAACTTAATAATTCTGACAAAAAGACCCGTGGTGAACTTCAAATAGTGGATTTCAACACATTCATTTGGTTTAACTGCATGGTAATTGGAAGTTCCTTTGAGAATCAAAATGTCCTATCAAATTCTATTTGGTAATCAAAAACTGCTTGGATATCACAAAATAATCAAACCAATGTTTGATATATGCCACCTGTGAATTTTTCAATCATTGAAAATGCTACTGTGAAACATATACTTGATACGTCGGTAACTGCCATCAACAAGTAGACCAATCATACACAATTGCCACTTTTGATTTAGCTGAGGCTAAAAAAGGGATATTCTTTGTGCTGGCAATTTTCTGAAAAGTATAGAAAAGTGATTGGATAATTGACAAATATGCAGAAAAACTGTAAGACCGCCAAATTGATTTTTTACCTAAGGAACGATGCTGCTGCTTACAAGCAACGACGGACTGTTAACTGAGGTAGTTTCATACGNATCTAGATGATGACTAGGTCAAGTTTGAATATGGGTCATGCCGGGTCAAAAACTAGGTCACGGGGTCACTTAGTGCGTTTAAGCCGAAAGTTTGTCCGGACCATAACTATTTCATTTATCATTAGATTTAAAAATCATTTAGTACATTCGTTCACCATCATTGGACGGTGTGTCCCGCGAAAGAATTACGTCGATATCTCCAATGTCAAGGTCCCACTTTGAGTTCAAAGGTCAAATGCTTGTCCGGGCCATAACTATGTCGTGCATTGTGAGATTTTAAAATCAGTTGGCACATTTATTCACCATCATTGGACGGAATGTCGCGCGAAAAAATAACGTCGATATCTCAAAGGTCAAGGTCACACTTGGAGTTCAAAGGTCAAAAATGGCCATAAATGAGCTTGTCCGGGCCATAACTATGTCGTTCATTGTGAGATTTTAAAATCATTTGGCAGATGTGTTAACCATCATTGGACGGTGTGTTGCGCAAAAGAATTACGTCGATATCTTCAAGGTCAAGGTCACACTTTGAGTTCAAAGGTCTAAAATTGCCATAAATGAGCTTGTCCGGGCCATAAGTATGTCGTTAATTGTGAGAAATTAAAAACAAAATGGCACATTTTTTCACCATGATTGGACGGTGTGTCGCGCGAAAGAATTACGTCGATATCTCCAAGGTCAAGGTCACACTTTCAGTTCAAAGGTAAAAAATGGCCATAAATGAGCTTGTCCGGGCCATAACTNAGTGATCAATATATACATGTATTTTTTTCTCTTTTATACCTATATGAATACATATTATTTAAGACTGTTGTATTGAGGAAATAAAGTATTGGTTCACTTAGATAGATTATTTCGCTTGTTCCTTACATTGTCTTCTAATCTTAAGTAATGTTTATATGTCAAATGCATAACGAATTCATTCCAATCCAAATCTTTTTTTATAATGTATGTAAGTGCTGAATACAATTGAAAATGTATGCAGAGACGTCGTAGGAAGAAATGACGTAACACAGATAATGGTTTATTTTCATTCAAACAAAAACGTGAGAAACTAGCATCATGACATAGATATACGGAACAAAACGTGTAATTAAGTAGCACTCATAGCAATTATATGTCAGACTTGTCTATGTAGAAAAAAACCCACTTAATACATCAGCTGTACATTTGTTTGTTTGGTTCGTTCGTTTTATTTGCTGTTTAGGTCCGGCTCTGTTGAAGGACTCTTTCTTGCATATTCTACATTTAAACTCATGTGGTCGATGAACGGGGCATGGTATCTCAGTCCTCCACTAATTTTAAATTCGTAATTACATATACTGCAACGAAAGATGCACTTATTTTCGCCCTTTAACCTTCATCATCTGAAAAGACAGTAAAAGAATGGTTTAAGAAAAGTTCATATCATAATAAGGTCGACACGTCATAAAACACATTTAATTAATTAAAATATTATTGAAAGGGCTGATAAACATTCTATTATCTCTTAAATCAGCCACCCCACAACCCATCTTCTTTAAAATAGGTGAATTGATTCAGTTGGTCGGCAGGTTTTATGTACAGCATTTTTTATAATTCTACAGTAAAATGATTTAGAAAACACTTATATTGCACCACATAAAATGCTTTAAAGCTATAATATTGAAGTACACATATACAATTTATTAAAGATGGGTATGTATTTCGTGTCAATCTCTTCCACATACGAAAGAGCTATTTGTCATTTGGAAGTTAGGTCCCAAAATGGGCTTAAAAGGAAGTTAGTTCCCAAAATGGGAGTTGAACCGTTATAATTCGGTATTAAATGAATTAATAGACATACAAGTGCGTCGAGATAATTAAATAATCGTGATTTATGTTATAGTTTACTGTAAACATGCACAAATAATATTTATTTTGAGAGAAAATGATATTCGAACATCCAACATCTCGAAGGTCAAGAAATTTAACAACAAATTTGTCGCCGGTTTTGCTTCAATAACTTTTTTATTCCGACGTCTACGGCATTGAAACAAAAAACCGAGGGGAGCACAAACACCGTAGAGCCGAAAAGGCGTATTCATTTAAAAGAAATATAAATATAAACTGGCTTACCGGGTGAAAATATCCGCTACTCCTTCACGAAAAACACGAAAACGACGCCATCTTTGAAGTTTTGCTCCCATAACCTCACTTAAACGCGGTAAGCTCCCGTATACGCATGCCCCCCTGCATACGTGCTTTTAACTAACACAAGTTTGGTTACGCGCCCTGAAAGGTATCCCTGCATGCGTGATGTTCAAAATAGTTGCTGGAAACTTAATGCAGAAAGAATATGTGTGGACTGGTAGTTACATTTTTCCCACAGATTTGGTAGATATACTTTGCACAAAGTTGCATGACGATAAAACCGATCAGGTTGAGGATGATAGGGATGATGGTATTGAAATTGACAATTTCCTTAATGAAGTATTTGATGATCAGTGATATAATTCCTGCGTTCCAACTATAAAATTGGAAACATGAAAAAATATGAGTTTTTATAAAGTTTAAGAGTACGTCCAAGAGAAATGAAGTAATGTATTTTTCTTCTGAAAAATATTTTGGCACTTTTTAGAAACGATAGCTCAAATCAATCCAAAATAATAAGGATACATAATAATATTTATAATAATAACAATAATCCTTATAATAATACTAGCAATGATAATGATGATAAAATATTCAGGTTATAAATATCTAATAAGTTAATGATAGTAACATTCGATCTACTATTTGCCCGAGCGATGTATTGCTGTGGATCTTATTTCTATTATGATCAGTATTATTTTTACTATTATAATTATAATAGCCACTATAAAAAATCATTGTTACATACAATATAATCATTATTTTACCAAGTTTTTTGGATTTTTAATTGAAAGAATAATGTTGAGGATAATTTTAAACAACATGTTTCAAAAACGATGTTAGCAACAATTATGTTAAAGGAATATGAATGTGAACTCATATAAAAATACGTGTAAAATATATTTTTTTCACATATGTATGATAGAAAATATCATTTTATAAACATGCGAGGCATGCTCTGATAGAATACAAGTTTTGTATGTTATGGAATGTTAAGAAAAGTTGTTTTCGTTACAAGTGTTCATTGTGTATATAAGGTAATCTTACAAAATGTGACTAAAAGACGTTTTAGACTCAAATATTTAAAAGTCAAATATTTCAGAAATATTTTCATATTTTTGAGTTAGCCATTTGCAAACAAGGTGTCATGAGACTCGGGGGATATAGAGGATTAACAAAAAAGTCTACTAAATTCCCTCAGTGGGGGGAGCAAAAGTGTTCTTAGCTCACGGCCTATATCGTGACCGATCAGCAAACCAAGATTGGAATTGAAGCCCGAGTCCCGCAGGCACTAAGTTGGAGTACAATCAAAGCCATTACCTTACATCCCGTACACACTGTTTCATAGACGCTACACTGAATTAAATGATGTGTGCCAACACTATTCACATACATGCACAAATGACTATGTACGTCTCTTTCAAAAGGTTCATCGGTAAAACTATGTAACCAAATCATTTATGTTTATCTTCATAAACAACTTCAGTCTTTCTTTATTGTGTGTTCTTTTTCAATGTGATTGCGTAGTCGTATTATAATGATACCGTTTGAATTAGTGCTTAGTTAGTTAAACGTACTGCTTAATACAGTGTCAATTGTTATAAACAATGCACTTATTTATAACATTTTATGCGGTTATCGATCTTATACAAAGGAGAATGATTTATGTTTAATATCAGGTTTGTAGGCGTTTATTACAGTCAATGTGTGGGTTGAATTCTGAATTTTCTTAGCAAATCTTCTTGTTAAAACACTGCGAAAAAAACTGTATGTGCCTTAAAACTAAAGTATTATTAATATGACTTTCAAAATATTAGCTGCATAGCAATTAAAGTTTAAAAGCGAACATACACTTGACATGCAAACATATGCACACTTAGACAAAGGCACGGTAGTAAAACCATCAATTTCACAGGTTAAACAAATAGCCGAGTTCAAATACAAATGTAAAAAATAATAAGCAACACATTTAAAAGTATTATAACTGTAACGCTTAACGTGAACAACTACTCTGAAATGTTATGAACAGGTTCGGATGCAGACGTCGTTGTCCACACTTAAACGATTTTCAAATTAGCTCTTTCATTTGTCAGCATTACAGTCGGAAACCTAAATGTACAATCCCATTATTTCTGGACAAACTTTCGTGTATTACATGCGTGAGCCTTTGTAAATGGTTGATTGTGAGGTTTCCTTGTAAGTTTCACATAGGGTCAAACTATAGATGTTAAAAAAACAAACTTAAAACAACCCACTACATTTGCACATGTGTTGTCTTATTGGATATTAATACACTGAAAGCGGTTGAAAGGATGAGACAACCTGACACTTTGCCCAGGAGTGAAAGACTGAAGCAATAAATGAGTGAGATTTTTCTTCCCTGCTTTTGCATCTGAGTTTAATTTGTGAATGCCTTCTAGCTAATCCAAAAAATGATGAAAATTGGAATAACAAACCTCCGAGACACATTAAGGCGAGCAAAACCCTTTTTTGTCATCAACCAATCATTTATTTAATAAACAGATCAATATGTGATAACCACGTTGGATTAGTAAATGCAAACAATTATGGTGCTTTAATGAAAGCCTTACCACACACTAGCCACAGAATTAAAATCTTCTAGACAAGTGATCACTATCTTGAAACAAGAAACGAAAGTGTAATATACACAAAATACATCTTTCAGAAAAATCTACAGAAATCGAATACTTGCAAAGACAAGCTGGTCCTTTACTTAAATATTACGTAGTGACAGGAGGAGATAAATCTTATTATATAAAATTGTAAGTTAAAAAAACATGTGAAAGCATTGACATTAGAAGTACTGAAAGATACGCTTTCAGAAACAATGCATTACCTAATTATGTTTTCGACCAAAACGCTTGTATTGCCAATAAATCACATATCGCTCGTTTTACGACCAATACAAAAATGTAGTAAATAAATGCCAAAAGGAGATAAATCAGCTTTAGAGTCTGTATGAATTCTCTTACAGTATTGATACGTCGGTATAGTACATAGTAGAGCCAAGAAATAAGGTCATTGCCCACGTATCTGACAAGTCCTTTTCAATTCTGGAGGCATTCAACCCATGTAAGGAATGTTACAGACAGTGCGCATTAAAATGTATGAACAAGGCTCATATTAACGTAATTCTCAAATATAAAATGCTTCACTCATTAAATTTTTTGTTTTACAAAATGCGTCGTGTTTTAAAAAATTACTAATATCTTTTCTGCGCGGAGATCCAACAAGGCTTTCATTATATAAGACGTCTTATGTGGGTATTCACAAAAACTCGTTTACGAGCAAATGATGTCGCAACGTGGATTGTTTTCCACTCATATATGATGTTGATGACAGAGAGTTAAATTTGAATATATATTCTTTGCGAATATTTACATGTACATGTTTTATGACTAACTCTGGGCAAAATGTCAGGCTCGGAGCTCCTTAAACCAGTTGACGGCTCATTCGCATTGATCAATCCTAGACGGTGACTCCGGGTTTTTGTGTTTGTGTGTTTTGTATGTTTGTGTATTTGCTTGTCATGAATATTGCCTGTGTTGTTTGTCATCCTGTTTTGTAATTGGTTCCATGTCAAACATAAAGGACAACACCTAGTGTTGTCACTCTGTATATATTATAAATAGATGATTTTGAAATACATTAAACACAATATAAAACGTTTCGTGTACACAATTAAGCAAATAAAAATAATAAACGTCTGCAACATAAGATCCAAAGAACAGATCTTGCTCAAGAAATAGTATTCATAAGATTAAATGAAAAGCGACAGCGAATAACTATTGCACCCACAGGCTTGATGAATAATTCATGCCAACATAACTTTAAAAGAGCAAAGAAAACAAGCTTAATGTTAAAGAGAAGCTAGTTATCCCCCGCAAAGGCGGATGGATATTTTTTTGGCGTTGTCCGTCCGTCCTTCCGTCCGTCCGTTCGGCACTTTTGTGTCCGGAGCCATATCTTGGATTTCTTTGAAACTTGGAATGAGTATTACAAGGATAAGAGGATGATGCACGCCAAATGGCATTGTACACCATCTGTTAATAACGGAGTAATGGCCCTTTGTATATATTCTGTGTCAATGCAGCATGTGGGGGTATACGTCACGTATGTGACAAATCTCTAGTTTGGCGGGGGATATTAATTAAACGATTTTGCTTGTTTTACTCAAGATTGCTTGTTCTTTGTATCTCTATATTTACACTGATTTAGTAATATATTTGTGTTTATACCGGAATGGCAGCTCTTGTTTCTTTGAAGGAAACCCTCCTTGATTGTGTGNAACCAGTTGACGGCTCATTCGCATTAATCAATCCTAGACGGTGACTCCGGGTTTTTGTGTTTGTGTGTTTTGTATGTTTGTGTATTTGCTTGTCATGAATATTGCTTGTGTTGTTTGTCATCCTGTTTTGTAATTGGTTCCATGTCAAACATAAAGGAAAACACCTAGTGTTGTCACTCTGTATATAAGTACAGATCTTGCTCAAGAAATAGTATTCATAAGATTAAATGAAAAGCGACAGCGAATAACTATTGCACCCACAGGCTTGATGAATAATTCACGCCAACATAACTTATAAAGAGCAAAAAAAAACAAGCTTAATGTTAAAAAGAAGCTAGTTATCCCCCGCCAAAGGCGGAGGGATATTGTTTTGGCGTTGTCCGTCCGTCCTTCCGTCCGTCCGTCCTTCCGTCCGGCACTTTCGTGTCCGGAGCCATATCTTGGAAGTGCTTTGGCGGATTTCATTGAAACTCGGAATGAATATATATAAGGATAAGAGGATGATGCACGCCAAGTGGCATTGTACACCATCTGTTAATCACGGAGTAATGGCCCTTTGTATATATTCTGTGTCAATGCAGCATTTGGGGGTATACGTCACGTATGTGACAAAGCTCTAGTTTGGCGGGGGATATTAAACGATTTTGCTTGTTTTACTCCAGATTGCTTGTTCTTTGTATCTCTATATTTACACTGATTAAGTAATATATTTGTGTTTATACCGGAATGGCAGCTCTTGTTTCTTTTAAGGAAAACCTCCTTGATTGTGTTTATATTTGTATAATGATAATGTATTAGTTGATCGCGCAATAATTATGAGTATTGTGAACGTTTTACATAATTGATAATGTAGAAGAGTTTGAAAATTTTATGTGAATTACGTTTTAAGCACAGAACTGTATAATGTGTTTTTCAGCCATGTATTACTCATTTGTATAAATGCAGAAGATTTACGATACGATTTATCATTTCCGGGCAAATGCAACACCAAAAAAGGCTTTGTAAATATAATCAGAAATGCACAGTTTAGTTTAAGTCATAACTTGTCCGCAATATTAAATTATTTTATTTTCCGGATCTTATTTGACAGAAATTAAACAAGTACGATCTTCTTTTCAGCCACACAAAGTTTTATTCCCTATGTAATTCTTATCCTCTTATCCAGGAGTTCAAAAAGATTGGTTTCTATGACAACTATAATAATGGTTCGTGTTTTGGAAAAGCCGTCAGCATTTGGGAGTTAGTGGATGAGATACACACTCAAATAAATTCAATTTAGAAATGTCAGATATATCGAAATCACGTTCGGTTGCGTGTCATGCGTAGGATTTAGCATGGTTACAAGATACTTCACAACAAACACACAATGGGAGTGGTCGTAAAGAAATTCACAAACACACTCATAATTGTAGAGTTCGTTTAATTCGTTACTCGTTTAACAGAGAGGATACGTTTGCGACTGTAACCATCACACTGGTCTATTTATTTGCATGCTGAAAATCTGGAATTATTAATATTTTAGTGATATATGATGCTTCTTTCTAAAATCCGTGTTAGCAAGACGATATTTATTGATATCTGGATTAACTGTATGTAATCGTTCCGCAGACAGTTATTATTCTTCTGTGGCGCTTATTAAACCTTTAAGTAATTCCATTGCAATATAATCTAAAACAATCCTCTTATCGCTTTTTTTCTATTTTAATTATAACGCTATAGTGTTAATTTTGATGTACACGTGTGTGTGTGTCAGTGTTAAATTCTAGACTACCTGTGAGGATCGACTGTCGATTAATTGGGTTAAAACCATCACACTTTTATATTGGGTTTAAACTATCACACATTTATATTGGGTTTAAACTATCACACTTTTATATTGGGTTTAAACCATCACACTTTTATATTGGGTTTAAACCATCACACTTTTATATTGATCGTTCCAAGACAATGACCATATATGAAATCATTTTAATGTTTCATATCGTGTTGTATGTCTTCGATAGTTACTAAGATTTTCTCTCCTTATCCTTTTTCTGCTTGATTGCTCTTATGTATTATGTAATTGAGTCGAATAATTAAGAGTAGATAAAGTTTTAACGACGAATGAATGTATTATTATTAAGAGAAAAACAAAACGAACATTTAAGAAGTCTCCGACATTCTTGGTTGCTGACCCTCAACTTTAATTTTCCCCAGTACTACTGAACCGTTCATTTACAAATGTATATTTTAAAAAGTATATACTATAAACTAATATATAATAGTATATAATATAAAACTATAATATATATATAATAATACATTTAATATATAATAAACATACACAACTGCATTATCAATAAGTTTATGATTGCAAATAAGGTGTGACAAGTGATATGAAGACAATATTTATACACAAGCATTGTAATCTTCCATGGGCAGCCTGGAAAAATAACAATCTTTAGAGACAAATCATTTTTGAAAGAATTAAAAAAATACTAAAGGAAATCATTACTTATTTCACCTTTACCGTAAATATTTAAAGTTGCAACTTCACTTGCAAAGCTACCCACGTTTGACAGTAACGACCATTACCATTCTGAGGTTGATGATTAAAATTTTGCATTATTATTGTTTTCATTATGACATCCAATATTGTTTTGAAATGGCCAGACGTACACTATTCATGATCCTCGGTCAAAGTTCGGTCAAGGGTTCTTGGATGGATTTTACATATGTGTTGTGTACTGATTCGGTAAAACGTTAATGAAATGGTTGAACATAACTAATTAACTGTGCACATAGAATGCGTCGCGTAAAGTTTCGATCTTTTCGGTCAACTATATGGTAACCGGTCCAGGTCAAAGGTCTAATATTTGTTGTTTCCACTGCTTCAATATTAAATGCCTTAAAGCGTTTTCAATGTATATTTATTATTTATTTAAATGCGATGTGTCGCTTACGATTCCAATGAATTTAATTGAATTCAAAGAACAGTCAGTTTGGTTAATAGTATTAACATGTTTCATGTTATTGGCATTGGCATTTGCTAATACGCGGATAATCACAGTTTGTTTCCTTCCAACTTTGAAAGCGAATTATCCCACGGTATATATAGAGTAAAATGTGCAATGTAGATTTCAAGGACACCATACAAACACATAAACTAGCATAGGTGTTTAAACGTTTGTCATTTTCACTGTTAAAAATACGAGCATTACAAACGTTTGCTTTTGCAACAAAAGACCTGAATCCCGGTTCGGATCCCGGTAAAGGCAAGCGTTAATTCACCTTTCTTGATATTTTTTATAGTTTAAATACTAAATGTCAAAAACATTTTACAACAATACTAAAACCTTTGAACAAACCAATTAAATACATATTGAAATTCGTCCAAGTCTCTTCTAACTGCAGCTTTTCGCAAGGCGATTTAAAATGATTTATACGATGAAATATAAATGGCGAACAATGGTCGAACTATATTAATTTGTAAAGGAATGTGGAGACGAGCTATCGAATTCCTGTCAGCTGTCAGCTGGAATTGCAGTTAATATCACACACAATTCTATTTCTTTTACGTTTGATACGACACTTGCGTAGACATATTATGGTTGATGTCATTACCGATGCACAAGCCAACATGACCATTAAGCGTACATTTCAACTTAAGTGTTATACGAATGCAAAACTATAAAAAAGGACTTTGAGGTATAATTCGATAAATTACATGTTGGCGCTGGACAAGATTCTATGTACGTTTCAAAACATGTATACAGAACATATTCTGAATCAAGAAAAGAAACGCTCGCTAATTTAGAATGTTTATAATTTAACTAGTATACAACTTGGGTTAACCTAACTGTATCGTTTGTTTTGTAAAATACCTTTATATTATGTATCAAACGAGTTTAATGGTCAAATGTACAAAGAAGAAAGGTCTTAAAATAACCCCAGGTATATATGTGTGAATATTGTTTGACCATTATAATGTTGGCATAATCTGTCCACAGGTTTCTTCTGTTTTCAGTTTAGACAATTCTAACAATGATTTAGAGAGATATTTGGAGAACGCATGTACCTATTTGATATTAACATTTACGCATGAGTCCTACATTATTCTTACACTGCATATCAATCAAGAAACCCAGGGGCTGCCATGGGCAAAAAATGAACCGCTTACACCTTCAGTCCAAAAAGCAATCATCTCATCATGTATAATCTCCTACCGTCTTTGAACGACCGATGCGAGGCATTTGGGGTTTGAACCAATTTAATTGCTCAACAAATTTCATACTTACCCCGAGAATTTATACTGCGCGTGTCGCATGCGTATGGGGTCAACACTGGCTTACACATGGTCAATATAGAAAGTATAGACACAATAAGTTAAATACATATTTTCTCTGACGCTAAAATGCCCAGAGGTCTATTTTTTTTTGTAAAATTGTTGGCCCTTAACTAAGTTTGTTCAAATCATAACTCTAGGGTCAAAGTTGACCAACTCCAAAGGGGATTGGTAAATAGTTTTCAGATACTTATTAATCTAAATACGCGTACAAAATCTTGTCTTAAAACATGGCTTATTTGAGCGGCCAATGGCCATCCTGGTCATATCGCGTTTTTTTTTAAATTCAAACGTTCAATTGAAAACTGCATTGATTTGTTTCAAAAATACTTGATTATTTCTTGTTTTACTTTAAATGAACATGTTTGTGATTTCATAGACTTTAACAATTCAACAATTGCTATTGTTCTATTAATCATAAACAGTATTAATTATGTTGGAAAAATATCATAACGTTGTAGATTACACTAGATATTCGAATGTGCTGTAAATCTGAAAAAGTAACTTTGTCAGTTTAACACTGAATCAAACATTTAAATTGTATTGCCAATTAATGATGAATTAATTTACAACTATTTTACGATATGCCCTTGAGTTCACACCAATCAGTGCAGTTTAACAACATCGGTGCACTGCATCTGAAGACCAAGACATTGAAATTTGCAATGCTTTCATAATCAAAGCTAGAACTAAAGAATTCGTGTGATTTGGTATTGACATAATTCAATTTTCCATATTTTAGTATGAAAAGCTAATATTGCTTTGAATGTACATACTTTATTAGTTTAGGTTCTTCCGTCGGATTAATAAGCTTTTTGCTAACACAGCATATTCATTAATCAGTCAAGAAACAAGGCTATCACTTGGGAAATCATTCAACCACTTCCACTATTGGAAAAGAAAGCACTTTTCTCACTTTGTAAATTCGTATTGAACTGTCCTCCGCTAGCCATCAATTTTTGGAATATTTGGAAAGCCAGCACCTGTTACCATGGAAACGTCAAATGGTAAGATGTTCCGTGAATTCCATTAATCGGATTTTGTAGAGGCGACTCTATAACGCTGTTTTATCACAGACTGTTGTGTCAAGTTTTCGTATTTGAATTAAGTATATATCTTAACCTCACAACGCGAAGACGTTACCTTTAAATACGTGACATCCTTTGGTTTGCTGGATGCTGTTTGTGTGTTTGGTTGCATCTTATATTCTAATATTTCTCCCGAGATCAATCGTTTGTTCAATGGATTCATGTTAAAGGTCTACATATTACGTATCCTATGATCAAATGATTCATTACATAAAGACAAGTAAATACACACATGAGATTGTTTAGGATTCTAGTTTTTGTGTTCTTAATTTATTTTCCATAGAACATGTCTGGTTAAAATAAATCTAAACTGTAGTTGTCGTAAGAAGTTCAGCTTTGAAACCCTGAACTATCATTGACCGCAACACATATAAGATTTTCTGTTTCAAGTTTTATTTTGTTCTAATTTGCAATAAATAAAAAATGTACAACTAGATATGCTTTAGACAAATCTCCACGTGAAAGTTTTGTCGAAACCATTAGAATTATAAAAAAATACTCTTATCGTTATAAAACAAATATGGCATTTATGTGTAAGACCTTACTTTCTTGTGGAAGCATGCATGTGTGTGCATCCAAAACATTGTTTGTATAAATGTGTGCACCATGTCTAGTTTCAAAATAGCACAACACATCAATATTACGCAAAAATGTGTTTATTTTTAGAATTGCAATCCAAATTTAGTTTATACATAATTATCATATTAAATTCACGAATAGCTATTTCCAAGTAACATGGTGTAATACAACAAATATCGCAGGCATCTTTCGGGGTATATAATATATTAGATACGTCTATTTATATCCAACTAAGAATGTTTTTGGAATTTGTTTCTTTATACAGTTAAACATATAGTGAAGAATAAACATTATCTGTGTATGTTGACATTTCATTATTTTATGTTTGCAATAACCATTAATCAAACACGGTATTTTCTTTCATTAGGTATCAGCCCGTCTGGAACTACAGCTTAATTTATTAAATCCAGTATGCGTCCAAATCATTCTTTTGTTAGCTTAAAATATTTGCATAAAAACACGGTTGCCATGGTTATAAATGAGTGTTGTCTTGGAAAAATTACGTGGAAATATTACGGAATTGATGGTTGTCGTTGTACAAAGCGTTTGTATGTCTGTGTGCATTGTGAAATTCACGACATATGTCCTTTTCTATGTTGGTTTGAATAGTAACGAGTAATGTGTTCCAGCAATCCAACTTAATCTACTTACTAGACCTACGAAAGGTACGACAAATTTCGAATACAAACTCTAATTAACAGCATGTTCGTTTTGAACAAAATATATATTCCATGTCAACGTGTTAGGTGTATTTAAGAGGGAGTCTCTAGTAGGAAACCGAAATAATTGACAGATGTCTTCTATCGTTGCCACTCACCAACCCAAGATCGGAATTGAGCCCCTGGTCGCACAGGTACTTAGTGGGGGTACAATCTTTGCGAGGAATGGACCTCCCCTACACTTTTTAAAAGATGCTCAACTGATTCTAAAGCTGTTTGACGGAAATATTAATTTCTGCATATGCATGGGCTATTAATTAAGTACGTCCCTTTCCAAATATTCAAAAGTTAAATAAATTATTTTGCCATATCTTTGTATTGTTGTTTCATTTAACTCCTCATTTGAACTATAGTTTGTGTTTAATTTCAATGTCATCGTGTGGTCGTATTATAATGATACCGTCTTAATCAGGGCTTAGTTAGTTTAACGTTATGCACGATGCAGTGTCAATTGTTATAAACAATGCACGTTTTTTAATACACTATACTGTTATCGATCTTATACAAAGGTGAATGATATGTGTTAAATATCAGGTTAATAGGCGTTTCTGACAGTCAATGTAAGGATTGAGCTTTGTATATTCCTAGCAGGTATTCTTGTCAAAACACATCGGAGGAAAATATGTGTGCCTTCAAACTAACAATTATTTATATGACTTATATTAATAGCTGCATATCAATTAAAATTATTCAGCGAACATACACTTTACATGCAAACCTATAAACACTTAGACAAAAGTAGTGTAGTAACGTCGTCAACTTCACTGGTCAAACACATTGCCGGGATGCAATACAAATGAAAATAAGTAATAAACCCAGACATTTACAAAGTATTAGAAATCTCATGTTAAAACTGAACAACTACTCCGAAATGTCATGAGCAGATTTGGATGCAGACGTCTGTTTCCACATGTGAACGATTTTTAAATTAGCTTCATCATTTGTCAGCATTACTGTCGGAAACCTAAATGTTCAATCGCATTATTGCTGGACTAAATTTTGCCTTTTTCATCAGCCAACCGTTTTCATTGCATATCATTTGGTTGTATGTAGGGTTTCATATAAGATGTACATAGAGACAAGCTTTGTATATTTTTTTTTTACTTCATAAACAAACATATAGTTAAACTGCGTCCGCATGCTTGAAAAATCACACTCATAATAGAAGAGTTCGTTAAATGCGTTTGCGACTCTAGACATGACACTTGTCTATTTATTTGTATCTGTAATATTGGAACGATTAACATGTAAGCGATATATAATGTTTCTTTCTCAAACCGTGTAAACAGGAAGATATGTAATTGATATATGGATTAACTTTATTTAATCGTTCCACAAAAAGTTATTGCTCTAGTCTGACACACATTTAAACATTGAGTAATTGGACTGCATTATATACTCTTATACACTCCTCGTATCACTGTTTTATTTCAATGACATCGCTATAGTGTCTATTTTTATTTACACGTGAGTGTTAGTGTTTAATTGTAAACCACTTGTGATGATCGGTGCGCGGTTAATTGGATTTAAACCAACACTCTATTGTATTTATCGTTCAAAAAATATATTAAATCGAATAACATAACTTATTAACTGTGCGCAGGCAACGCGTCGCGTATAGTCTCGATCTTTTTGACACGCCAAATGTCAAATATTTGTTGTTTTCACTGCGTCAATTATATTTCAGGATTTAAAACATGTACGGTCATTTTGGTAAATAGCAATGAAATATGTCAGGTAGTTGGCTTTGGACCTTGCCGATACTCGGATAACCAATATTTTGTTGTTTCAAAGTATGAAAGCCAATTATCCCGCTGTATATAATGTAGTAAAATGTATAATTTAGGTTTCGATGATACAATAAAAACACGTATTCTAGCATAGCAACGTTTTTCACTTTCTCCGTTATTATAAATACGAGCATAACAAACGTTCGCTTTTGCACCAAACGACCCAGTTAGGGTCAGGTTGAAAGCAGAAATGTATTTACCTTTCTTGATGTGCGTTATTCAACTTGTCTTAGTTTTATAAGTACGTGTCAATAATTTTTTTTTAATAATGCGAAAATCTTTGAACAAACAAATTAAATAAATGCTGTAATTCGTCCAAACCTCTACTAACTGTTGCTTTTCGCAAGGCGATTTAAAATGAAGAATCCGATAGAATATAAATGGCGACCCATGGGCGAAATGTATTAATCTGCAAACAAACTTGGAGACGAGCTATCGAATTCCTGTCAGCTGTCAGCTAGAATTGCAGTTAATATCACAGAAGATTGGATTATATTACGTTGGATACGTAACTGGCGTAGATATAATATGATTGATTTCATTACTAATGTAAAAGACCACATGACCATTAAGCGTACATTTCAACGTTTGGTATACAAATGCACTTTGGACTTTGAGGTATAATTTACTTTATCACCTGCTGAAGCTTGGAAAGTGTCCATAGACGTTTCAATACAAATATAAATATACTGAATCAAGAAACACACGCTCGCTAGTTTAAAATTATTATTATTTTATAGGTATATAACATGGGTTAACATTTACTGTATCGTTTGTTGTGTTAAAGACATTTATCTTACGTATCAATAGGGTTAAATGGACAAATGTGCAAAGAAGTAAGCTATACTCTTTCCACAAGTTCCTCTTTCTTTAAGTATAGACACTTCTAACAAATAATATATATATCCTTGTGGTTAGACAGGGAGTTATGTGTTGAGTGTTTAATAAAGAACGCAAACATCTACAATGTACTTGATATTAAAGTGCTGAGATAGTAAGCGCTTAAGCATGAGTCTTACAGTATGCTTACAATGCAAATCATTCAAGAAAACAGGGGCTGCCTTGGACAAACAATGAACCACTTACACTTTCAGAACAGGAAGCAATCATCTCATCATTTATAATCTCACTGATAGATAAGTCTATCTTTCAAGTTAGGGAATATGTTGGAATCTACTTGAAACTGTTGTCATGAAAAGGTGGTAATATTCTTATTCACATCTCAATAATTCAACAAAGACAGTTTTCTGTAGGCGCGTTTCGATTGTTCGGTGTCAGTCATTCCAGACTATTTCAATGCGTTTCCCCATATGAATATAGGATCAATGTACTGTGCGACACGATGAATTTCGAGCAATCTTGTGGTATATATGGTTGTTGTCGATGATTTAGCCAATGCTTTACTTACTTCACAAAGATAAGTTGATCAGCACTCCTATCAATAACGCTTATACACAAAATGTGTTTCTTATACGAGCATTATAACCACGAATGTCAAATTCAACTTGAAGTAGTTTGCAGGCGATTTATTATACCATTCGCAAATCCTTCGGTATTTGTGTATGATTTGAGTAAAATATTTAGATACATTTGTGAAAATATGTGTGCGTATAATCCTATTCCCATCAAAAGAGGCGTTAACTACTAAATAAAGCTCGGCAGAATAAAGATCTAGAACTAAATGCTCAAAATGACTGGTTGTCATGTTTTTTATCTTAAAAGTGTTGTGCAAGCGGAAATATAAACATTGTAAATCTCCTTTTGATAATAATGTGATCGTTAAAGAAGACATTTTGCTTGCTTCACTTTTCAGCTTATTTATAAAATGATGATAAAATTCAAAAGGACAAAGATTTATGTACATAAGGCCTGTTTGTATTTGGGCTACATTCAGCTGTAACTTTGTGGTACAACGTCCCTGGCTGAAGAACCCTATAGTCCAATAGTCCAAATGGGATGCAATTCGTTTTGGACGAATAAATAAACTTTATTTTCCCACTAGCATAAATATACCAATTATTTTGCGAAACAATGATAAAACTTACAGTTTGTATGGTATTTTAAGTCTATTTCCTAATAAAAAAATATTTTAAAATATTTCGGAAATAAACATAACGCTATATTGGTTCGTTCGATTGTTATCAACGAATGTTGCGTCATTATTACTCACTATATATGAACAAATTAAATTTATGTTGATTGTTATGATATTGTGACGTCACTTCAGAGCTTATTTGAAATTATTATTTATATCGATTTGCGAAGTAGCGAACATAAAGTTCTCAATCAATATAGTTTTATCATAAATATAAGACAATGGCAAAGATATTTTTGGAAACGAATTAATAGGCATCTATGATTTGTTTGACATTCCCCCACAACTCACGTATGTTGCGCACTCGATATTTAATCATATTACTCCTCGTCACGAGTTATTTGATAAAAATCAAGAACTTTGTGCCAGTTCTCCCACAAATGTCGTTAATCTTTAGATTGTAAATTTTATTTTAATATTTTAAAATGTCCGCCATTTTTAGCAAACACTTTTTAACAACACCGTAAGTTTCATATTAATCAAAGTAGCAATATCAACAAGGTTAAACTTAAAATGATTAAGAAGATTGATTGAGAAGACTTTTATTCGTAGCGAGTGACAGCACAAAAGCATTACCGGTAACTAAAACAGACACAAATTACTTACACGGTTCTACCACCAGGGATAATTTCAGTTGTCCAAAAATGATAATTTTGAGTGCATGCGTCAAAGCTCTTGTATTTTAGTGAACAATTGTTCACCATACATGTTACAGAATAATCCGCATTTAATATATGTTCCTTCCGTTTAGAGCATACTGGTGTCCCATGCAGTCTAGTGCATTATACATAGTGTCACATGTGATTATGATTTCAAAGAGTGGCATTTTACAGTGATGTAATGATTTTCATTAGTTTGCGTATATCATGTTTGCTGATCACTGCTTGGCAATACATTTGTATATATATATATATTGTCGTACTTGTTTGATCCGATTTAAATTTATATCATAAAACTGGAAAACAAAATTAGGCTACTCTCTTAAATCTATCATGGCAATGATAATTCACGATAATGTTGGTAAAACCAACGATATGTGACTGGACCGAAATTTAAGAATGGAAGTTAATTTTGTACCAAAGACCACTCCAATGAATCAAATGCCTTTTCGAAGTATATTAGGATAACCCGGGATCTCAATTTCTTTACTTTTCCGTTTCTAATTTTGTGCTAGCATCAATAGGCCGATATTTCCGCTTTCAAATATATGAATCTAGAATGATCTAACTCTGTGTTAAACAGGAAGATAGTATATTTTGTTTGTCTCTGCAATGCTGTATAATTGATTTATTGCGGAAATGTGTACACGGTGAATTAAATGGCAATATTTTATCAAAGGGAAGTAACTCTAAGGATGTAATCTTCCTAAATAAGGTTACATATTACAGTACACGAATCTATACAAAATTCTCATGCTACGCAGATAATTTATGTTATAATGTTAATTTCACACATTATTTTTTAATATGAATAACTTAAAATAAATTAATATGAATGTATTTGTATGATATCCGGTGGTTGCTAAACATTTACTGGAGGTCAAAATTTGCCCCTCACTGTGGGTTACTTGTTTATATGATAGGTTCATAGTTGCTTATTTTCTTCTATGTAACCGCAAAGGCGAGATGTTTGGTGTTTGGCATGTAAAATAGTATGGTGGTTCTCTATCTAGTGTGTTCTAATCATGCCCATGGGTTCAACGTTGGCCACCCCCAGGGTTAAACATGTATACTTATATAGTAAATACATGTAAGGAATTTAATAGTTGGTGTGTAACATTATATGGTTGTCCTCTACCAAGTTTGTTAAAATATACCCCCGAAGTAAAAAATTGCCAAACCCTATGGGTTTCTTGTTTTCTTTACACGTACAAAACTAAAATTTAAAATACATCTTCTCTAAAACAGGGAGGCTCCAAGATGTGTCTTATGTTAATCCCAAATTGATATGCTTTTCATTGAAAGGTATGAGGCGGTTACGCCAGCTTTGTTTATTGATGTTTGTTTTTCTCAAATCCTGTGTCTTTTGTCGCATTGTATGATACATGGTCGATTGCCTCAAATGAATATAAAGAAGTGAAACTCCAGAAGCTCTAGCAGTATTGCATTTCTATTATACACACCTTCGTGGTCCTTTATTTATGTCACGTGACCAATTGCCAAAACAGTACAGTACGGCACAATTCGAAACAACATAAAAACATAGTAGAATAAAGCTGGGGATACCGCCTTGGAACGGTCAATGCTAAGCACGGGGGGTTTAAACCGGTTATGGAGCTCACACTTGGCCCAGCAATATTCATGATACATATAAGTGTAAATAAAATTTAACCTCATAGCATTTCAACTCAAATTAGACAGTAATAAAAGGGAATTAAATCTTATTCAATTTAATTACTATATAATTACTCAATGGTAGGAAGGAGACCAGAGCAACAGAGTTACAACTTTTTGAGGCACGATGAAATGAAATTACGAACACGTATCAACTACATTTAAAAATAAATAGATAAAAAACTTCCATCAGAGAAAAAATATAACATAGGTTGTACGATATACCCGATGGACTATCATGTAGCTGAAACAGTACACAATATTAATGATTGGAATAATTTCATGCTTATACAACTAGGGTTTGAATATGCATTATTTAAATACGACCATTGGAGGATACGTTTACAAAATGTATGATCCATGCGATATTTGCGTTTTGCATTTGCAGACGAACTAAATATATCGAATATTGTTAAAAAGAAACGTTTGCATAAACGTCATATTGATTTGCAAATGGTTTCACATGACATTAAAAATAAAAGGCTTACTGCTGGTCCGTGTTTTGTGTAACAATGTTTCACGAGACAAAGCCTACATTGCATGATGCTTCGTATAAACCACACAATAATCTATCGGCTCCTCATCGAAAGGAGCCTTTGTATAATTCTGTAAGTCCTTGTGAGGAAATGCGTTTTAAAAATTCGATGTTCTAATGTTTGGTTGTTGCAAATATAATGATTTCCGAGACTTCAGCAAACTGTTGTGAGAGAAGCAAGTGCTGGCGTTTAGAAAGAGAATACAAGAGTACTGAAACTCTAGAAACAATTTAATCTGCTTGTCATTTATATAGGTAAGTGAACAAACGACTTTATAATACAAGGCACGCCATACAACACAGCTTTGAACACAGACATGATTATAAATGCGGACAGCGCCTTGCAATTGAAAATATAAACCTATATACGAAACAAATTGGGCTATCAATATCACATCAAACAAAATAAATAAGTAGAATCAATAGAAGTTTCTCAAATGTTAATCAACTGTGAATTCCATATTTTTTTTTCCAAATTATATACACAGGTCAATATAATTAATATGCTTATTAATGCAAAATAGCCGAGTGTTGCTCTGTTCTTTTGATGTTTTCCACAAAACCAAAGTTTTTTTTTCATTTATCAGTTACTAGTAATACAATAACCTTCCCATCTTAAAGATAATTGTTATAAAATTTGAATGTAAAACTCTCGCATTATCTTTTAAAATCTGTTGTTTATGTATCCATTTTGAAATATCATGTTAAAACATGTATCAATAACGAGTATACGATGTATTTTTCTGCCTATGTATTTTATAAATTTGATATATCCTACGTCCCTATAGTCTAGAAAGCAACATAACAGGATTATAGAATTACAATCCGCTTCATTGCAGTCTTGAGGTGTTTACTGTATATTTACCATTTGACGTTTCCATGGTAACGGTTGCGTGCCGAATCCGACAAATCCTCCAAAATTGATGGAAAGTGTTGGCATGGTCAATACGTATTTAAATGGCGAGAAGATAGCTTGCTGTTTCTGTACTGTAAGTGGTGATTGATTTCCCCTTGGTATCTCCGATGCCTTAGCCGGTTAATTGCAGAGTTAGCACATTGTTGAGACATGTTTGAGACATTCGACTTATCCAGATTCTAAGAAGTAAATACTCAAGCGGCCATTGCATACATATGTGCATGTAAAAAACTATTCATCTTTTACATGGAAAAATAAGATAAACATTTGGTGCTTAGTGAATCTTTAATTTGGCTTGACCACTCACATGTTAGTCAAACTTTTAACAAGTATTGAACACATTGATATACATAAAGGGAATCGCCTTCCGGTGAGAGCTCACGTCAATTATTTATTTGGCATTAATGACGTATCGCCCTCTATATGTATACGTATAGTATTACGTGTTCGTCATAATAAAATCCGTCCGTTTGTCATACCAGTATTACTCTTTTAACGTTTTACCAGCGTTGGTAGAATGCGAATATATATCAAGACGACTAACTCCAATGTCCGGGTTTCTTAATCAATATCCACCAAACATTGTAAGTAAAGCATTTCATGATTGTAATATGTGCAAATGCTATATTGTTTGGTGATAGTTGTGATATGTAACCGTATTATTAACAGTTACTTCTATCTATCTTTACTTGTTTGATTTACGATGATTAACAGTGACAAAAAATACATCAAAACTTTATTTCAAACTTATTGATAAAGTAGTCCCTAGTCATGCTAGAGAGAAAGATATCATGAATTATTACCCCGAGCCCGTATTCACCAACTCATTGTTAGACTAATGAATGAATAATCTACTTAAAACAAAGTCAAATACGTAAATTATATATACTGACTGCCACAGGTGATTATGTCATGATATAGAGGAAAACAGATGTACATGTAGATAGAGGTGGTAAATGTCAAGTTTGACTCAAAATAAAAGTAATAATGAAATCTTCCAATTAATTATTTAAAGAATATTTTGTGTTCTTAGACTTAAATCTAAGATTGTTTTTGGTGAAAACGAGCCCTGATAATGTTTAATATGTCATCACTTAGCATTACATTATTATTATTTGTGCAATATTATATTACATCAGGTCAGGCAATAACTTTATTTTGTTGGTTTATAATTCACACTTAATCTTAATTTCTAACTCATCGCAAATGATTATTTTTTTAATTCATATTAACAGAGAGATGGCTGTCAAATATTGTGGTCAGTGTAGAAAACGCGTTTACTACCCGCCAACAAGTCTTCAAAAAAACAGCATCCTTCAAGAGCGATATTTCTGATACGTTTTTTTCATTTTTACTTTGTTTTTGTTATCTTATACGTTCATTACTGTAATTGAACACTGGAATTTATATAAGCTGATATATTGTTTTATTCGTTTCAATAATATACCTGGATTTGTGTAAATTTACAATTATAACGGCCCCAATTTCTAGTTTGGGTCGTACTCAAACATTTTGTACCATACATGTCTCTTTAAACTTCTGTTCAGCTGTTATTTGAGTTTGTTTTATTTCTAAATTGTTTTAGTTATTTACAGCATTTATCAAAACTCAGTTAATTCGTTTGTATGTTTTTGCTGTTGTTTAAAGTATTCACAAATATATTGGAAAGGTTAAAAATATTTTGCAATTTAAACTCACATAAAACATGTGAATATAAAAAAAGAACACTCATTCTGTAGAGCGAAAATGGATTGCTGGAATACCAGTCGAAGTCCCAAGAAGCGATAATTTAATTCACATAATATTGGAAAATAACGGGAAAACCATTACAGACATGTTATTATTGTTTTTAATGAAAATATTGAATTAATATAAACACCTCATCTTGTTCGAGAGTTCCTTTTGCATCATCAATTCGAGTATGACAATGGTTAAATCCCACAACTGCAATGTAATATGGAAAGACACGCAATATCATATTCCCCAAACATATCAATTTTAATTTGCGGTAGAAATATTAATTAATGTAAAATCACGATGCGTTTTTCATGCACGCATAATCATCTCTAAAATTATTACTAGCAACGCTACAAATTATAAAATTGGGATTTATGAATTTATTTTTCTAAGTTTTTTGTTTTGTCATGTTCTTAGAAGACATTTGTCATTTACGCTGGTGAAAAATAGGGACTGGATAGTTTCAATATGTAAAACAAGGAGTATATTTTAATGAAATAGTAATATTTTAAATACGTGTTATCTTGATGTCCAATTTTGCGAAAATCAATCTTATCCGAAGATACAAACACCATTCACCTCTGTAGCAATGTGTGAGTTCAGTTTGAACAAATGATAATTGATATATTGTGTGATTTTCCACAATCGAGCTAATTCCGGACTAAATATGTTACCCTCACAATCACATCGTTGTGTTTCTAATGTGAAACTAAAGTACGTAGAACAGGTACAGGATTTCGACCATCGATGTATATCTACTTTAAAGCAATTGCGATAGGTCATATAATAATAGGTCATATAATAAAAATACAACGAAAAACGAAACATTGTTCGTGTACCTAACATTCTTAATAAGTATTGAACAAGTATGCATACGTGCAGAAGAAACTTTATTCAAATCATATATTTACATGATCATTAAACAATTTGTTTTAAAACGAATCCAGTTTATCAATATCATGAACTGATGCAATTTAGTGTTATTCCGAAGATTATTCTGATTTGTGTTCATCTGCATAGTAAGGTCGTTTGTCAAATATAGTTTGCTTGAGACTGTTCGTAATTACACATCAAATTGTGAGTGAGAGTGCAAATAAAATAAAAAAAATCTGCTTATTATGCAAAACCATTAATAAATTACGCATTGCATAAATAATTCCATGTGAAATGATTGAATACAGTCCTATATATTTAAAAAAGCAAAAACAAATTAAAATCTAGTAACTCTATCAGTTGAGAAATTCCACTACTTTTAACATCAGCTTATGGTTTCAAAATTGCAGCTTACAAATAAATAGACTTGTGTAATTTTTACAGTCGCAAACGTATCCTCTCTGTTAAACGAGTAATTCATTTAACGAACTCTTCAATTATAGGTGTGTTGTAAATTATTATAATCCCACTTTCATTGGCGGTTTGTTGTGAATTATCTCATATCCATGCTAAATCCTACCAAAACGTGATTTCGTTATATCTGGCATTTCTAGATTGTATTTATTTGAGTTTATGTCTCATTTTCTAAATCCCTAATGCTGGCGACTTTACCAACACACGAATAATTATTGAAGTCGTCATAGATACCACTCGTTTTGAAATTCTGGTTAAGAGGATTACAGTAACACGGGGAATAAATCTACGAGTCCATTGAAATAATAATCGTATTTGTTTAATTATGTCAAATGAGATTTAGAAAATAAAATAATCGAACGGTGCAGGCATATTGAGACTACACCATGCTTTTCTGATAAGGGTATTGACATAACCTGTGTTGACTGCTCATTTGTCCCGACATTGTAAGTCATATTAATAGCATGCATCCTCTGCATTAATACAACGCAAATGAGTAAGAAAGGGCCGATTCTATGTTTTAAATGTTTGTAAAATATATCAAAATATTCATAATGAAGGCGTACATAACTATACACCATAACATACATTATAGTTTAAATGGACCGTGTCATCTAAAGGAAAATCATGGCGATATCCTTCACAAACAACATCTGCCATTCCAATACTTACAAAATAATAATTACTCAAACAAAGTAAATATTTTTGTAACGAGAACACACATTTTATGTTAATTTAAGTTATGTTGGCCTTACAGTTTCTATAACTATACCCTTTTCTATCAATTCTTTACCAAGCATGTGGACGCAGTTGTGTTTATAAAGTAAAAGAAAAATTCATAGCTTGTCTCTATGAACATCTTATATGAAACCCTACATTCAACCAAATGATATTCATTGACAAAGGTTCGCTCATGTAAAACACAAAACTTAGTACAGCAATAATGTGATTGAACATTTAGGCTTCCGACAGTAATGCTGACAAATGACGAAGCTAATTTAAAAATCGTTCAAATGTGGAAAAAGACGTCTGCATCCAAATCTGTTCATGACATTCCGGAGTAGTTGTTCACTTTCAGCATTAGCTTTCTAGTACTAGTAAATGTCTGGGTTCATTATTTATTTACATGTGTATTGAAACTCGGCATTTTTTTTAATCTGTGAATATAAGGATGTTACGACAGTACTTTTGTCTAAGTGTGCGTATGTTTGCAAGTAAATCGTATGTTCGCTTTATAACGTTAATTGCTATGCAGCTAGTACTTTAAAAGTCATATAAATAATGATTTAATTTGAAGACACACATATGTTTTCTTCGACGTATTTTTAGAAGAAGATATGCTAAGAAAATACAAATTTCAACCCACACATTGCAGTGCTCCAGCTAGGCCTAAATCGAAGGGCGCCGCGCCCTGCCCTCCCGAACCTCCGCCCTGCCCCCCCGAACCTCCGCCCTGCCCCCCCCC
>VMBQ01000133.1:527985-644309 GCA_007657795.1 Dreissena rostriformis
AGGGTTCCGAAAAGGATATTCGACTATCGACAATGCGTTTGTTTTGTATTTGATAATTAGTAAATATTTATGTCGTAAAACACGCAAATTATATGTCGCATTTGTAGATTTTTCAAAGGCATTCGATTATGTCAATGGCAGACGGTTACTCTTGACTTTAGTGAATAATAATGTTGGTGGGAATCTTTTACTGGCTATAAAAGCCCTATACAAGAATGTTAAAACACAAGTTGGGTCAAAGAATACATTAACTGACGTTATTGAATGTACTATGGGAGTGCGACAAGGCTGTTATTTAAGCCCTATTCTGTTCTGTTTGTGTATCAATGAATTATATGAATATTTAAAAAGTAAGGACATAAGAGGTATACAACTTACCCCAGATTATGTTGAAATATTTATGTTATTATTTGCTGACGATGTAGCACTGGCTTCGGATGCAGTTTCAGGTCTACAACAGCAGCTAAATTATCTTCACGAATTTTGTGTTGTCTCTAAATTAAATGTAAATGTGGATAATACAAAAATTGTTGTATTCAAAAATGGTGGTCTACGTGCTTTGAACGAAAAATGGTATTACAATAATGCACTATTGGAATGTGTGCAAGGATTCAATTATGTAGGTGTTCATTTTTCGTCTAGCCTGTCAATGTTTTAAATGGCAGAAAACATGTCGTGTAAAGCAAAACGTGTCATTATATCTATGCTTTCGTCACTATACGACTATATGCCTATGCAATGTCATTGTTACTTTAAGATTGTTGATGCTAAGGTGATGCCTATTTTATTATATGGATCGGAAATATGGGGGCTAAAATCGTTTTTAGTTGTAGAAAGAGTTCACACATATGCATGTAAAAGATTTATGTCAGCACCAATATACTCATGTAATAATGCTATTATAGGTGATTGTGGTAGATATCCAAAACATATTTATTCATCTATGAGAGTTGTAAAATATTGGTTACGATAACTGGAAACACCATATTCCCGTCATATTAAAAAGTGTTATGAAATGTTGAAATGTTTTGATGACATAGGATACGTAAACTGGGTTACTTAATTACGAAATCACTTGCAATCCATAGGGTTTGGTTATATGTGGGAACAACAAGCAGTTGTTAATAAACCATTATTTTTGATAAATTATGCTCAACGATTAAAAGACATTTTTGTACAGCAGTGGTTAGAAGCGTGTAATAGTTCTTCAAAACTAAAAACATACAATGGATTTTAAAGTAACTTTGAATTTGAGTCATATTTTAATATTTTTACAATCCGTAAATTTCGTAACGCTTATGTATGTTTTCGAATTTCTTCCCATAAGCTCATGATTGAACGGGGTCGCTATTTAATATCGACAGGGACCAAAGGTTGTGTCCTTTTTGTATAAATGATATTGAAAATGAATTTCATTTTCTTCTAATATGTACAACATACTAAGACCTCCTTCGTAAAATTTATATACCCATAAAGTACTATACACCCACTACTACAAATAAAATTAATAAAATCATGAGTTCCCGGGAAGAAAAGAAGATCAGGAGTATTGCTATGTTCTTGTATTATGCTTTTAAAAGAAGAAATGCGTTGCTGAATAGCAGTTAATTATCAATAGCTGGATCTATATGTGTCTATGCGATGTTATTTGTATTATGTGACTATGTGATGCTATTTGTGTTATATTATTTCTATTATGTGACTTTGCGATTTTACTTGTATTATGTTACTATGCGATGTTATTTGTATTATGCTTTTGAACGAAGAAATGCATTACTGAATATCATTTAATTATCAATAGCTGTACCATTACATATGTATGTTGTCTATATGTGTATTGAAATGTGTGACTATGCTATGTTATTTGTACTTGCAAGGGCCGGAGGCCACATAGCAATAGCAATACACATTGAATTGAGTAAATTTTGTTCACCACGAAAATGCTGTAAATTAAGTTTTCTTTCAAACTTCTACAGACCTTTCATGGGTCTTGTAAATAGATTAAGTAGAAATGCTGGGACACATTCTCCGTTCCTATTAAAATCAACCTAATAAAGTATCTCTACGACCTCTGTCATGAATTTCGCAATACACACAAACACACATACACACGCGTGTATCACGTCAGGAATCATCCGCGATATCTCCAAGACAACACTTGTTTCTTACCATGGCAACCGTGTTTCTAGGAAAATATGTCAAGCTTAAAAATAATTATTTGGACGCATAATGGATGTAATAAAATTATCTGAGGTTTCTGACGGGCTTATACGAAATGAAAGAACATACCATATTTGATTTGTGGTTATTGCAAACATAAAACATTGATATGTCAGCATTCAAAGATCATGTCTATGCCTTAATGGCATTTTACGGAATAATAAAAACAAACTCACGTCATCAGCTTGAGCTGGATACACAGAAGTATAAGTAAATGTAACACAAATATTCGAATGATTGTGATTGCATGTTATACAGAGTTTAAAATACAACTTAACAAAATATAAACTCCGCTTATCAGGACAATGTATAACACCCTGTGCTTGACTCGGGTTGCAATACGATGAATCATAACTACATTAACAAGGGTGTTCAACGTATAAGAGAAAATGGACTCCGCGTTATTTTCTTACGATGTCAGCTGACATATATTCGATAACTTTCATTCCAAGAGGTATTTAATATGCCCTTGGGCCATCTTTGTATCTAATTTGATTCCGCAGTTTACAGCAAATCGTTAAAACTGACAATACATATAATTTATTTCAATAATGTATGTACACATTCGCTGTTTCACATTAGAACATTGCTGTCCTTGAGATATTATATGAAAACCATTGGGCCTTAAGGGGTATAGTTAATATCGCACCCGGTAAGAGTGGTTTCTGCTGAGATTAACGGCCGTGTCGGTTAAAAATCTTCGCGGATGGCAATACATGTAGTTGCTATACTCCGGAAGATGACTACCCTATGTGTTGTATTACAGCACTTTATTTGGAAAGATCTTTTTGTGAATTGTATATGATAATTATGTATACTCTTAATTTGGATTGCAATTTAAAAAATAAAAGGATTTAGGTAAACAAAGATTGAAGATTATGTAAGATTAATATGCTGTGCCTTTTTGAAACTAGACATAGCGCATATATTTATACACACGATTGTTTGGATGCAGATACTTGCATGTTTCCACAAGAAATTCAGTTCTTTAACATAAATCCTATATTTGTTTTATAACGGTAAGAAATGTAGAATCCAGATACTGCAAACATGTGTGTTCAGCCTAAAGTCGGCCAACTACATGTTCTTCAGTTCTAATGGTTTCGCCAAAACGCTCAAGAGAAGTTGTTTGTAAAGCATGTCTAGTAGTACATACTTTATATAATTTCAAATTGAAAAAGCAAATCTTAAATGTTTTGCGGTAAATGATAGTTCATGGTTTCATAGCTGTGAACGTTTTACAACAACTACAATTTAGATTTTTTTTTTAACCAGACATGTTCTACGGAACAAATTGAGAACACACAAACTAGAGTCTTAAACAATCTCAATTTTGTATTTATGTAATGAATCATTTGATCATAGGATACGTAATCTGTATACCGTTAACACGAATCCATAGAAAAAAACAATTGATCTTGGAAGAACTATTAGTATATGAGATGCAACACAATAAACAAACAACATCCAGCATCCAGCAAACAAAGGATGTCACGTATTTAACGGTAACGTCTTCGCGTTGTGAGGTCTAGATATTTACTTGATTCAAATACGAAAACGTAATAGAGTCGCCTTTACTAAAGCCTATTAATGGAATTCACGGAGCATCTAACCATTTGACGTTTCCATGGTAACAGGTGCTGGCTTTCCAAATATCCCCAAAATTGATGGCTAGCAGAGGCCTGTTCAATAAGAATTTACAATGTGAGAAAATTGCTTTCTTTTCCAATAGTGGAAGTGGTTGAATGATTTCCCAAGTGATAGCCTTGTTTCTTGACTGATTGATTAATATGCTGTGTAAGCAAAATAGCTTATTATGCCGACGGAAGAACCTTAACGAATGAAGTATGTACATTCACAGCAATATTAGCTTTTCACACTTAAATATGGACAATCGAATAATGTCAATGCCAAATCACATGGATTATTTAGTTCTAGGTTGTATTATTAAAGCATTGCACATTGCAGTGTATTTGTCTTCAGCTGCAGTGCATCGATATTGTTAAACTGCACTGATTTGTTTGCACTCAAGGGCATATCGCAAAATAGTTGTAAATTAATAAATATTTTTTTTGGATATTTGAGCCATTTTCTTACGCCCTATTACTAAGAAAAAAACTATGTATATGCAATTGTAGGCGTGCATTGTACAATGTGTTGAACTGTACGTTATTATTTATATAAGCTTCAAACGTAATACAAATATAATAAACAATAACGAAAATTGTTTGATAACTGGCACAAAGTTCGTGATTGTTATCAGATAACCCATGGCAAGGAGTAAGATGATTTAATCAAGAGTGATTTTCGGGCAATTTGCAAGCAAATAATAGATACATATTAATAAGTTTCCAACACGATCTTAGCCTGTATGTTCAATTATATTTAAACTGTCGATTGAGAACTATATGTTCGCTACTCCGTCAATCGATATAAGAAATAATTTTAAATGAGCTCTGCAATGACGTTAAAATAGCATAACAAACAACATGGCAGGAATGTATGCATGTATAGCGACCCATAATGACGACCCAATATGGCGTCGTATCGATTTCAGAAATATTTTAAAATAATTATTTTTTGCAGAAAATATACTTTACATACGATGATAAGGGTATGTCTTATATAACAACTGTTAATTTCACAAATTAATTGGTATATGTATGCTAGTAGGAAACGAACAAATCCATTTATTTGTCCTAATCTTATTGCATCACATGTGGACTTTAGGATTCTTCAGCTGCGGACGTTGAACCACAACATTAAAGCAGCATGGAGCCTAAATAGAAATTTAAATTATTTACATAACTCAATGTCAAATGGCATTTTATCATCATTTTATAAATATGCTGAAATAAGTAGCGAGCAAAAGATGTTCCATCCCAATAACATAAATATAACACGGATAATTGAAGATATAACATGTAAAGGTTTCCGTTTCTCGAGAGCCGAACAATAATATTGAGAGGAATAACATGACAACCAGTTTTGCCGAGCGTCATTCGGAAGTGCATGCCCCTTTTGATTGACAAAAGTGTATACGCGCACAAATATCAAATTATTACACTACAAGCATACACACACAAATACATAAACATTTTGTAAATGGTATATTAATAAACCGACTGAAAACTACTAAATGTCCATTTAGCCATACGCGGTCATAATGCTCGCGTAATATACGCATTACGTTAATTAACTTACTTAATAGAGGTGCATTATTAATTGGGTCGTTAATACGTAGCGAATTCATCTTGCGAATCATGTTATCTCTACGAAGTAAGAAAAACAATCACTAAATCATCAACAAAAACATATATCACACAAGATGGCAATTCGTCTTGCCGCCTAAATATTAAACGGTGCATAAATCAATGCGGGGAATCACGTGGTCAGATTTGAGAAAAAATGGCCGCCAATGCCTCGATTCGATGGAGTAATTGAGTCTTCAAACAGGTACATCTACCGTATTACTTACTTGTTTTTAATCGGATGACGCCTATCATAGGGCCAGCCGGAAACGGTTTCAGCGAGTATCAACCGTTTTCCTCTGGTTGGTCTGAGTGTGGAGATAAATAATGGAATATTTCGCGCTTTCCTGAACCGTCAATTGACATTGAACACGGACTTACAATACAATCACTGTTTTCACACTAACTAGCATTGTTTAAGTACCAGTTGTTCATGTGGACGCATTTTGGTTCACAAAAATCGATAACTCAATTATTCATGGCGTTATTTTCCAGGTAAATATGAGTTTAGATTGGTTTTGACGATTGATATTGAGCACGAACATGACCCTAATACACGGACAACTTCTTGAACAACCTGATATTGAGCACGCACATGTCAAGGAATACCGTTTTCTCCGCCCAATAAGTCTAAAACAACCTCGCATCGGCATGTTCTGGTACATGTAGCGATACATATCTAATGTAATGGCACTGTAAATGTTAGTTTAGTATACGAAATTGGCTATCTGGATCATCACAAATTTATTTTCAATAGGAATTATATTGCTAGCCTGTTTCGGTGAAGCTGCTTTTTGTTATGGCTTGCGAGTATTTGAACATGTTGTTTTTCCTCAAGACATTTTTATTTATATTTGTTTCGGATTGCTGTTTTTTGCTTGAAGAAATTCCATCAGGATAGTGTCATTTAAGTGCATGTTCAATTGTTTTCAGAACAATTTCTCATGCTTATGGGAAATGTACATACAAACACAGGCTTACATTTTACCCGATTACTATACAGTTTGTGACCAGAACATGAAGTATGAATATGATTTGGCATTGGGAATGTATTTAAACAACTTGAAAACGCATTTTATTTTCTACAGATTGTGCACCGTGTTTAAAGCTTTCAGCGATCAATTCATCAAGTACTTTGCTACAATAGCTATTAAAGTGATATTAGACGCATTTTTCACTGTTGAATTGAGCTTAAAAGAATTAACAGGTCAAAAGAGTTAGTCAAAATGTGGTAACTGACCAATTATCTGCAACTCATCTTGCTAGCAGTTGTTTATAAAAAATATTTATTATATTCGATATTTTTCGTGACTAACCCAGTCCTGTAAGCTTAACTAGCCGAGGGGAACTGCCGCGTATTAACGAAAGAGATACGATTTGAGTCTATCTCATTAAGTCACTTTACTGACACCTCATTTATAACATATATCTTTGAAGATGTTTGGCCGAAGATGTGGTTGACAGAGACACGAAGGTAAATGTATTCATAATTTCAGAAATATCATATGTTTTCGCGGTGTGTCCCAGATTTTTAAACTAACCACAAAAAACGTTAAAACGAAAGTACGGTTAATATTCAAATGCTTAATTTTTCTCTTTTCGGGATATTTTTTTAGTATGTTGATGCTGCATTAACAAATATAAGTGTATATGAAGTGAAAACACCAAAAATAAAAAAAACGGTTGCGATAGACACCTATATACTGTTAGATGCGTCTAATATCACTTTAAATTATGAATAAGTACTGAAAATACGCCATATCAGACAATTTCAGACATAGAATAACGTATAANATTAAACGAACTCTTCAATTATGAGTGTGTTTGTGAATTATTGTACGACCACTTCCATTGGCTGTTTGGTATGAAGTATCTCATTACAATGCCTAATCCTACGCACGAACACTTAACCGAAACGTGATTTCTTTACATCTGACATTTCTAAATTTAATTATTTAAATGTGTGTGTCTCATCCACTAAATCCAAAATGCTGACGGCTTTTCCAAAACACGAACCATTATTATAGTTGTCATAGAAACCAATCTTTTTGAGCTCCTGGATAAGAGGATAAAAATTACATAGTGAATAAAACTTCGTGTGCCTGAAAAGAAGATCGTATTTGTTTAATTTTTAAATAAGATCCGGAAAAGTAAATAATTGAATATTGCGGACAAGTTATGACTTAAACTAAACTGTGCATTTCTGATTATATTGACAAAGCCTTTGTTGGTGTTGCATGTGTCCGGCAATCATAAATCGTGTCGTTTATCTTCTGCATTTATACCAATGAGTAAGACATGGCTGAATAACACATATACAAATAATTTATGTGCTTAAAACGTAATTCACATAAAATATGCAAAATCGTCTACATTATTAATTTTGTAGAACCTTCACAATAATCATAATTATTGCGCGCTTAACTAATACATTATAATTATACAAATAAAAACACAATCAAAGAGGTTTTCCTTAAAAAACAAAGAGCTGCAATTCCGGTAAAAACACACATATATTACTACAGCAGTGTAAATATAGTGAAACAGAGAACAAACAATCTTGAGTACAACTAGCTCCTTTTTAACATTAAGCTTGTTTTCTTGGCTCTATATAAATTATATTGGCATAAATTATTCTTCAAGTCTGTGTGTGAAATAGTTTTTCGCTGTCGCATTTCATTTTATCGTATTAGAGTCTTATTTTACAGACGTTTATTATTTTTCTTTGCTTAACGAAACGTAGTATATTGTGTTTAATTATTTCAAATTCGTGTATTTATAATATATACAGAGTGACAACTTCATGTGCTGTGCTTTATGTTTGACATGGAACAAAAACAGGATGACAAACAACACAAGTAATATTCATGACAAGCAAATACACAAACATACAAAGCACACACACAAACCCGGAGTCACCATCTAGGATTTATCAATGCGAATAAGCCGTCAACTAGTTTAAGGAGCATTTTGCCTATAGTTTGTCATAAAACATTTAAATGTAAATATTCGTAAAGCATAAGAATTATTCAAATTTAACCCTATGTCATCCAACATCCTATATGAGTGCAAAACAATCCACTTTGCGACAATATTTGCTCATAAACGAGTTTTGGTGAATACCCACAAAAGACGTCTTATTTAATGAAAGCCTTGTTAGATTTTCGCGCAGAAAAGTTATTAACAGCTGTTTAAAAAACGACGCATTCAGTAAAGAAAAATGTTTAATGAGTGAAGCATTTTATATTTGCGAATTACTTTTACATGAGCCTTGTTCATACATTTTAATGCACACTGTCTTTAACATCCCTTGCATGGGTTAAATGCCTCCAGCATTGAAAAGGACTTGTCTGATACATATACGTGAGCAACGACCTTATCTCCTGGCTCTACTATGTACAATACCGACGTATCAATATAATGTCGGTTAATAGCTATTCATAGCCTATGTTTCTTTGTTACACATTAACCGACTTAAAATAAAATTTGATTTGATGATTTGATTTGATTTGCAAGAGAATTTATACAGACTCTTAAGCTGATTTATCTTCTTTTTGACATTTAATTACTACTGTATTGGTCGTAAAACAAGCGATATGTGATTTATTGGCAATACAAGTATTTTGGTCGAAAACATAATTAGGTAGTGTAACTGATGGTGTATGGGATATAAGCTCTCGAATGTTATAGAATTACTGAGGGTGTATATCTTATACACCATCAGTAACTAACATTGTGTTGATTATATCTCACCGACTACCTTTTCCTGGCTGTGTTTAAATGATCATGCTATTTTGCTCTTGGACTAAAATTTATAACAGAAGCAGCTTTCTGTACTTTTTCTTCATTCAATTGACTACGTAATGTATGACGCATCTCGTGTTACGTAATTTCTCTGACGAAACACACCAGTTTAAGCTCGACTCTATGGATGTTAGGGGAAACAATGGTGGTTTATTTAAAAGTACGTTTTTTCTTTTTAATAATCGAACGTATTTCGGATTTAGTCTTTGATATGTTAAATTGTAAACTTTGATATGAATTAAATAACTCGCTCAGACAGGTTACGATTTCGTAAATCGTGTTTTGGGTCAGAATGGTTAGCATTCGATACAAACGTTATAAACAAATAGAGTGTTTCAAAATAAATTTGGATAAACACAAAGTGGAAGTTTATATTGTTGTAACTTTATTGTTATAAGCATTGGATTAAATTTGGCATTAATGTAAGCGTATCGTTTATACTCACTGTAGTATATATTTAATTTGATTGTCTCATGAAAGTTTTTGTTAAAATAGTGTGGGATAAATGTAATACCATGTTAATGTCAGTGTGTACATGAATTTATCCAACTCGTCTCAGATAGGTTTACACGGCTTGACCTGTTTAAGGTTGGTTCCCCGTACATATGCAAAAAGCATCATATAATAAAAAGACTTATCTAGCAGATTATCGAACAGACGCCATGTTTTTACGTTGATAGGTGTATTGAAATTACTCGGGTGTATGGAAAAAAACACCCCGTGCACGTAACCGCTCTAAGCCAATCGGATTGGGTCTTTTGTAGGAGTTGCCTTTGCTGGTTGATTACACAGTTGTATAGGCACCCGAATTAATAAAAAAACTCATATGTTAGTAATCAGCAATCAAATGAATTCATATCTGCATTGAGGGAAAAAATCATATTTGGTTTGTTAAAAGAATACAACTTTACATTGAATTGTAAAACTTAAAAAGTGTACAGTAATATAAAAACTAAAACAACATATATTTAGTTGTTTTAATTATCACTATTTGTATAATTTCCCTAAAATATCTTCAATATATCATGCCAATGCACTTTGTATAACATCATGTTCGGTTCACAAAGACATTTATTTGATATTGTTGTTAAAATGCACACACCACATTTTACCTCAAAAGAAGTTTACTGCATTGTTGTTTAATAAGCACCTTTATTCAATTGTATTCAGTTACATGTTTTTTCTTATAGACTGTAACGTTGAGTTGCAAAACATCAATTGATGTTATTTAAATATTACGGTAGACATCCAATGGACAGATACGTTAAAAATCTTGACACAGAAGTCTTATTCGTTTCAAACAAATATTGGATTTCGTGTTATTTTTTATGGACTTGTTTGCTGACAGAAATTCAATAGCTAGTTTCAAGATGTTTTTCAGTATGAGTTTTGTTTTCACGCGTGTGGTTCTTTACATCTGACCGGCTTGTTCACTGACTGCAACTTTTAAAGCGACAATTATTGAAAATCCCTAGATATGATAAATTTAACAAATGTCACTTGTATGGCAATACGTATAGATCCACTAAAGCATATCAGAATCAAGGACCATCAAAGTACGTTTCTCTATGGAAAAGGCCATAGCTAAACGTGTACAGTCTCTCTCGGCGCATGTGAGTTTAGGTTGTTGGTTTCCATAGCTGGTGATTCTTCGGGACACTACGGCTTTCGCACATAGCACCAGACCACTCCAACATTTACCTTATTTCAGTAAAACGTAAATGAAAGCTAAAACTGCAGCTTTTTTAAACTTTGATGAAAGCTTTTGTGAGTCAAGTTAGTAATGTATTAATTCTGGGCCACATTCCAGATCCGCACTTAATGCATCTTCAGAAGGACCTCATAAACTGCAACATTGTATTGTTTTATTTGTTTGCACAATAGCTATGTCGAAAGAAAAAGCACTTTGTTTATAACACTCAATTTATATGGCAACTGATACGTATTCAGACCGAAAATAGTAGGTATGATTAATTCGACAAATGTTGACTTTTTCTTCAGTTCTCCTAGTATCTTCAATTACTTAATGTATATACTTATACTGTCCGTGTGTCGACAATATACTGGAAAAACTGATGTAATAATTGGAATATAGGAACAAATATTTATGGGTATTTGAATTGAAACTCCATTATTAATATCAGGAAATATATATTTTTTTAGCAGCGCCCCAGTGGCAAATTGGCAACAGTGGCATCGATCCCAGGCGGCCAATCCAACGTTCTTCAGGACAGCTTGTATCTTGCATACGCAGGAAATCTCTTCGATGTTATTTCACAAAACACTTGGTGTCGCTGATAAAAACAATGACAAAACATCATTCAAACCTAAGAGTGAACCTCATAAGCACAAATGTATGTCAGATCTTGAGAATTGCGCCCATCAAGAACGGGTAGAATGAAAAAAATGCTTTATAAGAACACTGTACTAACTGAATGTTTTGCCATTGGTAATCGTCACCAATTTCCGAAATTGAAAGCAAATTGAAATTACAGGCGAATTTACAGGAGAAAAAAAATAAGCGCAATATGCTATCTTGGAGCGTATATTGACGAGACTTGCAGGTCTCAAAAACATGATGAAATAAAGTGTCACTCGACTATGCTGAATATTGTTACTATCAAAATTACCCGTAAACCTCTTTTTGACCGGCAACCGCAATCCTAGTAGTTTGTCTTTTTTGTTATCACACCTTGACTATTATTGTGTAATTGTATATGGTGTTGCGTAAAAGAGATTTAATAAATTCAGCAATCATAGAATATGTGTGCTAAACTTGTTGTGCAATACGGAAAATACGATAACTCAAAACATTCACTATAGGTATACGCTGCTTGCCCATAAGAGCTGGTATATCATTTAAATTACTTACTTGCTTGTGCAAGTGCTCTTATAATTAAGCTCCATGCAACCTGCTAATCAAAATTCTTGCCGGCTCGGAAGTTGATCCTCAAATATTCTGAGAAATCGTATGTTGCGACATTTAAAAAGAGGGACACACTCAGGGACAGAAGTGTAAGCACGGCCGGCCGAAGTCCATGTCCGGATTTGCCATTAGAAATAAGTAAGTCCAGCTCATTAAAGGATATTAAAAACGTCGTGTTTTTTTTAACCCAATATTTACTAAAGTAATAGGCAATATCCTTTTCCTTTTTTAACGTTCTTTTTATAAATATTTAAAAATAATGCAATAATTCATGTTTTTTTATGTGTGCCCTTTATTGTCTTTATTGCTTTATGCGATCATTGAAGGTGTATGGTAAATGCATTCTTTGTGTTTTTAATATCTGAAATTGTCATCTGTATATGATATTTTATCGTATTACAATTACTAGCACTGTCTTTAGTTTTGTCTTTAATTGTGGAGGTTTCTTACATACCGTAATGTTATTACGTTCGGTCAGAGTCACAATAGTATGTGATGACAAATTATAGAATGATTTAACAGCCCCACCAAAGTCATTTTTTATTATTGAGAATCTTACAGTTTATCTTACCATTTGTCGTTTCCATGGTAGCGGTTTCGTGTGGATTCCGAAATATCCTCCAAAATTGATGGCAAGTGTAGGAATGGTCAATAGTTATTTACATAGTGAGAAGATTGCTCTCTGTTTTGACACTCGAAGCGGTTGATTTCTCATGGTATCAAAGTTGTAAAGCTGTTGATTACACAGTTTTATAGACGCTGGACTTTATCACGAGTCTCAGGTGTAAATAATATTTAATCAATTGTATACATACCCACATTTATGGAAGAATGTACATTTTAAGTTTAAGTACACGTGGTAAATGCTTTGTGAACGTTTAACGAGTAAATGCATACAACAACACAACCAAATCTCATTATGTTATCATGAACATGCAGGATCAAAGGACTTTCTATTGTAAAAATGCACGTGCAAAATTAACCGCCAACCGGTTCATCACATAAGTTGTTATATATTTACATAAAACTAATTATAACAAGACTATTGCCAAGCAATGATGTCTCCTACCGGCTCCACCATTGTCAGAAATGTTGTTTTTTTTTTTTTTTTTTTATTTTTNTGTCCATGTTTTAAGTTTCGTGAAAAATATGAAGAACTTTTAAAGTTATCGCAGGATCCAGAAAAGTGTGACAGACTGACAAACTGACTGACTGAAAGAAAGACAGAGCGCAAACCAAAAGTCCCCTCCGGTGAAACCGGTAGGGGACAATAAGCTCTTATACTTATTGTTTAACTTTGTTTCACATTGTGTTGCAAAACATTCGTTTGTTTTATTTATATATTTCGGCAAACATTATATAGACAGTGACGTTGAATAAAACATTACACTGAAGTATGGCATAGCATGCATTGAATCACATATTATTTTCCTGCCTTTTAGCTGGAAGAAATTCGATAGCTCGCCGAAAGAGTTTTTACAGTATGAGTTACATTTTCCCTTCATTCGTTATTCACATCTTAACGGCGTGTCATCTGAATTCCCTTTTTAAAGCAGCACTCATTGAACCCGTCCTAGTGGCAAGTTTGAAACAGTGGCGCCTCAACCGCTAAATTGCAGCGTTCCTGATGGGAATATATATCGGTCACTTGTGGTATCCTGCCTACGCCGGTACTTACTTCGATGATATTTCACCAACAATCTCCGGTTTTTGATTCGCTGATGATTACAAAAAAAAATCGTTCAAACCGTCTTAACCTCATAAGAATTTTTTATTATTTAACTATTTGCGTAACAGAAAGAAACTATTATTTCTTTACAAGCGATCATATTTATTTTGCAACTTCATAGCCTTCTTATATTATGAATAATTAAGCAATATTGTATGTGCATTGTATGTGTCTCATATAATACCTAATATTGCTAAACGTGATTATTATTGTTTTTTTTAATGCATACTTAATGTTTTTAATATACGAATTCTGGATCTGTATATATGTATAATCGTTTTTTTAACACAACCAAATCTCATTATGTTATCATGACGTGTTTGTGCGATTTATTTAATTTTATTATAGTATGTTTAAAAATTCTCTGAAGCCTTACATATAGCGAGGGAGTAGTGTCTCAAAAAAATAGACGTGAAATCAGATAAAAACAAAAGTTTCAATTGAATTCATTAATCAAAGAAATAATTCGAAATGCAGACGTTACCTTTAAACTATAAACGTCTTTACGTCAAAATCTGGGAATGTAATCAAGCATTCAACACGATATAATTCTCTCAAATTGAACTCGAATGCATATCCTTACAGCTCGGATTTTCGATATAATTAAATTCAGATTTTTGTTTTGTTACTAAGCATAACTTTCAAACCCTTAAAGCACTTTTTATATCAAAAGATATTGTCAGGTGGAGTGTGGAGAGTTCGAATTATAATTCTACCAGCATTATTTATAAGGATAAATTTTCGTTGTCATTGTATTTGTAAATATTTCTCATTACTTTTACTTTAGAAGGAATTGCAACTCCACTTTGATTGAGTTTAAGTGTTTCCATATATGTCTAGATTGAATAAGGTAACCCACTAAACATTAGAGTCATTGGGTTTAGTCTACGTGTATTGTAGAAGTAGATCTTACAGCATTGTGTAATGGTTATGTTCTTATTTAACGTATCCTTAGTATGACATTATGTATCCTTGATCTAAATCCGAAGAGCAATCAATATATTGATATGAATATATTTTTGTATAGCACTGCGTGGAATGATTTGGGTCCGTCGTGAAACAAGTCCATCGAAAATGTGATTACATGGTTAGGTTTCCGACAAAAATGCTGACGAATGAGTGAGGTAGATTAAACATATATCAAATTTTAGAGTCTTTATAGCTTTTTATAGTATAATTTTTAGTATGAATTTTATGTTCTGTTAAAATACTGTGAAACATTTTTAAGTCTTATGATCATTAAGATGCAAGGATCTCATAATTATTCTTAAACTTATTGTATGCTACAAAGTGTGTTTATTAACTACATATGCAGTGTGTAACTTTCTTAAGCAACTTCTGTGATATAATGAACATGTGATTATATTTGTTCATTCTTAATCAGTAATATACTTTATTAAACAGTAAATATTTGATACATATACATTATTAAATATCTAATACATGACTGTTTCATGGTTACTGCCACCAATATCAAGGACCACAATGGAAATAAGTGAAAATCATTTTTCTCTTTTTTGTGTTATCCTTGGTATTGTGTGTGCATTCCATGGTTTGCTATGTATATTGCTGTGATAATATATTTTATATTGTCTGCATTATGTAGTAACTATGTAATGTTCATATTTTTACCGAATAAAATCTATCTATCTAAATGATAAAAGGGCATTCAAACCTGATCATAAAAACTCATGGTAGTTTGTATAATGTTAGTGACATTCAAGGTTGCTCTTTAGTTGCAATGCCTTGTGTGTTTTATTTAACTATTGATTTAAAGTGGGTATTTTGTTTTCCACAAGAAACGAATGTGTCACTACAGAACGTTAAGGTTTAAGAATGAAAGTGTCTAAATTAAGCATTTTTCTTCGCTTATGAATACAGTTGCAAACAAGACAGGCCACAGTCTAATGCAAATTAATTCTGAGGATATATCAACAATTGCAAGATCGTTTATATCTCCAATACATATGGCCAGAGCAGGGTCCTCTTAAACAAAACTTCAATTTGTATACATGGTGATTGCTTATTAACGTTTACACTTTATCGTGAATAACGTTATACTTTTCGACCAAGTATAGATCCATCATTATGATTGTAATTTGCTTTCAATGCTGTAACTGAAACAAATATTGTGTGATTATAGATACGCGATTATATAAACTTAAGTTATTTGTTCGAAGACAACTTAATGAACTGTTTTCAAATAACATGTTAAACAATTTATATTTCTGTCACACGGTAACTTAAATAAAATATAAGCAAACATTAAACTTGCATTTTATTGAGTGTATGGTTTCTGAAACATTGTGCAACACAAAAGCCATTTATTTCGTGATATCTCCAAGACAACAGGCATTTATAACCATGGCAACCGTGTTTCATGGAAAATGTTCAATCTTGCGAGAAAGTGAATTAAGACTCATATTGAATTTAACTTCTATATCTGCATTTCCAGACGGACTTATACGTTTTTGGGATAATATGATAGTTTGATGCGTGTTTATAATACACATAAAATATCGAAATGTCACCATGCAGAGGAAAGTATTTCCCTTTTTCTTGTGTTGTTTTATGTAAAAGAAACTGAATAAAAAATAAACACACGTTTGTTTTGATTTTTAAAAGAAGTCACATGTTGTATTTGGATATGTTAACATTATGAGCATATACTACTACAAGTGTTTGTATATGTATATGTATATAAGTGGTATTATTTAATAATGAACTGACCTCATACACCATGCAAACTTACTTGTTGCTGTGGTATTCAAAGGTAATCTCAAATATAACAGAAAATCGACTGTTTTAATTTATTCCATTTTCAGCTGACATAAATTTCGATATTTGTAGAGACATTTGCCTCACTTTGTCTTAATATGATTTCAATACATAATTGGGTCATCATTTCGTTTTAATGTGATTTTTTTTATTCACATCCGCCCGTTAAAACAGACAGACCAACAATAAAAAAGACATAGTCAAGAGTTTCTCGACCAACAGGGATGCTCTACTATCCATTTACTATTTACTTAAATAAACATATCATTTAAAGTATTTTCTAAAATGTATGCTTTTGTCCGCATGACACAATAAAAAAATATGTGTCGTGTAAACATGTCAATGACAAAATTATTCAATCCTACCAAAACGTTTTGTTCTTGTTTTTATTTTCGTATGTTTATTTATATATAAAATGTATTCACTCCACATTTATAAATTTATTAGATGTTTATTGAAAGCTTAACTTATGTTTTATTGCCTTTATGTCATACAATATTAAAGTTAGGTTCGTATCTTATGCATATCTTAACATCAAGTACATGCTCATGCATATGTCACAGACAACACAACTTTGATAGTGTTACAGCTGATATTTTCAAATGTTACATAACTGATTTGTATTCGCACTTAAGAAGAGAAACTCATGTTGATAAAATCATAGCCAAAATGCACTATGGTTTAAATTGGCATTGCAAAAGCTGTGTTGTTTCTGTCTAAGATCACACTTGCATGGTCTATTCATCGTCTGTACGGTTGTGAAAGGGGTATATACAACTAAAAACAAATATAATGTTTGTCCTCTTTTCTAACCTGGTTTAAAAATGCAATATAATGATACAATGCTAGGGCATGTAAATAAGTAAAAATGAATAATACGTGTTACTAGAACAGTAATTTAAACACTGTATAAAATCCTTTCTTGGCTTCTACTAACAAGAGTCACCATACTTCTGAAAATCAGGTTAAACATGTTTGCTTCAATATAGTCAGGGGACAAATAAATAACCGTATTTATTTACAGGAAAGTCCCGGGATATAGTCTGCCAATGTGTTCTAAACAATTATTCATAAAGTATCTACTACTTACAGTGGTGCGTACACGTTTATGTATAGGTAATGTTTGACTCAACTTATCCCAAAACTGTTTGGACTCTAATGTTAAGCCAAAATTAAAATAAACAATACCATCGATCGATCCGTTGGTACACTGAAGAAGTCAATTGAGTGTGTTCAGCTTTCTTAACATATTTTGATTCGTTTGTTACGCACATAGTTATACTTTAAACAATTAATTTGGGTTAATGTTGGAAATATCAACTGTCACTGATCATTGATAATTAGATTTCTTTCTGGAAGTTTCCAACAAAAACATAATAACGGTTACACATAGCTGACTTTTATACACAAATGAGCCAAGTTCCAGTTTTAATCAAGATACGGCATTTGGCAACAATACGTATTTAACATTCACCACATTATCTAACGATGTTATATGGCAGTACAAATGAGCGTTATAAGCGCATTGGCATATATACAAAGGATAATGTGAACCAAAGGCATACAACCACTAAAATAATGCATTCAGCAATCATGTAAATATAAAAAGGCATTCGACCATGATAGCTCTAAACACTTCCGTGATCATTTGAACTTGAAGTTTTACCTTTGGATAAAGAGGCATAACAACCTAATGCCTTCTGCTTTTCGACTCAATATTTTGGACGATTTTCAAGGAAAATAAATTAAAGGACAAACAGGATATAAAACGGACATACAATAGCATACAACATTCAAGGGTAACAATTGTCTTGAATAAGCGTGTCTGGCGTTTGATCTAAATGAGCACACAATTAAGAACGGGTTTACAAAATCATTTTTAAATCATTTAAACGTCACCGGAAGGAAAGCTAAAATCGAAATACATGCGCACACAATCCTAAACGAAATACATGTGTACCCAAACCAATACTCTAGTGCGCCAACATGAGTGAAATCATCAGTACTTGATTGTTTTTTGTTTGTTTTTTTTCAATTAAATAATAAAACTTGATATTCATTAATTGCTGAAGAGAATGGATTCTTTAGAATAAAACAATGCACAACGACTGTAGTGAAGCGTAAAAAACCCATGATGTTATTTGGAAAAGGAATCTGCAAAATGTTCGAAACACTAATGCGTTCGATATCTTTAGATTAAGGCAATATTTGCGCAAAAGAGAACAAATAAACGAATCCGCAAAAATCGCAAATGCATTCAAATGCGTTCACCACTTTGAAACGGTACATGTTTTACAGACTGTTTAACACGGTTTGCTGGGATCAAAACCTAAAAAATGGCGAAGATTTATTTAAACAAATCAACGTTCTCAAATAATTAGCATCATGTCATAACAATTCAAATAAAACAGCATTTGAAAAGATTCCAGATAATGACGATATACTTTGATTTCAAAAGAGGAAAAATATAAAATGCTACAAATAAATTACAACTACATCTAATATTAAAACTTTGATGAATAGATGAAGAAACAATGATTTAATCACCGTCATGCAATGTCTGGAAGAAACTATGATGCAGGTAATTAAAAGTTAAATCAAATACTTTTGCTGTATATGTAAATGTATATTGATAAGAGGGTTAAAAAAGGTTAAAATACAATTATCTGTCATATAGTGGTTATGTTTATATTACCAATCACACTCATCTCAAGACATTTTGAAGACGACCAGTCTAAGAACACGTCTGTCCTTAGTCTTGTACACGTCTTGATTTTATATGTGTGTTACTTGTACAAGTACGTATTGAGTATCCAGTATACAATGTATTCTATCGTTACGCCTATGTTTTATATGGTTAGTCTTTGGATCCGTTTCGTTCTGTGATGACACATAACACGATTAATGAACAAAAGTGTTTGGATTGTATTCGAGAAGTTTTTTTACTATTTAACGTAACCATAGAAACCGGTGTGCATACTATTCAAAATACCGGCACAATTGACTTGTGGAAAGAGTTTACTTGGAAAGAGGATTGCTTTCATTTCGTCCCGGATTTCGGTTTGTTGATTCCCCATACCCCTGGGAGGCTAGGCTATTTTATATTAAAAGTGTGTTGACCTTTCATGTATGTATCACATTAATTATCTTGTAATTCGTTCCAAATTGTTTTATAATGAAAATAATGATGTTTAAAAAAAGCATACACAATCAATATATTAATCAATACAATTGATAGAGCTTGGGTAAACAAAGAAAATAAAACACAACTATGTTTAGGTGTATAATTTCACAATGATATTAGTTCTAAATGTATGATACGCCTGAAGAAAAAATACATGCTATCAAGTTTAACAATTTATAGAAAATATTAAAATTAAAGTCAATTAATTATGAATATATACTCAAACATATAAATGCGTATGAGATATATAACTTATCGTAAACTATTAAAATTAATACCACGATTATTTATACTATTCCGATTTCACAATAAGGCAATACAAGCATTCACATTTTCAGTTAAATGTTCAACCTATAAAACGAAACAAACATAAATGTAATTGGCCATGTACGAGATCTACTAGCCGTATGTATCTTATACTGGGTAAATGATGAAAATAATTGAATGTTACATTCATTAATTCTACATAAAACAAAAACTTTGAGAAATGACGTTTATGTGAATAAAAGCAATATTTAATTAATGCATCGTCGTTTATTTTTACTTCAGGATTATTTGTGATGTCGGCACCGTCTGACGGCCACCAGACGGACCGGCATTACAATGTGTACCATTATCATTAAGTTTATTATATAGCTATATAGCTATATCCATGCATTATACTTCTTAAAAGAAATTTGAGGTCAAACTTATTCAAAAACGTTCACAGAAAATTTAACTTTACATGTTTTTGACTCCATTTATGTGTTTTACAGTGTAAAACTAGTTGGAAACTGAGTAGTGCTATGATTGACGCATTTGTATAAATACTTTTGTATAAAGTGACGGTTTCATAAACTGTTTACTGTATGTTAATGTCAAACTAATAAGTGAAATCTCTTTGTGTTAACTCAAACTATGGAGATCCGTTGGGTGTATGCTGCATCCGTAAATCAGTATTATATATATATAATAATATAACCCTAACCCTAACCCTAACCCTAACCCATAAATATATATGATTTTCTTGCTTAAGACTAAGATTAAAAATACTCTCATAACGGTATAAACATTAATCGGTTATTAGTGGCACACAATTACTGCCCAATAAGAAGTCCATCTTTCCAATTAATTTAATAAATATTTTTTTTTTAAATGTTAATGAAGAGCAGAAAATCTTAACTCGTATGAGATAATGCATTGACTAATGTTAGAAAATATTAAACTAAATGGCCCGCTATGCTAATGCTTTCATATGCTTTATCAGCAGGAACCATAACACATTTAAATAACTGTTCATTAAGAGACTAAGCTCACTTTTAGGGAAATGAGATTTATGTGGCATATCAAGAGGCTTTTTATAGAAGCATGTTTTATTAACAGTCAGTTAAAACACGTTATGTTTTCAAAAGAAGTGATTATTCTGCGTGTTTAGTTTAGTATAATTGTTTGAAATACACCTGTAAAGGAAACATTATTTCATCAATATATTTATCAAAATTAATTTAAAAATGGAAGGATATTTAGGACTTCTGCGAGGTAAGTTTCTAAGATCTCATTTGTTATTACCGTTTCCAGTAGTAACACTACTTATTGTTTGACACAAACAGTTTGAATGAGCACTTTTGAAGTACTTGTGCATTTGTGTATTTGTGTATATGAAACAAAGTTTAATTAAAACAAATATTCGATAGACAAATTAATAAAATACAAAATTGAAGCTTTGGTTAAGCTATATTTTAACTTCGTTAACAGATGAACGAATGTTCTGGGTGCACTGACATGCATTTAAGTTGGTAAATTATTAAATAAATAATATAATTAAAAACTTAAATGCTATATTAAAGACGTCAAGGATATTGCAAAACATACAGAATTTGAATGCTACAAGCACATACTTGCATGGAAAGCGTGGAATAATTCGACACAGCCACTATTTATATACAGTTGTGCGTGGAGGACTGTGTAAACATTTGAAAATGGTTGCACAAAATCAAATGTTTTATTCTTTCACGAGAAGAACCTTGTTAAATGTATGTTTTATTGGGAGGCGGTAAACTACAACGGGCGAGGCATGGTATGGTATTGCGCAAGGGGGGGTTAGAGGGTTATGGTTAGGGTTAGGGTTAGTGTTAGGGGTCGGGTTAGGGTTTGGGTTAGCCTAAACCCAACCCTAACCCTAACCCGACCCCTAACCCTAACCCTTACCCTAACCTTTTTTTTGAGTTATCACCCCTATACCATGCCTCGCCCGTTGTAGTTTTCCGCCTCCCATGTTTTATTGGTTATTCTTAATTTGACCATTTTTAACTTTCTTGAGACCTCAATAATTGCTTAAAGAGGCATATCGATGGTTGTTCCCCACCTAAATATAGACATGTAAAACAATAGTGCGCATCACCATTTTGAAACATACATGTATCTAATTTCAAAGTTGAATGCTCTTTTAAAAATTTCTGCAATGCTTAATGTTGTTCGATGCACACCTATTGTTGTATTTAACCAGAAAAATTGCATACCATTTTTAAATAAACGCCTTTATAGGAATTTAAACTCTTAAATTGCATACCTCAATTAAAAATGTACATCACTTCAACATTTACCCAACCTTTTTATAATTGACAACTTCTTTTAATGAGCGCTCATAAAAACGGGGCCTATGCGTTAACCTCTTTTGTAATGACTACTCATTCAACAGGTGATCTTAATTAAACAAATTTCTGAATTTATTTCTTTGTCACTGCGTTATTTTGTGGGGGCCTATTATTCTAAAGAAAACATTAAAGTAGCTTTAATAAAACAAGTTATTTAAAAAGATGGTACGAATTTGTTGTTGAGTTTATCTATTGATTAATGAATAGGAAAGGCTAGTGTGTATATTGTGATATCTGATATTACTGTATATGTAAACTATTATTTGGAGTATGCTTTCCTCGTGATATTTTTTATTATTTACAGTTCCATGTATTGTTTCCGGCAGAAAATGACAAGTATTACATGTGACAAATTATAAGTTAAATTGACGGAAGTATGTCCATTTTGTTTTTACTTTCAGGAATAGATATGACATTTGTTTACATGTGCAAATAATTGACACATATTATTCTACAGACTTAATATACCAAGTTCCTCTAAGGTAGCATATCCCAAAGGCCTGTGGGGACACATCAATCGCATTCAAAATTTTACTGTAATCTAGTTGTGAGACGTTTACACCAATCTTACCACTTTACGTTCCCATGATCGTTTAGTGCTGCATCCAAAATATCCTCCGAAATTGATGGAAAGTGTTTACATGGTCAATACGCATTTATATTACGAGATAAGTGTTCTCTGTTTTCGTTACTGGAAGCGGTTGGTTGATTCCCCATGGTATTTCCGGGCGTCTTAACGGATTGCTTGCAGATAAAGGAAATTTTCAAAACACTCGACTGCATTTAGATTCTTAACGGGAAATGCTTTAAATGTAAGTGTATACATACTGACTGGCGTGAATATACAGAGCATTTCACAAATGAATGAAAACAATTCTGTAAACATAAAATGAACGTATTATTGAAGCTTTTCCGGACCACTGACAAAGAATATGTAATTTATGAATTAATTGAACTATAAATAAAATAGAAAAATGTCCGATTACAATCCAATCAGGAGAATAATCAAGTAGTACAAGTAGTATACGGTTTGCTAACTAATACATTGTAAAAAAATAAAAACACGAACATTTTGTACCTTACGTTCAATTTCTTTCTTTACAAATACCGTATATTTTCTTGACCACTCTGTTTCCATCGTAATACGTCTAATGTGTGTGTTTTTTTTTAAGCACCAGCAATATTGAAAAGGTTGTATTGTATTTACTTATTCCGGCAGACAAACTATGGACAATATTGCAGTATTAACTAAAATAAATCATAACACAGTTTAAGTCTGTTTCATTTCAGATGTAACAGAAATTGGATTTCGCGTTATTCGACTGCATTTCTAGTTGACAGAAAGTCGATCGCTCGCCTCCACAATTTCTTAAAAATGAATTTAGAATTCCCTTGGGTCATCCTTTATTCGTCTTCAGTTTTCCCGCTGACGCTGAGACCTTGTTGAGAATTCGGTACATACAAGGATTCATGTTTTAAGTAAACCAAATGCCGTTTTGTAGATTATGAACTATGATGAATCGACCCATTAAAACATCACTTAGCCCACTCAATATATATATGGTATTTATACCGTACTTCTCATAAATAAAGCAACATAGTCAAATAATAAGAAAATGATGACGGTTATACTACGCCGACTTTCTAATAAAAAAATTATTTAGTTATGCTGATCTAAACCTACCACATATAGTGAATTAACATTCTCTGCATATAAATGGTAAAGTTTCTTACCGAAACAGTATACTTGAATGTCAATTAGATTTTTATTTTGTTTTGAATTGCGTTTATTGTTGAAACATGAAGATAACTTTTTCCAGATTACTTACGTTTTTTGTGTCCGACACGTGTTATTGTATGATTGCAAAAAAAAGATATAACCTATGAAAAATAACAAAATCGTGTAATGAAATCAGAAAAATCAAATGATGCATATGCAACACATCTAAAGTTATCAACATTAAGGTTAGTAAAGTGTAAAAGTGTCTACTCATCTATTCAGATGTAAGAAAGGCTTAAACATTATTCACAGACTAATGCATAATGTTTTTCTCCATACAAGTTTTTTTTAATTGAACAAAATCATCTGCATGTAAAGTGTCCTGTAAATACTATAATCTTAAGGATGAATATAATACGTTTGTTAATATTAATGAGTTATAACCAAGATTATACCGTTGTTGGGGATTACATAACAATACAGTGCAAGAAAAGAATGACAGACATTTAAAGTAAAAAGAAGGCTTCATTCGCTGTCAAAAGAATCAACATTAGTGTATTGAAAATGATGTTTTTTTCTTAAGTTATCATATTCATAATTTGTGTATTTCTTGGCTCATGTTATACTTGGAATGCATTAAATCATGTTACACTTGTATAAGTATAGCTTAATAAACGAAATTACATAATTAATGGCTCTCACAGACTTTGTTGAATATCCAAGTAGAAAATGTCTTAATTCATGAAAGGAAAGGACTGTCCTGGAAACATTTCTTTATTAATTTCTTTAGATATCTGACATTCCGAGAATAAATATTCTTAACTCTCCTGGATTGTTTTGCAAAAAAGGAGTAACATGGATCATCAGCAATTTCCATTTTATTCAAAATACTATTTGTTCCAAGTATCCTGTGAATTAATCTGTATTGGAACAAATTAACCTTTACATCATTGATTACTAAAAAGGGTATTATTAAGGTGTTGAGTTGTATACACCATATTGCTTTAACTGACGGTTGGTAATTATTTGTATTCAGAATGGTTTATAGTAGATTATGTTTTCTGTATAGGTTGTAATAATGGGGGGGAGAAGGGTTTGATAAGTTGTTAGGTAGGACAAGATATACAATATTGTTTGCACACATTTATATATTGCTCTTGTCCATTCTGTATAATTAATTAATGTTTGTTCAAATTGTACATTCTATTTAATTCCTCTACAGAAATAAAGGTTCCATTTTTTAATAAATCACCTATACAATTAATTTCAGAATCGAACCATGGCTTAAAGAAAATACTTTTGTTTTCGATCATTATATTTGGATTATAAAAATAGTGGATACAACAAGAATAGCAATGTGTTTTCTTCTTATTTACTATACTTAAATGAGAAGCTTTTTAAAACATATACACCCAAAGAGTGTGAAATTATGTTGGGTATATGTAAAGCATAATGATAACTGTAATTAAAGAGTGTATGATTTACAAAATACGGTTTTGTGATATCCATCCGATTTCCCCTTAATGATTGAAATCTTTGTAACCAGGTTACTTAAGTTCTGGAATAAATTCATCCAAAGTGATCATTATTAAACCTACTTCACTATATTTTTTAAAAACGTTTGTAAACTTGTTTTACTATGCCCATCCCAAATACAAGATTTATTAACTTTAAAAATGGTATTGGGTGTGTTAGGCAATGATATGAACAAGTGATTTAATAATGATACAATGAGTTTTTTCCAGTAACAATCCTTCCAATGGGTGTTCAATTATTATTTTATTCTACAATATCTTCATTCTAATTTATGTTTATTATTTTTGACAAGTTGCAACATGAAAATTTATTCAACGGATTTTAAAGCTGTCTTGTTTAACTTCTTTAAAGTGTATCCAATTTCATTTCCATTTTGTTTGTAATAAATATAGTTGTGCTTGCCAATCCATACAACATTTGTTTTTATCAAAATTTACATTAAGACCTGAACTATTTGCAAAATCCGGTAAAACAGTAAGTGTTTCATATAAGGATTGTTCAGTACCGTATAAAACAATATTAGTTTCGTTCGCGAACTGGGATAATTATGTTCAATTTCATGCAAAAAAAATTGCTATACCACTTATATTTTTGTTCTCTCAATACAAATGACACAACATCAGCGCAGAGGATAAAACTATAACTTCAGAGGGGATCTCTTCGTCTTCAGCCCATTTCAATAGGGTGAAAAATAAGATAAGTAACAACACTGAAAAACAGCTGATTTAGAATCTTTATATAAAACCTGAAACTAACACTTTATGTCTGGAACGAAATATAATAAGGACAGTTAATTTTTTTACAAAGGACCACACCAATCAAACGAATACCTTTACGAAGTATATAAGGAGAAGTAAACCCGGGATCAAGGAGAAGTAAACCCGGGATCTCATTATCTTCACTTTTCAGTTTCTAATTATTTGCCATCATCAATAGGCCAATGTTCCGACTTCCAAATATAGTCCGGCAGAACATGAATGACATATACCCGACTTTGAGGTGTATAGTAAATGTTAAAGATTTTTTGGTTAGGTGGCATGTTACTGATTAAGAATCCAAATAATGTCGGGCTGGTATATTTGGGGGTTTTGAGAAATCCAAGATGACCTCCAATATGGCCGTCGTTTTTAGCATTTTAACGTATGTGGTGATATAAACATTACTTAATCCTTTAATATGGATCTTTTCAGCCTAAAATAAAATGATGTTATGATGGTAAATGTATTGGAAGTGAATTAATCGAAATCAAATTGCTTATGCAAATAATTGCTGTTAACATTCCATTCCACTACATTGAATCGAAATTTCATGCAATACAAACTGAACTTCTTGTATTTCTGAATGGCATTTTGTAAATACCATCCAATATTATCCGCTAAAATCCCTTCAATGTTTTAATTTACCTATACATGAAGAGATTACAGACACGGAAACTTAAACACAACATATAAATGAAGTGAATAATACACTAGGTGCGAACTTCGTGTCCACATATTCGTCAAGCATAAATGGTTTACACCCGTTGATTCACATCGGCTAAGCATGGATTACATTATTAAATTACTTTTAATGCTAAATTATGTTCCTACGCTATAAGTACATTGTTATCAAAGATGTCTCCAAAGCTAGACAATAGTAGTCCTTCATGATAGGGAATATGATAACTGGCATACTATAATAACGATCAAGTGCATTACAGATTGCATTGGGTGTTGAAATGAGATATTCAAAACCTCTTACCAGTAAGTTGCATGAGTATAACATAAAATGTTCGTATGACGAGGTGCTTCCGTTCAATAAATCAGAAGCCATAAGTGAAAACAGAGACAAGAATATATGCGATTGTAACGCAGCCGCTGGTTTGATCCAAGCCGTGGTCGGTAACTTTGACTTCGACATTTCGTCCCAGAACTGTATAGTGTATACACACTCACTGGCGATGTTGATGACGCAATCAGAATCTTCCTCTTTAGACGACACTAATTTTAGCGAGACCACACAACGCACAGCAAAATCCGATATGGCCAATCCGATAGAGTATGCAATTGATATTGAGCGATTTCAAGGACCGAAGAAACAACAGATACCAGTAGAAATGGCACAACAATAGGTTTTGCCACTGAAACAGCCAAAATGGTTGTGTCCGCGAATCATGCGAAGCGAACTGACTTTTGACTTTTTCAAGATAAACTTACCACAGAGTCATGTCCTGAATACAATGGATAAAATACGCGGTTGTGCCGGGGCTGGAGTATACAGTCAGATTCAAGACAAAGGTAGATTGCAGACCAAGACACGATAATGACATCTCTACAAAAGGCAAAAGTAGTATTATCACTGAATGGTCAGAACTTCACTGTGCAAACAGGTGATCTATAACTATATTGGTGTGAATAACTCTTCGTCAAAGTCCAAACCCATTAAATACGGTGTTTCCCAGGGCTCTTGTGCCGGTCCATTTAAAAACTTCATATACATCGCAGCGCTGAATCAGGTCGTCCAAAAATATACATCTGGTCTGTATGGCTACGCTTACAATCACAAAATCACATTCAAACTCAACATGAAAATTCTCAAAATGAATAATCGGTTTTACAACATATCGGTAATTGTTTGCAAGACGTCATTGACTGGATGACTCGGGTGAAATTGAAAATGAACAATTCAAAAACAGAGGTTATTATTTAAGGTTCCAGAAAAAAATTAACATTTCACGCAAAAATATTGGTGGCTGTGATATTAAATGTGTGGATCATCTTCGAGACCTTGGTGTACACATAAACAAAACTTTAAGTTTTGATTAGCACATTAAAAGAAAATGTCAAATCGCTAGTGAGCAATTGAAAAACCTCAAAATCATTAGTAGGCACTTAACCCAAAAAATCTGCAGAGGTCCTTGTACACGGCCTAATTCATTCATTCTGCAGTCATGACAGACTGCAGCGAATTCAAAATCGAACAGCCAAAATTTTCGCAGATTTTTCGCACGACCAACCAAGTAAGGGGATCCTCAGGTCATTGCACTGGCTCCCTATACATGCACGTGTAATGTTCAAGGTACTCGTGCTCATTTATAGAACAACTGTGGGACCGCTCTCATTTACATCAAAGAGCTGATCACAACTTGTGAAGGTCGATACAGAGATCAAGTGATGATAATAACTTCAACATCGCAAGAACTCGAACTAAGATGGCAAATAGATGAATAGCAGTTATTGGACCCAAGTGGTTGAATGCTCTTTTTAAAGACCTACAATGCACACAGATCGAATTGCAGTTTAAAACTACTGTGTGTTATTATAACATATATTTATCAGTATATTACAATTTAAAACATTACACACTTTAAAGTGAGACTGTACGATTTTCATATGTGTGAAATTGTAATATATTGATGAAAAAATGTTACAATAACACAAAATATGCATGAAAAATTATACATTCAAGACGGATTTCATAAAAATGCAGCAAAGACAAGTCAGCGCTGGTTAAAGCCGATGCCGACACTTTTACTCGTATTTGCTAGGAAACAAAATGGTGTTTTTTGTGTCGTATAAACGAATCTTCACAAAAACTAAATTCAGATTCGCATTGTACATGCATGATATATATGCTGGCGAATTCGGCTGTACAGCCTATTTCGATTTAAGAATTAAAGATCTGGGTCATTTCGCATTTTTCGACAAATGTTCTTCTTAACGTTTATTTTAATTTATATTGAAATATATGTATAATAAGTTTTTTACACACTTTATATAAATTCATTAATATTTGACAAAATCGTGCAGTCTCACTTTAAGTTGTTTTGTTTTGTCTTTGCAATGTTATATATTTGTTGTTGTTTTTTTTTGGCGAAAATGTGTAAACGGTAAATGTAATGGGAATATTTTATTGAGGGGAAATAACTCTAAGGATTTTATCAGCGTGAACAAGGTTACGGTTCAGAAATCTATAAAAAAAAATCTTCTCTAAAACCGCGCGGCTCCGAGACTTGTTATTTGTTAAACCCAAATTACTATGCTTTTAATTAAACGTTCCAAGGCGGTAACGCAAGCTTTGTGTATAGATGTTTATTTTACTCAAGTCTTGTGTTTTTTTGTTTATTGTATGATAAATGGTCCATTGCCTCAAATAAAGTACACATAATTGATGATAGGGATGATCTCCTACTTGTAAAACTAGGGTTTCAAATTCATTATTAAAATACGACATTTGGAAGATAAGTTAACAATATTCATGATCCCGGCGACATTTGCTTTTTGCAGTTGCAGAATAACTTAGTATATCGAATACTGTTTATAAGAAACGCTTGACTATATGAACTTTATTTGTTTTGCAAATTGTGTAACGTGACATAACAAATAAATAGAGAATAATGGGTTGGTGACGTGGATGGAGCGTGGTTATCTGGCAAGTCGGAGGAATTTATCGGGTGAGCCGAAGGCGAACCCCATAAGATCCTCCGACGAGCCAGATAACCGCTCTCCATCCACGTCACCAACCTATTATTCTATTTATCCTGTCACATTTACAACATTCTGAATTATACCTATTATATTATATTATATTANCACAAATCTATACAAAATTCTCATTTTACAAAGAAAAGTTATGTTAAAATGTAAATTACACACAATTGTTTGAAATATGAAAAACCTAAACACGTTGAATATGTGTATATATACCACATTTATATAGCGCCCTTTTCATACTCGAGATGTGCGTTCAAAGAATCTTTACATTTTTGCCCTGAGTACTGGTTCATAAGTCGTCCGTTATCTTGGCGCAGTATGGCTTATTTCCCTCACAGGTACCTATTTATACACCTGAGTGGAGAGGAGCAGATGTGGGATAAATATCTTGCTCAAGGAAATTTCAGTTGTCGGGGCGGGATTCGAACCCGGGACCTCTCGATCCCTAAGCCAGCGTCCTACCATTAGACCACTGCTCCCACAGATATCCGGTGGTTGTTAAGCATGTGGTTATGAGTGTGTTACAGAATGACGGTCTAAAAGCACGTTTGTGTACGAATTAAGTAAAAGTAAATGTGTGTTTGAGTGAGTGTGTGTGTGAGGTTGCGTGCTTATGTGTGTGTTTGTGTGAGGCTGATGCGTTCTTTCGTTCATGTACACGTGTGTGTTTAAAAATACATTTATTAGTTACAAAAACACAGTTACGTTTAATTGTTGCAACATTTGCATTTATGGAGGAAAAATACACGTTCAGTTATACAAAGTACAGGGTGTCATGTCCGGGAAATGTAATGTTATGCACTTTTATTATGTTTATAGTTAAAAATCTTCATCTCAAAAACTTTAAAAAATCTTCTCTAAAACCGCGCGGCTCCGAGACTTGTTATTTGTTAAACCCAAGTTACTATGCTTTTAATTAAACGTTCCAAGTCGGTAACGCCAGCTTTGTGTATAGATGTTTATTTTACTCAAGTCTTGTGTTTTTTTGTTTATTGCATGATAAATGGTCCATTGCCTCAAATAAAGTACACATAATTGATGATTAGGATGATCTCCTACTTATAAAACTAGGGTTTCAAATTCATTATTAAAATACGCCATTTGGAAGATAAGTTAACAATATTCATGATCCCGGCGACATTTGCTTTTTGCAGTTGCAGAATAACTTAGTATATCGAATACTGTTTATAAGAAACGCTTGACTATATGAACTTTATTTGTTTTGCAAATTGTGTAACGTGACATTACAAATATATGGCTTAATGCTAATCTGTGTTTTATGTAACCATGTTTCACCAAACAATACATACGTGTATTGCATGATAATTCCAATAAACCACACTATAATCTCTCGGCTCATGGGAACATAGTCCACGAATAGAAGAATACCTCATCGAGAGAAGCCTGTGTATATGTATCTAAGTCCTTGCGAGGAAATGCATTAACAAATTTGTATGTTCTAATGTATGTTTATTGAAAATATAATTATTTCCGAAACTTCAACCAACTGTCCTGAGAGGAACAAGTGCTGGCGTTTAAAGACAGGAATAATGAAACTCTAGAAACAAGTCCTTCCGCTTGTCTTTTATATAAGGTAAGTGAAGAAATGCCTTTATAATACAAGGCACGCCATACAACACAGCATTGGACACAGAAATGTTTATTAATGCGGACAGCGCCTTGCAACTGAAAATATACACTTATCTACGATACACATTGGGCTATGAAATATCACATAAAACAGAAAGAAATAAGTAGTATGAATAGAAGTTTCTCAAATGTAAATCACCTGTGAATTTTCTATTCAAAAAAATTCAAAACTGTATACGCAGGTCCAAATGCTAATTAATGTAAAAAATCCGAGTGTTGTTCTGTTATCATTATTTTGATGTTTTCCACAATACCAAATGCTTTTTGTTCTCTTTAATCACTTACTAGTAATACAATTTCCCTCCCATCTTAAAGATACTTGTTACAAATGTTGAATTTAAAATCTCGCATAACCTTTTTAAATCATTTTCTGTTTGTGATATATCCATTTTGAAATATCACGTATCAATAACCAGTATACGATGTATTTTTCCGCCTACGTATTTAATAGATTTGATAAATCCAACGTCCCTATAGCCTAGAAAGCAACATAACAGGATCATAAAATTACACTCCGCTTCACTGCAGTCTTGAGGCGTTTACTGTATATTTACCATTTGACGTTTCCATGGTAACAGTTGCGTTCCGAATTCAACAAATCTACCAAATTGATGGAAAGTGTTAGCATGGTCAATACGTATTTACATGGTGAGAAGATAGCTTTCTGTTTCTGTACTGGAAGTGATGATTGGTTTCCCTTGGCATTTCCGATGTTTTAGCTGGTTAATTGCAGAGTTAGCACATTGTTGAGACACTTTCGTCTTATCCAGACTCTAAGAAGGAAATGCTCAAGCGGCAATTGCATACATACGTACATAATTTTAAAGAAATATTCACATTTTATATGGAAATAAAATAATCATTTGGTGATTTGTGAAACTTAAATTTGCTTGACCACTTACATGTAACTCAAATTTTTACAAACTTTGACAATATTGATAAACTTAAATGAATCGATGAAAGCTCATTTCCATTAATTAGTATGCATTAATGACGTATTGTCCTCTATCGGTATACGTATAATATTAAGTGTTTATAATCATGAAAATCCATGACCATTTGTCACAGCAGTATTACGTTTTGGTCGTTTTAACCCCCATTGGTAAAATGTACATATATAGCAAGACGACCAGCTCCAATATCTGGGTTTTTTAATTAAAATCCTCCAAACACTGTATGTGAATCCTTTAATGATTGTAATATATTAAAATGCTATATTGTTGGTTAATAGTTGTGATAGGTAGCTATTTAAGTAACAGTTACTGCTATCTATCTTTACTCGTTTGATATACGATGATTAACAGTGACAAAAAGTACATTAAAACTGTGTTTCAAAATTATTTTTTAAGTAGTCCATAGCCATGCTAGTGAGAAAGATATTCGTAATTATTACCCCAGGCCAGTATTCGCAAACCCATTCTTAGACGTAAAAATGGAAAATAGTTTAAGAACCAAGACAAATACGTTCATTGTTTAATACATATACTGGTTTCCACTGGTGATTATTTCATATTATAGAGGAAAAAGATGCAGATAGTGGTGTTAAATGTCAAGTTTGACTCACAATAAAGTTATAATGCAATCTTTCATTTTAACGAATATTCTTTATTCTTTGACCTCAATCTAAGAATTGTTTGGTGAATATGGACGTCAACCATGTTCAAAATGTCATTACTTAGCATTAAGTAAATATTATTTTTTTAACATTATACTGTCGAACGACAGACAATAAATATTTTGTGTTTATTGACAATTCATACTTTATCTTAAAAGGACCTGTTCATGTTTTGGTAAATGTACAAAATTGAAAAAAAATGTATCAGATCTGCAAATTTTCGTTATAGTTATGATATTTGCGAGGAAACAGTATTACTGAACATTTACTATGCTCTAAAATATCCATTATATGCATTTTTTGACGATTTAAAAACCTGACAATTATAAAGCATTACAAACGAAAAACAATTAAATAATTAGGAGAGTTCTGTTGTTATCTTTATATTTTGTTACATTACGACTTTCACTTCAATGGTCAGTGGTTCGAGCCCTGGTGTGGATTACATTTGTTGTACTTTATTTAATTGTATGAGTTTTTATACTGTTTTATTTAGTTCCGATGTTAACATTAATCATTTTAAAGCATTTTATGAAAAAATTCAAACATGCCAAAATCTGAGAACAAGTGCCTTAAGTTTCTAATTATTTGCACATAAACTTGATCGTTATTACAGAAATCATATTAACAAAGAGGAGGCTTAATAATCATTTGGTCAGTGTGAAAAACGCTTTTTTTTTACCCGAAACAGGTCTTCAAACACCCAGCATTCTGCAAATGCGATACGTGTGGACAATGCCTCGTGTTTGTATGTGTTTACTTTGCTTGTATTATAGTATACATTCATTCTTGCATCTTGGACTCTGGAATTAGTATAACGCTCACCTCATAAAATGGTTGTATGTGTTTTAAAAATATGATTTAAAGTAAATGTTATATATATTGATTTATTAAAACTCTCTTTGACCGTTTGAAATTTACTATAAAGTTAATAAACTATAGAGTAAACTATAAATAAACTATAAAATTAACTATAAAGTTTGCTTGAAGCGCGATTCACCTGCCCCTAAATCACTTTATTTGTTTAGTATAAAGAAACACGGGGAAAACATTGAATCAAATTGTAAAAAGAACTTATTATGTAAAAGGATTGCGTATATGAAAGGTTTACATGTCATATTTTAATGTGAAAACACAGAACTTGCTCTTCCAAATGTATTCTTGTTTTGTCTTTTTACAGGATCTGAAATCACGAATGAGAAGACTCGGCAAAAGTAAAGGTAGTGCTATTGTATAGCACCTTCATACAGGAAACATGATTATTCTGAAATTGTGGAGACTGTGTCGAAGACCACAAGTGCAGACTTTAAAATAAATAGAAAAATCATTCTGCAGAGCAAAACTGGATTGATGAAATACCAGTTGAAGTCCCACGAAGGGATAATTCCCATACGCATGGATAATGAGGTGGAAGACGATTGAAAAAAATGCAATTAATGTTTTCTATGAGACAGTTAAATTAATATTAACACCTTATATCAACACACATTTTGTTCGAGAGTTGCTTTGGCATAATTAATTCTAGTATGACAATAGTAACATTCCAAAAACTGCAATGTAATATGGAAAGACACGCACTACCTTTTTCCCCAAACATATCAATTTTAATTTGCGTTAGAAATATTAATAAATGTAAAATCACGATGCATTTTCCATGCACGCAATCTTATCTCTAAACATATTACTAGCAACGCTGCAAATTGTACAATTGTGATTTATAAGTTTATTTTTCTAAGTTTCGGTTCTGTCATGTTCTTGAAAGACATTTGTCATTCACCCTTGTTATAATGCAAAAGAGGGACTGGGTAGTTTAAGTATGCAAAATAAAAAAGTGTATTCAATTAAATAATTGTATATTAAATACTAGTTATTCAGACGTCCAATTTGGAAAAGCCAATCTTATCCGAAGGTACTTACAACACTTACAGCTTTAGCAATATGTGAGTTCTGTTTGAACACATTTTAATTGATATAGTGTGTGATTTTGGAAAAGATTTTTTCGCGTTTGCTAGTTTTGTTCACCCATATAAGTGTTTTTTCCAGAATCAACCTTATTCCGGACAAAATCTGTTACCCCACAATCACATCGTTGCGTTTCTATTATAAACATAAAGTACGTAGAACAGGTACAGGATTTCGACCATCGATTCATATATACGTTCAAGCAATTGCGATAGGTCATATAATACTACGAACAATTGTTCGTGGCCCTAACATTCTTAATTAGTCTTGAACAAGTGTTCATACCAAAACATACCAGTACATACCATGGATAGATATCACAAAACTGTATTTTGATACTTATAAACTCTGCAGTTATCATAACGCTTTAAATATATCTAATAGAATTTCCAATCATTTTTGGGTAGATGTTTTAAAACGTTTCTCACTTTATTGTAATAAATTAGAATTAAACACAACATAATTCCTGTATTATCCCTTTTTGTATAAGCAAAACACAAGTTTTTTCTTTAAGTCATGGTTTGATGCTGGAATCCATTGTATAGGGGATATATGTTAAAATGGAACCTTTATTTCTTTAGATGAACTAAGTAGAATGTATAATTTGAACATAAATTTCATTCATTATACAGGGGTGAAAAGAGCAATAGATGAATTTATGAAACAATATTGTAGATCTTGTCCCACCCAACAAATTATGAAACCCTTTTTGCCCCCTTTATTACAACTTATACTGAAAACAAGAATCTGGAGCAAAAAGACTATACACCATTATACATAAAAATAATGAACAATCATTAGTAAAAGCAAAATGGTGTACTAAACTTAATGCCACAATTAATGAACAAGGATGGCACTGCATATTTGAGCTACCATTTTTAATAACCAATGATGTAAAAGTTCAGTGGTTCCAATACAGAATAATTCACGGAAAAATTGGAACAAATAGTTTCTTAAATACAATGAAAATTACTGATGATCTTTTATTTTCTTTTTGCAAACAAATTGATGAAACGTTAGAACATTTATTCTGGGAATGTCAAATATCTAAAGCAATAATTGATGAAATGCTACCAGGACAATCTTTTCCGTTCATTGATAAGACAGTTTGTCTTCTTGGATATCTAACAAAGTCTGCTAGAACCATACATAATGTTATTTTATTTTTAAAGCTATACTTATACAAATGTAAAACGAATAAATTTATTCCAAGCATAGCAGGGCCTAAGAAATAAATAAAATATGAATATGATATTTTGAGAAAAATTGCAATTTCAAAAAATAATTAAGAATCCTTTGACAGTGAATGGGAACTTTTTAATGCCATTTTATAACAAACTTAGTATTTAAACTTGATGATTATTGTAGTTTCATCTGTTATTACAATTTATACATCGTTGTTTGTCTATACACACTGAACAATATCTATATCATTAGATGCACCTATTCATGTTTTTTTTTCTCTATGCCTTTTACATCTGTTAGTATAATTATTACATCCTTAGTTGTATATAGATGCACACTGGAAAATGTCTTTGTCTTTTTTTTCTTATTTCAATGTTTTTTCAACACAAAATTAAAAAGCATTATATGGATAACATTAGATGTTTTGCATTTTCAATTTTTGTTTTGATTTGTTCATCTCTGATTGCGTCACAACATTGTGTTTATGTTTTGATATTTTTTATGTATTTTTTTTTTAAATATAACGTGGTGAAAACTTTCTTAATCAAATCTGTATTCTGTTAAACCTGCATTATTAGAGAATTACACATAATGCAATTCAGCACTATAGTTATATTTCATACATATGTACAATATTATATACTTAGAATATACACGTACTTTGACGTGAAACTATATTAAGTAAGTATGTGAAATTAGCTTCTTTTAAATGTTTTATTTTTTAAATATATATATATATGTGTTGTATATGAATTTATTAATTACAATTATGTTTATATACTCCCTTCAAGTACATGTACATGACCTGCTACACATAAAACATGTATGTATGAAATACAATATATTGAAAATACATGTGTGCAGGTGACAAAAAAAATACACCAATGTGCAAAAGAAACTTTATTCAAATCATACATTTACATGATCATTTAACAAATTCCTTCAAAACCGAATCCAGTTTATCAATTTCATAAACTGGTGCAATTTAATGTTATTCCGAAGATTACTCCGATTTGTGTCCATCTGCATAATAAGGTCGTTTGTCAAATATAGTTTGCTTGATACTTTCTTTCGTAAATACAGCTCAAATTGTGAGTGAGAGTACAATTAAAAAAATATTTCCTGCTAATGATGCAAAAACATTAATAAATGACGCATTGCATAAATAATTCCATGTGACATGATTGAATACAGTCCTAAGTATTTAAATAAAGCAAACATAAATGAAATTCTAGACACTGCATCAATTGAGAAATTTCACTACTTTTAACATCAGTTAATCATTTTAAAATTGCAGCATACAAATAAATAGACCAGTGTATTTTTAAAGTCGCAAACGTATCCTCTCTGTTAAACGAGTAATGCATTAAACGAACCTTTCAATTATGAGTGTGTTGTGAAATATTAAAAGGCCACTTCCATTTGCTGTTTGTTGTGGAGTTTCTCATAACCGTGCTAAATCCTACGCATGACACGTAACCGAAATTTAATTTTTGTCAAATGAAATTTGGAAAATAGAATAATGAAATGGCGCAGGCATATTAAGACTGAAACAAACCATAACATAACCTTTGTTGATTGCGCATTTGTCCCGCAAGTTTAAGTCATATCAATAACATGCATCAGCTGCATTAATAAAACGCACTTATAAAACGCAATTGATTTGGAATATATTTTGTTCAAAACAAAAAGGCTGTAAATTAAAGTTTTCTTTCGAAATTCTGCAGACCGTGTGTGGGACTAGTAAATATATGAAGTATGATTGCTAGGACACATTCCTCGTCACTATTTAAAACAACCTAATAAAGAATCTCTGTCATGCATTGCGCAATACCCACAAACACACATACAAATGCTTTGTACCACGTCATGCATCATCCGCGATATCTCCAAGACAACACTCGTTTATAACCATGGCAACCATGTTTCTAGGCAATTATGTCAAGCTTACTATAGAATGATTTGGACGCATATTGGATGTAATTAGGTTATCTTTAGTTCCAGACGAGCTGATACGAAATGAAAGAACATACCATATTTGATTAGTGGTTATTGCAAACATAAACTATTGGCATGTCAGCAGACAAAGATTTACTTATGCTTTACTGGAATTTTACTGAATAAATAAAAACATCACTGCATCAGCTTTAGCTTTATACAAACAGAAGTATCAGCTTAAGTTACAAATATATTCGAATGATTGTGATTGCATGTTATGTAGAGTTTACAATACAACCAAACACCATATGAACTCTTCAGGAACATATATGACACCATTTGATAGACTCGGGTTTTAAAACGATACATCATTTTATAAACGGATTCAATCATGATACTGTTTTGCTTGAAAGGGGCTTTATTTCGACAGCTGCTGGTAACCTTTCTTCTCGAAACATCTTATTGAACCGTGTTCTTTAAAGAGCATGTGTCCCATTTTGTGTGCACGGAGCCAATTGCAGAACAGTATAACAAACAACACAAGCGATATACCTGGCAAACAAATGCACCGCAAACACGCATACACATACAAAACTTGAGTAATCGTATTGCAACCATCAATATATAAGTGTTTTAAATCGGTTTAAAGTGGACACCGAACCCTACATTTGACCCAGAATCATTGAACTTTGAAATGTAAATAAAAATTATTATGATTGCAATACATTTCGCATTTAATATATCTCCGTCATAACCCATCATAAATGAGTGCACAACAATACACTGTGGGACAGTTTATGCTCTTAAAGGAGTGTTTGCTGAGTTCTGAACTCTAATTGAGCCTTGTTCTGGGAAAATTGGGCTTAATGAACTTGCGTCAGTGTCCTCCTAGATAAGCACCTGCACAGGTACTTTCCACCTTTACTGGATTTTGGCTAGGAAGTGACTTCCTTTAAACGAAAAATACTATGCGGGCTTCACAGGCTAATCTAAAGCGACACTTTACGCACATGCATTTAGCATGGCTTACAAGAACACGGTTAAATAAGATGATTCGAGAAGAAAAGTTACTAGCAGCTGTCTAAATACAGCCCCGTTTAAGGTAAAGAACAACAGTTTCATGATTGAATCCGTCTATATTGACGGAAAACATACGCATGCCTTGTCTATACGTTTAAATACACAATGTTTTTATTTTCTCTATTGAAGGCTTCCGGCATTGAATTTTTCTGATACTTGAGTGGCGGCCTTACCTCTCGGGTTTATAATGTTGGTTTTTTCTAATAAACTGCTAAACATTACTAAGCAAAAATACAAGTGCCAATTTATCAATACTGCAGCAAGTTGTTGCTGTACGAGAATTAATAAACACTGTAAAGCTTATTTACCTATTGTGTTGACATTTAATTGTTATCTTTGATTATTTAATATTTGATTTTTGGCAATAACAGTTATTGGGATGCGTAAATAAGTTGGTATTGCATTGCTTCAGATAGCGTACCTTTCAGCAGTTTTAATGTAAACGCTAGTAAAGCGGATGACTCAACACGTTTGTTTACTTACAATATATAAAATGAGGTTTCATCCTGGCGATGCAACTGACGTTTCACTACGATAATATTCATGTAAAGGACAAGCTTGTCTTTGCAGGGATTTAAATTACGTTCGTGATTTTGAAATATATAGTCTGTATATTCAACTTTTGTTTCATGTCTCAGTATTATGTTCACTCACCTATAAAATGCTGCAATTCTGTTGCTCTAATAAACTCATATTACTACACATTTTCCATTCGCGTTTCTATGTAAATATTCATTTAAGTGACAGGTACGATATGATCCTCTTTCCGGGAAAACCGGACTTAATGATGTGCATTAAGTGTCGTTCAAGACTTGCATATGTAGTCCGTACAGGCTAATCAAGGACGAAATTTTCCGGATAAACTGGATCTTTGCTAAGACGATATTTCATTTAAACAAAAACAAATATCAGAACAGCGGAATTCATATTATGAATATTATTATCTATACTTTAAATAAACAAAATAACAATTATATTTCTTCGAAGACAGAACATTACACGTTAAGTAATCTCCACAATGACAGACAATACATGCGCGTTGAAGATTATACTATGGTGTTTAAACATGTCTTTCAGGATGAAGATTTGGTAGCACGTATATACCGCGATCAATTGATCGCATCGCGATCAATTGATCGCATTTCCAATAACAGTTTATCGCATTTCCAATGATTTTTGTTTGGCCGTTTTTATTTATTTTTTTTTCAATATAAGACATACAATGTTTACATGTATATGATCACAAAACAAAATGAAACTATTAAGCAGCAATAATGTTCAAACATGTTATACATGATATGCTAATATATACTTGTTTGACCTTGTGTTTTCCTTTAGATTAAAATAAAAGTATATATTTTTTTCTTTGGTTGTTTGAGATAGTTGTTAAAATAAAACAACAGATTAATTATGAATACAAATGAGTTGCATACAGTGGGTAGAAATCAAAATGGACTTGTTCATGAAAGTTTTATGTGTTTCCATTTATGTTCAAATATGTGAAGTGTATCATTGTTGAGGGCTATTTTTTTCAATTTGAATCTTAATTTTTAAATATTTTATGAAACAGTTCATTGTATGTGTTTGTTTTCTGTATTTAATGCTGAATATGAAATATTTCATTAATACAATAATGGAATTCACAGCGTTATTAACCACTGGTATTTGGAAGGTATTATCCCTAAACTGAAGTCTAAGAGAGATAGTTTAACACTTAATTGTTGTTTCTCTAGAAAGTTTGTCAATTGATTCCATAGAGTTTGAATATGTTTACAAAGCGTATGTATGTGTGTGTGCGTATTAAGAAATGCATGACAGAGGTTCAAGAGGTCCTTTATCGTGTTGTTTGTAATAGGGGCGATTAATGCTGCCCCAGAACTCCTACTCAATATATGTATATACCCATATCAACGTGCTTTGTATGTATAAGAGAATGATTCTAGTAGGACACGGAAAAATCTTCACATCCATCTGCTATCGTGACCACTCACCAAAGCAAGATTGGAATTGAACCCAGGTACGTAGTTAGAGTAAAATCTGTAGGCTTTCCTGACCGCACTTGCACACTGTTTCATAGTTACCCCCAATTAATGACATGCTGTTTGACAGAAATATCAATTCATTCATATGCATGCAGTAATACGTAAGTACGCCTCTTGCACAAGCTTCACAAATAAATTAAATGCCACCATATCATTAAATTGTTGCTTAATTTAAAACCTCAGTCGATACATAGTGTGTGTTCAATTTCAAGGTGACGTGTTATGGACTCGTGTAAAATGATACCGTTTACATAAGTGCTGTTTAACGTTCCGCTTAAGACAGTGGCAATTGATATAAACAATAAACGTATTTATAATGACCTTTTGTTGTTATTGACCTGAAACAATGGTGTTTGATATATTTTTTATCAGGTTAGTATCCCAATCAATGTTAAGGTTGAACTTTTTTCTTGGCATAACGTTTTGTAGAAACACTTCATAGAAAACATATATGTGACTTCGAACTTAATATTTAGTTATATGACTTTAAAAAGTATTAGTTGAAATGAATTTAAAGTTATAAAGCGAACATATAATTTACAGGCAGACATATGCATAATTTGACCAAAATACTGTTGTAACACATTCAATTATACTGGTTAAACAAGTTGCCGAGTTTCAACAGAAATGTAAACAAATAAAACCCAGAAATGTGTTATATAAGATTGATAATTATATCAAATAACGTGAAAATTTACTCCGCAATGTCATGAATATGTTCTTAGACTTTTCCCTACAGTTGAGCGATGTTCAAATAAGTTTCCTCATTTGTCAGCATTACTGTCGTAAACCTAAATGTTCAATCGCATTATTCCTGGACTATTGTTCGTGTTTAAATTAGCGAACAATTGTTATGCATATCATTGGTTAAGTTCAACGTTTCATATAAGACGGACATAGGGACAATCTAAAACAAATATATGAAATACGTTTATTAAAAATAACAAAACATAAATTGCGTTGTTGTCTTATTGGATATGAACAACACAGAAAGTGGTTTGAAGGGATGGGCGGCTAACCTAAAAGTTTGCCCATGAATGAGAGATGAAATGAAGAAGTGAGTGAAAGATTAATCTCCTGCTGTAGCATCTGAATTTCATTTTTTTGTTTTCATTTAACAAGGAAACATAGTTATTAACCTTAACTGTTCTTTATAATTTCAGCAGGCTGGTTTGGATTAAATTAGCGTAACGATATATAAAACATGACATACTTAACATATAAGTAACACGGGGGTTTGTCATCTTGCGAACGCCCTCAAGCGAAAAAAAAGGCTAAGGCTTATCATGGACAAGACTTTCCGCTGTTCTGATATTTGTTTTTGTTTAAATGAAATATCGTCTTAGCAAAGATCCAGTTTATCAGGAAAATTTCGTCCTTGATTAGCCTGTGAATGCAGACGTCTTTTACTATATTTTGAACGATTTTCAAGTTACCTTCGTCATTTGTCAGCATTACTGTCGGGTACCTAAATATTCAATTGCATTATTGCTGTACTAACTTTCGGGTTTGATGTAAGATCTTCATAGAGAAAAGCTATGAATTATTGTTTTACTTTATAAACACATGTTTAGTTCAACTGCGTCCACATGCTTGGAAAAGAATTGTTAGAAAAGGGTATAGTTACAGAAACTGTGATGTCAAAATAATTAACAGATAATGCTTGCTCTCTTTATCACAATAGTTACCCTGTTTTAGTAATCTTTTTTTTGTTAGTAATTGAATGGCAGCTATTGTTTGTGAAGGATACCTCCAGGATTGTCCTTTTGATGACAATGTCCATTTAAACTATCATTTATGTTATGGTTTATAGTTATGTCTGCCTTCAGTATGACAGTTAACATGATTATTACTTTCATGTATGCCAATCTATGCATGACTAATGAACAAAAGTAGTTGGATTGTATTCGTGAGAAGTTTTCATACCATTTGACGTAGCCAGAGAAACATTTATAAACACTAGTGAAACATATATACACAATACCGGCACAATTTGCTTGTGGTAAGAGTTTACGTGGAAAAGGATTGCTTTCGTTTCAGCACGGACTTCGTTGTATTGATTGCGAATACCCCTGGGAAGCTTGGGTGTTTTATATAAAAATAGTGTTATGCTATCACTTCTATACATCACTTTTATCATCGTGTAACATGTTTGTGAGTGTTGTACAATTACAATGAGGATGTTTAAAAACACAATCAATATATTAATAAATACAATGAAAGAGCTTGGGTAAACAAAAAAATAAAACAAAACCCTTTTAAGTCCTAGTTTTCCGTTAACGAAATACTAAACCACAGCGAAAATATTTGCATGGAGAAATCCAGTTATTTTGAACAATGCAACAATTTATTCTTAATAAGACCACTTTCAACTTAATTCGTTTAAGCTTGAAGGTAGTTTCCTCCTAGATATAGTCATGTATAAAAACGGTGCGTATTTCCACTTTTGAAGCATATATTTATCTAAATACACTCTTAAATGATCTTTTTAATATTTACACAATAACAACATTTTATTGCATAATTCAATTTAAATGTTACAGCACTAAAACAGTTTCCGATTTTTTTAAATAATTAACACATTATTTTAATGAGCGTTTATACAAACAATGCATATGAATAAACCTACTTTTAAATGATTATTTATACAAATATAATCTTACTTTTTTTAAACAAAATCCCAGATTAATATTGGAGTATGCCGTTTTAAAAATGTTCTGGATTCATTTCTATGCCACTGCGTTATATTGTCAGGCACTATTATTCTAAACGAAACACGAAAGAAGCCCTACAAAAACTTTATTTAAAGCGATGCTAAGATTTTGTTGTTAAGTTTATCTTTAAATTAACTAATATGAATACAGAATGTGTGTATTTTGTGATCTGTTATTACTGCTGATGTTTAAATCTACAGTTGCACGTGTTGTTTCCAGCAGAATATGACAATTTTTGCATGTGACAAATTATAAGTAAAATTGACGGTAGTATGTCAATTTTGTTTCACGTATATTGATCAATAAGGCATTTGTTTAATATGTAAATAATTTGTAAAATAATATTCTACAAATTCAACATACCCCACGCTCCTCTAAGGATATATATTTCAAAAGTCTGTTGGGACCCATCCATCGAATTTAAAATTCCCTTGATTCTAGTTGTGAGACGTAATCACCAATCTTATCATTTACCGTTTCCATTATAGTGTCGTGCTGCATCCAAAATATCCTCCAACATTGATGGAAAGTATTAGAATGGTCTATACACATTTATATTGCGAGATAAGTGTTCTCTGTTTTCGTTACTGGCAGCGGTGGATTGATTTCCCATGGTATCTGCGGGCGTCTAAACGGATGGCTTGCAGAGAAAGCAAATTTTTAAAACACTCGAATTCATCAATTTTCTTATTGGAAAATACGTATTATATAAGTGTATATATACTAACTGGCGTAATGTACAGAGCATTTTACAAATGAATGAAAACAAATCCATAAACACAAATTGAACGTATTTGTAAAAAAATTCCTGCCCAGTGACAAAAAATATGTAATTAATGAATTAATTGAACTGTTAAGAATCTTATAATGTCCAATTACAATCCAATAAGCGGAAAAATACTTTGTTAAAAGTATTATACGATTTGCTAACAAATTCATTATAAAACAAAGCATAAACATGTTGAACCTTACGTTCAGTTTTGTTCTTTACAAATACAGTATAGATTTTTTAACCGCTAGTGTTCCATAGTAATACGTCTAATATGTATTTTCACCATTTGTTTCACAAACACATATTGTAACAGATGTATTGGATTTATTTATTGCGGCAGCCAGGCCATGAACAACTGGGGTAATATAAATCATAGCACAGTCTAAGTCTGTTTCATTTCAAATGTAACAGAAATTGGAGTCCGCGTTATTTGTCTGCATTTCCAGTTGAAAGAAAGTCGATCGCTCGCCTCGACAATTTCTTTAAAATGAATTTAGAATGCCCTTGGGTCGTTCTTTATATCGTCTTGGTTTTCCAGCTGGCGGCGCTTTGTAATAAGCGAAAGTGGCTAGAGACCTTGTTGAGTATTTGGTACATACATGGATTCGTGTTTTAAGTTAACCAAATGCCGTCATATAAATTATGAACTATGAAAAATCGACCCACTAAAACATCACTTAGTCCACTCTAATTACATTGTATTTAAATATAGTATTTTCCATAAATAAAGCAACATAGCCAAACAATCAGAAAATTATTTGATCTTCTCTGACTTTCTTATCAAAACGAACAATGTTTATTTGTATAGGTGTGTGTGTTGTTTTAACTAGTAATGCTGTTCTTACCCGTAACCGTATAGTGAAATAACAGTCTATGCAAATTAATGGTAAAGTTTCTTACCAATAAGGTAAACTTAAATGTCACTAAGATTTTTATTTTGTTTTGAAATATGGAGATAGACATGTGCGGATTACGTACGTGTTTGTGTCCGACACATTTTATTTCATGATTGCAAACACATAGTTTTAACCTATGAACAAAATAACACAGCTCTGTAATGAAGTCAAAGAAAACAAATGATGCATATTGAACACATCTAAAGTTATCGATATAAAAGACGTCATGACATACAAAGCCTTGAGGATTAGTTAAGTGGAAAAAGTCTCTACCTTTACTTTACATATGTATAAAATGCTTTAACATTATACACATACTTTGAAGTTAATGCATATTGTTTCACTCCATAAACGTTTGTTTTAAATTGAACAATTCTACGAAATCACCAGCATGTACAATTTCCTGTATATACTATATTCTTAAGGGTGAAAATAATACTTACGTTAATATAAACAAGCGTATAGCTTTGTAGGGGATTAAATAACATAACAGCACAATCAAAACAGATGCTCAATATCAACAGACCTTAACAGTTTACATGCGTAGTGTAAAATGAAAGGAAAGCTTCTTTTTTTATGAATAACAGGACAATTTGTTACATCATTGAATCAGGTAATCACTTTAAGTATAACACAGTTGCACGTACTTTTGTGTTGGAAAAACATTCACCAAACATAAAAAGTAAAATAAATTTTCCAGTAAGGATACACAATAAAAGTATTAATAAAATGATAAAACAGATTAAAAAGGTGCAGACAAACAATCGTATATGTATAAGTTATAATAGCAGATAGAACATTTTTCAAATCAAGCAATCATATGTGCATATAATTATATTTTATGACACTTATGTCCTACCTTTGATTGTATTCAAGATACAATACGGTATAAATATATTTGTTAAACGTTGTCAAAAAGGTAAAAAAGGTAAACAATCGTCAAGTTTAAGTTGGTGAGACAAAAGCATTTAACAATACCCATTCGATGTCAAAGGATTCATATTTATTTTTGTTAATTGATGTTTTTCTTAAGTTATCATATTCATAATGTGTGTACTTCTTGGCTCCTGTTATACTTGGAATGCATTTATTCATTTTACACGGTATAACTATAGCTTAATAAAAAAATAAAAAAATATGGCTCTAGCAAAATTTGTTGAATATCCAAGTGGAAAAATTGTCTTAATTTATGAAAGGAAAGGATTGTCCTGGAAACATTTCGTAAATAATTGCTTTAAACATCTGACAATCCGAGAATAAATCTTCTTAATTTTTCTGACCTTGTTTGCAAAATGAGCATACTGGATCATAAGAAACTTTCATTTTATTCAAAAGACTATTTGTTCCAAGTATTTTGTGAATGTATCTATATGGAACTAATGAAGCTTTACATCATTGGTTATTGAAAAAGGTATTATTAAGGTAGTGAGTTGTATATGCCATTTTGCTTTAACTGATGGTTGCTTATTACTTATTTTCTAAATGGTGTATGGTTTTTATGCACCAGTCTTTTTTCAGTATAGGTTGTAATAATGCGGTGGCAAGAAGGGTTTCATAATTTGTTGAGTAGGATACAATAGACAATATGTTTTCACAAATGTATTTATTTATCTTGTCAACCATGTATAATAAATGAAATTTGTGTTCAAATTGTGAATTCTTTTTGTCATTCATCAACATATATAAAGGTTCTATTTTTGAATATATCACCTATTCAATTAATTCCAGAATCGAACCATGACTTTAAAAAATACTTATATTTCCTATCAATTTGTTTGGATAAAAAAAACAGTGGAAAATACAAGAATTAACATGTGTTTACTTCTAATTTACCATAATTAAGTGAGAAGCTGTTTAAAGCATAATGATAACTGCGATGTAAGGAGTTATAAGTTTCAAAATACAGTTTTGTGATATTTATCTAATTTCACCTAAATGATTGAATTATGTGTAACCATGTCATTTTCAGTGTTGGAATAAATTCATCCAAAGAGAAGAATTCTTAAATATCTTTCGCATTATTCTTTTAATGTTGGTGTTAACGTTTTTTTTTACTATGCCTGTCTCAAATTAAACTCAGAATAGAAGATTTTATTTAATTTAAAATGGTATTGGGTGGGTTAGGGAAAATGCTATGAACAAGTGATTGAATAAGGACACAATAAGTGTCTGTAAATAACAATCCTTCCATTTTTTCAGAATATTATCCATATTAACATTTTGTTTTGTTACGTATTTTAATTATTTTTAACAGGTCAACATGGACATTTATTTCAACCATTTTAAAGCTGTTTTGCATCCAATTCCATCTACATTTTGTTTGTGTGGTATAAGAACTATATTTATGCTTGCCAATCCGTGCAACACTTGTTTTATCAAAATTTACATCAAGACCTGAACTAATTGTTAAATCCTGTATACAAGTCGGCGCGTCATTTAAATAGTGTTCAGAACCGTCTAATAAAAAAGTAGTATCGTCCGCAAACTGGGACAAATCATGTTTAATTCCATGAACCCAAATTGGTATACCTTTTATATTCTTTTTTTCTCTAAATACAAATGACAACTCAGCGCAGTAGATACAACTTGAGAGTGGATCTCCTTGTCTGCAGCCTCTTTCCATTGGGTAAATAATAAGATACGATTTGTGACTGGACCGAAATTAAAGAAGGGAAGTTTATTTTGTACCAACGACCACGCCAATGAATCAAATACCTTTTCGAAGTATATTGGGAGAACACCGAATCTCAATTTCTTTACTTTTCCGTTTCTAACTATGTGCCATCATCAATAGGCCGATATAACCTCTTTCAAATATTAGTCTAAAATTATGTAACTCTGTGTTAAACAGGAAGATAGTATATTTTGTTTGTCTCTGCAATGTTGTATAATTGATTGATTGCGGAAATGTGTACACGGTCAATTTAATGGCAATATTTTATCAAAGGGAAGTAACTCTAAGGATGTAATCTTCCTGAATAAGGTTACATATTACTGTACACGAATCTATTAAAAATTCTCATGTTACACAGATAATTTATGTTATAATGTTAATTGCACACATTTTTTTTAAATGAATAATTTAAAATAATTGAATATGAATGTATGTGTATGATATCCGGTGGTTGCTTAACATTTACTCGGGGTCAAACTTTGCCCCGCCCTGTTGGTTACTTGTTTATATGATAGGTTTAGTGTTGCTAATTTTCTTCTCTGTAACCGCAAAGGCGAGATGTTTGGTGTTTGGCATGTAAAATAGTATGGTGGTTCTTTACACAGTTTGTTTTAATCATGCCTATGGGTTCAACGTTGGCCACCCCAGGGTAAAACAAGTACACTTATATAGTAAATAACTGTAAACTCTTCTCCGAAACCCCAATGGACAGGATTTTAGAGTTGGTGTGTACAATTATATGGTTGTCCTCTACCAAGTTTGTTAAAATATACCCCCGGAGTCAAAAATGGCCACAATCTATGGGTTTCTAGTTTCCTTTACACAAAAATAAATACAATTTAAATAAATCTTCTCTAAAGCCGGGAGGCTCCAAGGTTTGTTTAATGTTAATACCAAATTGATATGCTTTTTATTGAACGTTATGAGGTGGTAACGCCAGCTTTGTTTATTGATGTTTGTTTTGCTCAAATCTTGTGTCTCTTGTTTCATTGTATGATACATGGTCGATTGCCTCAAATGAATATAAAGAAGTGAAACTCCAGAAGCTCCAATTTTTAATTTTCAACACATCAATATAAAGTGAAACTCCAGTTGCAGTATTGCATTTCTATTATACACACCTTCGTGGTCCTTTATTTATGGCAAGTGACCAATTGCCAAAAGAGTACAGTACGGCACAATTTGAAACAACATATACACATAGTAGAATAAAGCTAGGGTCAGCGCCTTGGAACGGTCAATGCTAATCACTGGGGGGTTTAAACCGGTAATAGAGCGCTCAACCTCACACTTGGCCCAGCAATATTCATGATACATATAGGTGTAAATAAAATTTAACCTCATAGTATTGCAACTCAAATTAAACAGTAATAAAAGGGAATTAAAACGCATTCAATTGAATTACTATTATATAATTACGCAATGGTAGGAAGGAGACCAGAGCAACAGAGTTAGAAATTTTTGAGGCACGATGAAATGAAATTATGAACATGTATCAACTACATCCTTTCTTTTTACAAAAAGATTTTAGAATATAGCATCGTACAGTTAATATTTTACATCGTTATCGTCAACATACACGGAGAAGCTGCAATATTGGGTGTAAAAGATCTATATTACATAGCTTGGTTGATTATGTTACTGTGAAAATCAATGTAAATGAAAATGAATGTGATCCCTAAAAAGAATAACCGTTTAGACTGAGCCGATAATTTATTAAAACGAAAATTACTAGCAATTATAAAAAGCTGCGTGATCTATACACGCGTATATCTGCGTGACCTACGGTCTGAGCGCGATATGGTTTTCCACAGAACCGTATATACCATATCGGGTCAGTAACTAACCCTGCAACTATTAATATTATTCAAACAAAATCAAACGAAGCTTAAAAATAAATAGATAAAGAAACTACCATCAGATAAAAAATATATATTAAGTTGAACGATATAACCGATGACCTATCATGTAGCTAAAACAGTACACAATATTAATGATTGGAATGATTTCATGCTTATACAACTAGGGTTTGAAATTAATTGTTTAAATACGACCATTGAAGGATACCAAAGGAACTTACGCTGGCATGTTCAGATGTTAATTGATATTAAATGTGCTACATGATGACTTCAACTCGTAAGGTCATTTGCTTTTACAGGCAAATCTAATGCTATGGTTTGAAACCGACGCCCACTAACCCTTTTACCTGATCTCGGTGTCGGCATAATTACGTTCTACCGAATCTTCATCAACCAGTCCTGAGACATCTTTAAACACGATAGTTTAATTTTCAACGCGAAATTCTTGTCTTTCGTGATGGAGATTACTGACCATGTAATGTTTGATCTTATAAGAATTCGGATGGAAATCTCTGGAGATCATTGCTTTAGCATTAAATAAAAAGTATAATAATGTGAACAAGGGAATTTGAATTACCATTTTTTATCTTATATAATTGTAAGTATTTAGCACAATATTTCAATATAAATTATACATACCGTTATGATATTACGCTCCTCCAGAGTCGCAGTAGTCTGTGATGACAAATTATAGAATTATCGAATAGCCTCAACGAAGGCTTTTTTTAATTTTTGCGAAGTTTACAGAAAATTTACCATCTGACGGGTCCATGGTGACGGTAGCGCGGAGATTCCGAACTATCCTAAATAATAAATCGCAAGTGCTGGAATGGTCAATACGTAGTTACATAATGATAAGAATGTTTTCTGTTTCGATATTGGAAGCGGTTGACGGATTGCTCGTGTTATCCAAGTTGCCGTTGCTTGCTTATTACACAGTTTTATAGACAGCCGAATTGATCAAGAATCTCAGATGAAATTATTCAGGAATCGAGTGTATTTAGGGAACAATTCATATTTTAAGATATAAGAAAAAAATGTAAAATCATTTGTAAAACTTAAACTGTGTACAGAAATAAAACAAACCACATATATTTATTTCGTTTAATTATCGTTATTTGTATAATAATCATCCCTCAAATCTCATTAATGTATCATGCGAATGCACTTTCTATAGTGTCATATTCGGTTCTCAAAGAAATGCATTGTTGTAACAATTCACAAAACAAAGTATACCTCAAATACAGTTGACTGCATTGTTGTTTAATAAACACATATATTCAGTTTTATTCATTTCAAATATTTTCTTCTGGACTGTAATGTTGTGTTGCAAAACATCCATTGATTTTATTTAGTTATTACGTTAGACATTTCGTGAACATAAACGTTTAAAAATCTGTACACAGAAGTCTTATTCGTTTCACACAGATATTGGATTTCGTGTTTTTATTATTTTTAGCTAACATAAATTCAATAGCTATTCTCAATATGTTTTCGGTATGTGTTTCGTTTTCACTAGTGTGATTCTTTACATCTGACCGGCGTGTCCACCGCTTGCCCTTTTTAAAGCGACAATTATTCAATTGTTATAACTGTCAATTGGAAGGCAATACATATAGATCCACTAAAGCTTCTCAGAATCCAGGACCAACATAGTACGTTTCTCTATGCAATAGGCCATAGCCAAATTTGTACAGTCTCTCCCGGTGCATATGAGTTCAGGTTGATGGTTTTCATGGGTGGGATTTCTTCGGGATACCCCGGCTTTCCCACACTGTACCAGACCAATCCAACATTGAATAATATTTCAGTAAATTTTAAAGCTAAAAATTGCAGCTATTCTCAAAATTTGCACAAACTTTCGTGAGTCAAGTAAGATATGTGTGAATACTGGGCTTCATTCCAGATCCTCACTTAAAGCACACTCGGAAGTACCTCATTAACTTCAAAATTGTGTTGTTGTGTATGCACAATATCTATGTCGAAAAATGAAAGCAGTTTGTTTATTAATCTTAATGTATACGGTAACTTATACGTTTTCAGGCCGCAAATAATATCAATTGTTAATTAAACTCGTGTGAACGAGTTCCTCAGTTCTCCTATCTTCAAATAGTGTATGTATGTACGTTTACTGTCCGTGTTTCGTGTAATTCGACAATTTACTGGAAAAAGATATGTAAGGATTGGAATATAGGAACACAAAATCATGGGTATATTAAAACTCCATTATTCCTATCAGGAGATCTGTTTTCATGTTATCAGCGTTCGAAATGCAACAATGACAATAATCCCGCGCGGCCGCTAATACCCAACGTTCCTCATGGCAGAATTATCATGCCCTGGTAAAATCTTGTCTACGCAGTAGGAAATCTCTTCGATGGTATTCCACCACATATTTGGTGTCGCTGATGAGAACCTTGCAAAAACATCATTCAAACCTCAGTCTGAACCTCATAATCAGACAAATATGAAAGATCTTGAGAACTGCGCCCACCAAGAACGGGATGAATGAACATAAGCTATAAAGGAACACCTTACTTCCTGAATGTATTGCCTTTGGTTATCATCATCAACATCCGAAATTGAAAACATATGAAATATCCCTTACCGTAGAAACATTTATAAGCACATTATGCTATCTTGGAGCGTATAACGACGAATCTCTCAACTCTCAAACACATGTTGAAATTTAGTGTCTCTCGAATATGTTTAGTATCAAAATCACCCGTAAATCTCTTACACGACAGGCAACCGCAATCGGTAGTCTGTCTAGCTTTATTGCATATCGAATATTCTTGTGAAATTGCATATGATGTTGCGTGAACGAGATTGAAAAACTTATAAAGAATATGTGTATTAAACTTGTTTTGCAATAAGGAAAATACGATAACTCAAAACAGTCAATATATGAGTTACGCTGGTTTTCCGTATGTTGCGACATTTTATAAGAGAAAAACATTCAGTGACAGAAGTGTTAGCACAGGCGGCCCACGTCCAATGATTTGTCATTAGCAATACAATACGTCATTCCAATTCATTCAACTTAATTTGAATAAGATTTTTTATAAAAAACAAACTCATTATATACGTAATTAAATAGACACTATCATTTTTTTACAACCGATATTATTTGTTTTATTACGGACTTGTCTTCTTGTAAATATTAACAATAATGAAATATTGAATGTTTGTTTTAATATTGTATGGTAAATACATCATTGATGTGTTAAATATCTGACATATTCATCTGTATTTGATATTGTGTATAATGTATTAAACTTAAAAAAAACAGCTTTATTTAAAACGACATTGAATATGTTTTTGGTAAAGTAATACAAGTGTAATAATATACACCATTTTCAGTTATTAAACATAGACATAATTAAAATGCGAAAACTGTCTTAAAACTATAACATTCTCTAAGTCAACGTTTGGCAATGTAAAATCATTAACACGACATAATTGTCTGAAATGGAAATTGAATGTGTGTCTGTACAGATGGGGGTTTCAACTAAATTAAATTCAAAATTGTTTTTCACTGGAAGTCTATTCTGATGTTTTAAATTGTTGTTTCGCCTTGAGCATAACTGTCGAACCCTTTACAACACTTTACACCAATTAATATCGATCGATATTGTGAGGTGGAGTGTGGTGAAATTGATTTATATCTCTAGCTGTATTATCTATCAAGGTAAACAAATTGTCATTTGTTAAACAATGTCTCACTAATATTCCTCTAGAATGAATTGAAACTCAACTTTAAATCAGGTTTCAGTGTTTAAATATAGTCCTATGTTGAATGAGATAACCCGCTTTAAAAGTGTGTTGTTGGTTTTTTGTCTAAGTGTATTTAAGAAGTACATGCTGTAGATCTAACAACATTTTGTATTTGTTATTTTGTTTATTTAAAGTATCCATGATATGACAATATATGAGCCTTGATCTAAACCCATTATTCAAACAAATGATACGTTTCTGAATATCAATATATGCAATAGCATACGTCCTTCTTTTTTAAAAGTCTATTGATTATGTGATTCAATGGTACGGTTTCCGACAGTCATATTGACAAATTAGTGAGGTGAATTGATAATAACTTAAATAAAGCAAACGACATTCGAACCTCATCATGAACACTCTAGGTATTGTAAACACTTGTAATGCTAATCAAGGTTGATCGTTAGATGCAATTTTATCCACAAAAGCAGGGAAAGTGTCACTATATAACGGTAAGGTATAACAATGAATGTGTCTGACTGAGATTGGGTTCTTTGCTTGCAAATACAGTTACAATATATTTAGTACGTAACATGCAAATTGTTTACAAAATCTCCATTAAGTACAAATGCACTTATTTTGTATTCATCCATAAAGTATGTTCAACAAGACAGGCCACGAACAAACAAATTGTAATGATAATTTATATTGAAGATATATCAAAAATTGCAAGAATATATAGGCTAACATTAAACTAGCATTTTCGTGAGTGTATGGTCTCTGAAACATTATGCAAAAGAAAGTTATTTATTTCGTGATATATCCAAGACAACACGCATAATTTATAACCATGGCAACCGTTTTTCCTGGACAATATATCAAGCTTGCGAGAAACTGAATTTGGCCGAATAATGAATTTAACTTTGTTATCTGCAATTCCAGACGGGCTGAAACGTTTTAAACGATAACATGATATTTTGATGCGTGATTATAAGGAACATAAAATATCGAAATGTCAAAATGCCTGGGGAATGTTGTTTCTTTTTTGTATTTTTGTTTTTGACAAAGAAACTGAATTAAAATAATAAACTTTGAATATGATTTGTAAATAAAGACAAATGTTGTTTTTGGTTATGTTAATTGTATTAACATATAATAGAACAAGTGTGTATATATTTATGTCAACAGGAATGAAATTACTTAATCACTTACTTACGCCCTACACTACAATGGCATACTATATGTTGCACGGGTATTCAAAGAGAATCTCCAATATCATAGAAAAGGGACTCTGTTTTAATGTATGTTATGTTCAGCGGACAAAAATTCTATACATTTCCCTACTTGTGTCTTAAGATGAATTCAATACACTATGGGGTCTTCATTTGGTTTTAATTTAATTATTTTGCCTCAAAGCTGCCCGTTAAAACAGACATACCGACAATAAAAGAGACACACTCAAGAGTTTCTCGACACCATTTACTATTCACTTTAATAAACATACCATTCAAAGTGTTTTCAAATATGTATGCTTTTGTCCGCATGAAGCAATAAACTTGTTGTCGTATAAACATGTCACTTTTGTTTTAATTTTCGTATATTGTTATATTATATTTATATTATATTTATTCGCACCACATTTATTAATGTATTTGATCTTTTTTAAAAGCTAAACTAATTTAGTATTGCCTTTATGTCAGTCAAAGGTGAAAGTTTTTTGTATAATATGAGTATGAAATATAAATCCTTTTTAGGCTTCTCCTAACATGAATCACCATTCTTTTTAAAAAATCAGGTTACAAATATATGGTTCAATACAGTCAGGGGCCACATAAACAACCGTATTCATGCACAGGGAAACACCGGGACCATCTCAACCAGTATTGCTATAGTTGACCAATCTACGAGTCGAAGTGGTGCATACGGTTTCAGCTATTAACATAGACACTTATGTTAAGCCAAAATCGTAATAAACAAAAACATCGACTGATCCGTTAGGTACACTGAGTGTTTATCATTTTAATTGAGCAGAAAATTATCATTTAAACATGTAATTTCGGTTAAATTAATAAATGTTACTGGACATTATATCTATGCTTAATTGTCATGTCGGAAATATCATTTGTCACTGAGCATTGATAATAAGATGGGTTTTTTTCCTGCAAGTTTTCGACAAAACAATATAACGGTTACACATTACTGATTTAAATACACAAATGAGCCATGTTCGCTACCGTTTTAATCTAGCATATGTATTTGGTACCAGCCATTATTCCAAACTTACCACATTGTTTAGCGAGTCCAAAATGCGTGGAAGTGCATATAAACATAAGTATGATATCCGAGCGTATTGACATATATAAAACGGTAAAATATAAGCCAAATGCATAACACCACTAAAATACTGAATTCAGCATTCAAACTATTTAATTTTACAAAGGCATTCGACAAGACAGATCTTAACACCGCCGGGATCCTTTAACCTTTAAGTTATGCCTTAAACTAAAGTGGCGTTACGGCCGAATGCTTTCTGCTTTTAGTCTCTATATAGAGGACATTGATCAGGAAAATTATACAGGAAACATAGCATATACAACGGACGTAACAAAACAGGCTCTCAGATTTAAAGTTAACATTAATAATTAAAAATCAACGGAAATTTCGATAAGTATTTCGTAAAATAAAGCTACCCAATACAAAATCAATGTTCCTTATAGCAAATGCCAAAAATTTAAAACGATATGTTTTCTGGGAACATGGATGTCTGTAGATACAAAATGCTTGTTTTTAATTTTTCGTGTCACAATTAATTCCATTTTAATGTCCCGTACTGATATCTATTCATATGACATACGAACACTCATATGGTACCATGTTAGTGTTCGTGTGTCGTATGAATAGATATAGTCGCGGGAAATAAAAATGGAATTTTTTATGACACAAAAAATTAAAAACGAGCATTTTGTATCGACAATCATCCATGTTACCAGACAACATCTGGCGTTGAGATTTTGGCTTTTGCTATAAAGAACATTGATTATTTATTGGGTAACTTTATTTTACGATATACTTTACGAAATTTCCGTTGATTGTTTAGTATTAGTTTAACTTTAAAGTTTAAGTGTGACTTTGACCGTAAATAAAAGTTTGATCTAGATGAGAAAAACATTTGAAACAGTTTCACTTAAGTCATTTAAATAATTTAAATTTCACCGAAAGAAAAGATCAATTTGAAATACATGTGTACACAATCCAAAACTATATTGCGCCAACAGATAGGAAAACATCAGTACTCGGTATTTTTTTAATGAAAAAAAAAACTACATTAGGGACATACATAAATTGCAGAACAGAACTGATTCTTCAGAATAAAACACTGCGCAACGTCAGTAGGGAAGCATAAAAAACGATCAATAGCAACTGGAGAAGGAATCTGCACAATGTTCGAATCACTCATCCTTTCGAGATCGTTAGATTAAGGCAAAATATGTGCAAAAGAGCACAAACACACACAACCGCAACACGCGCAAAGGAATTCAAATGCGTTCACAACTTTGGAACGGCAAATATTTAACTGATTGTTTAACACGGTTTCAGAGGATCAAAACCTCAAACATGGCAAAGATTAATTGATAAATATCAAAGTTCGAATTTTTAATAGCATCATGTCATCACAATTCAAATCACAGCACAAACAATAAAGGTAATGGTTATTCACTTTGATTTCAAGCGAGAAGAAATGTAAAATCTTACAAAATCAACTACAACTAAGGCAAATACTTAAACTTTGTAATAGGGATTAAGAAACATGTTTTCGATCACCGTCATGATTTTCTGGAAGAAACTATGATGCAGGTTGTTAAAAATCAAAGCAAATAGTTGTACTGTATGTGTGTTTATCAAGCTGATTCAATTATATAGTCAAATACATTTGAAATAAGCTTTAAAAATAACAACTTGGACGTAACAATTTAACCATAATTACCTGCAATACCTATACGACATTCAAAAACTCATTGCAAATAATACAGCGTAAAATCTCACCAGTTTTCATGCAAAGCATTATGTCGATGTTTGTCACTTGCACAATGTACATGCGTGTTGCATATCCAGTATACCATGATTTTTTTTTGGCGTTACGCCTATCTTTTTTATGGCAAGTGTTCGGATCCGTTTCTTTCTGTAATGACAGTTAACAGGATTATTACTTTTATGTATGCCAATCTATACATGATTAATGAACAAAACTGGATGGATTTAATTCTTAAGAAGTTTTCTTACCATTCGACGTATCCAGAGAAACAGTTGTAAGCACTATTGAAGCATATATACAAAATACCGGCAAAATTGGCTGGTGGTAAGAGTTTTATTGGAAAAGGATTGTTTTAATTTCGGAACGGACTTCGGTTTGTTGATTCCCCATACCCCTGAGAGGCTTGGCTTTTTTATATCAAAATAGTGTTACCTATCACTTCTATACATCCCTTTTATCATCTTGTAACATGTAAGTGATTGTTGTACAATTACAATAATGATGTTTAAAAACACAATCAATATATTAATAAATACAATGATAAAGCTTGGGTAAATAAGAAAACAAAACAAAACTCTTTTTAGAACTTTTTTCCGTTAACGAAATTCTAAACCACAGCGAAGATGTGTGCATGGAGAAATCCAGTTATTTTTGACAATACAACAGTTCAGTTATGGAGGTTGTATGATAAACCTGTACATGAATCGAACAAAGGTTAAGAACATAAATATTACATTGAAATAACACATACATAAAGCTCGCCACCATTAACCTTGCAATTACTTTTATGCATAAATATATATCAAAATACCGTTACAATCAATATATCTGTTTTCGTCATGATATTGTCATGGAATGATTTGATTGAAGCGTACTTCACTAAGTTCGCTGTTATTGCATCATTTTACTGGAGCAAAACATGCACGATTAAAACCGAATGCCAAAGTATGAAACTATCAAAACTTATAATTTATTATTACGGAAATCACGAGTTCCAGGTTAATATTGTCCAGTTATAATAATTTAAAACGTAGCATATTTTATCATTGTGAACAGATTTTTGCATGTTCTGGGACCACTTACATGTATTTAAGTTTGTAAATTGTTGAATAAAAAGTATTATTAATCAAAGTACTCAAAGTACTGGTGGGGCGATTTTACTCAAATTTTGTGGTCGTTAAAACACTATACACCGTGATGCAAACGAATCACCTTATTTAAATAAAACAGATGGAAGAAAGGAAGGGTGACAGGCTGTTAACATTATATGATTTAGCAATTACACGGCCGGTAATCACGGGCGTGGCATTTTTTGCGATGCATTAATAAATGAGCCAATGCTACTTCCGAGGTGGCGCTAATGACCGGATGTTTTGAATTTTCACGGATAATTCTTCAGAGTGAGTTGGTTTTATATGTTTTTTCAACATATTTCGCATTATTTAAAAAAAACGAGCAATGTAGTGCGATTTAGCGAAAAGTAATTCATCTATTAATGTACAGAAACATACATTCACAACCCATTTGGAAACGTGAGGACCTTTATAAGTTGTGACATGGTTGAGTTTGTGAAAGCAAATCTATGTATTTTGCATGTGTGACGAGATAATTTCCACTCGATTAATTCGCTAACGACATAAAACGATTGCGTTAAACATATACTAGTTGCTGCATGTACAAACACATTGGCCTGTAGCAGATCTACTAGATAATTTTGTATTTTTCCAAAAGAGACGGAGCCAATGCAAAGGAGGTGGTGCTAATGACTGGAGGTGGCGCCAATTCACGATATGTGAATCATCACGTGACTAACATTTGAAAGATAATTATTTTTTCATATTTCTTTTTAGTGTTCAACGTAAATACGTAAACACAAATCTATACAGAACATATACACATTCTATAAAAGAAAACAAGATCAAAATCTGTAAATATATTAGTAACCAACTCAATTAACAATTCAGCGACATGAATAAAACATATTGTACGAAATAAACATATATAATACTCAATAAATCCAATAACTAAATTCTCAAAATATTTCTTCAAATATGTTAATACAGTAAGATAATTCAAGAAAAGATGTTACTTCTGCATGAAACGATGAGTTGTGTCCCCTTATCCAAATGCTTAATTCGCGAAAAGGCAAAGGTCAACGAATCTTAATTAGGCTATAATATGTCGTTTGTTCCCACATGTTTCTTCATAATTATGTAGACTTTACTTTTTCGATTATATTTTATTATGATCGAATAAAGAAAAAAGATCAAACACTCAACCTGGAATACCACACAAAAAGCGCATGGTCGGCACCGAAAATTAAAATAGCTGAAAATGTGCATTGGCGCCACTTCCTGTTATCAGCGCCACTTTCTTGGCATTGGCTACATCTCTTTTGAAAGAAAGAAAAATTATCTATTAGATCGACAAGAAGCCAATGTTTTGTGCATGTACTAACGTGTACGTGCTCAAAGCAATGGTTTGATGTCGTTAGCGATTTCATTGGGTGGAAATTTGCTCGTCACAAAGGCAAAATATATCGATTTTCTTTTAAAAACTTCACCTTGCCACACCTTATAAAGGTCATCACGTTTCCAAAAGGGTTGTTATTATATGTTTCTGTACATTTGTAGACGAATAAATCTTCGCTGAATCGCACTATATTTCCCGATTTGTAAAATAATGTGAAATATGTTGAAAAAAAACATATAAAACCAACTCACCCTGTACAATTATCCGTGAAATTTCGAAACATCCGGTCCTTGGCGCCACCTTGGAAGTAGCATTGGCTCATTTATTAATGCATCGCAAAAAAAGAGGTGAGGCCCGTGATTTCCGGCCTTTTTTGGGGTTAAATGTAAATGCTGCCTTTAAAAAAAGTCATTGTCGTATTTGCCAATTCATTTCAGTTCCAAACTTGACATAGATTCGATACAGACAAGCATTGCAGTAGTTTCTAATTAGTACGGTAAGGTTTCTGGATCGTTCTTGCCTAAGTACACGGGCCTCCGTGTTTGTCAAAGTATATATTGAATCCATTTAGTATCAAGTAAGATACGGCCAATGTTTGTTTTTGAGCAATTGGATACTTAAGGCCAATGTCAACAATGGCTCAAGATAAATCATTCAACAGAAAGGTATTGTCCAAAAGGGTGTTCTGTCCAAGAATTAAGAAAATCCATTCAATAATAGGGAAAAAAGTATCACACTCGAACCCACAACCCTGAGTTTAACAGGCTAGAGCTCTACCGACTGCACTAGCCGGGCGGACACATTTGCACCCGTAATATGTATTATTAAAAAATCAAACAATTTCCGATAGCTTTGACATCTTCTGATTGGTCAATTTTGCAACGGAAAATTACGATGTACTTCGTCAAAGTGTTTTTGTGGCGCATTAATACAAATACCATGCGATCGGAGCTGTTTTGTTTGCGAATGCAGAATTTGGATGCAAAATTAGGTTAATTGCAGTAACTGACTTTATTCTTCGGTTTTTATGTATATTGTGTTACCTATGGAGCGATTGAAGAAGGCAATCGTCTCAAAAACTTAAGTTCTGTATACATACGTCAAGGATATCGCTTAAAATCAATTATCATGGCTTTGAATGCTGCAAGTACATAATTGCATGAAACGCGTGGAATAAATCAAGAAAACCACTGTTTGTGTAAAGTGTTGCTCTGAGGACCGTTAAATATTCAAACATGGTTCCACAAAATCAAATAGTTCCGTCTTGCAGATGAAGAACATCAATTATATAATTGTACTAGACTTTTAAATATCTGTTTTATGTTTTATTCTTAATAAGACCACTTTCAACTTAATTGGAGACTTTATTAATTCGTTTAAGCTTGAAGGTAGTTCCCCCCAAGATATAGTCATGTATAAAAAACGGTGCGTATTTCCACCTTGAAGCATATATTTATCTAAATACACTATTAAATGATCGTTTAAATATTTACCCAATAAAAACATTCAATTGCATACCTCAATTTGAGTTTTGCAGCACTAAAATAGTTTCCTTTTTTTTTAAATAATTAACACATTATTTTAATGAGCGTTTATAAAAACGAGGCATGTGAATAAACCTACGATTTAATGATTATGTATTACAAGATAATCTTATTTTTGAAAACAAAATCACATTATAATATTAATATAATATAATATATCTAATACGGTAAATGTGTTCTCGATATATGTCTATGCCACTGCGTTATATTGTGAGGCACTAGTAATCTAAACGAAACACGAAAGTTGCCCTACAAAACAACTCATTTTAAACGATGCTACGATTGTGTTGTTTGGTTTATCTTTAAATTAATAAATATGAATACAGAGTGTGTATATTGTGTTATCTGGTATCGCTGTATATGTATTATATTCGGTGGCGTATGTTTCTTCTGAAGATATTTAAATCTACAGCTGCATGTGTTGCTTCCCGCAGACTATGACAATCATTGCATGTCGCAAATTATGAGTAAAATTGATTGTATTATACCCATTTGGTATCATAATTATTGATAAATATGTCATTTCTTTAATATTTAAATAAACCTGTTAAGTAATTTTCAACAGTTTTAATTTATTCTACGTCCTTTAAGGTAGTATATCCCAAAAGTCTGTAGTGACACATCTAGCAAATTCACATTTCACTTTATTCTTGTTGTGAGACGTTTACACCAATCTTACCATTTGACGTTCCCATGATATTTCCGTGCTGCATCCAAAATATCCTCCAAAATTGATGGAAAGTGTTGGAATGGACTATACGCATTTATATTGCGAGATGAGTGTTCTCTGTTTTCGTTACTGGAAGCGGTGGATTGATTTCCCATGGTATCTCCGGGCGTCTTAACGGATTGCTTGCAGAGAAAGCAAATTTTTTAAATACTAGACTGAATCAAGATTCTTAACGGAAAATGCTAAAACAGTAAGTGTATACATACTTACTGGCGTTCATGTACAGAGAATTTCACAAATGAATGGAAACCAATCCATAAACATATTTTGAACGTATTTGTTAATATTGTCCAGGCCACTGACAAAGAATATGTACTTTATGAAGTAATTGAACTGTTATAATCATATTATGTCCGATTACAATCCAATCAGCAGAATAATAATTTGTTACAAGTAGAATACGGTTTGCTAACAAATTCATTGTAAAAAAAAACACATAAAAACATGAACAGTTTGCACCTTACGTTCTTTTTTTTTTACAAATACCTTTTATATTCTTGCCCATTTGGGTTCCATCGGAACACGTCTTATATGTTTTTTAAACTTTTGGAGCACCAACAATATTGTCAAGGATGTATTGCATTTACTTATTCCGGCAGACAAACCATGGACAATATTACAGTATTAACTAAAATAAATCATGACACAGTCTAAGTCTGTTTCATTTCAGATGTAACAAATATTGGAGATTTCGTTATTTGCCTGCATTCTCAGTTGACAGAAAGTCGATTGCTCGCCTCTTGAAAATGAATTTAGAATGCCCTGGGGTCGTCCTTTATATCTCTTCGGTTTTCGCGCTGACGGCGCTGTTCTACTAGCGACATTGGGTAGAGACCTTGTTTAGAATTTGGTACATACATGGATTTGTGTTTTTAGTAAAACAAATGCCGTTTTGTAGATTATGAACTATGAAAAATCGAACCACTAAAACATCACTTATTCCACTCAAAATATCAAACAATGAAAACATGATGTGAGTAATCAACTGCTACTTTATTATTAAACAAACCATATTTAGTTATTCTGATCTAAACCTAACCCGTATACGGTATAGTGATATAACATTATATGCATATAAATGGTATAGTTTCTTACCGATAAAGTAAACTTGAATGTCACTTAGATTTAGTTTGAAATGGCGTTTATTGTTTGACTATAGAAAGGAACACTTCCGGGTTACTTTTTTGGTTTAAACATTTTTTATTTCTGAATGCATATACATATATTAAATACACAGTAATATGTGGATTGACCTGGAAGCTATTCTAAGCTTATTGTACGTCGTTTTACGAGCATGAATAAACGATGCATTCGGCGAGAAGGGCTTCAATACATATATATTATTGTAGAGTGGTTGTGGTGGAAAATACACGTGTATAATTAAATTGAAGTAAGTTTTGATGGGGGAAGAGCAGATGAGTATGGATATATAGATGAAGTGGATGTGTAAGTAGGGAAGAGAAAGAGAAATGGAAGCGGATATGGAGTGGTAGAACGAGGTTGGAGCAAGAGTTAGAAGGAGCTGGAAAGCACGTAAGGATTATGGGCGAATTTGTACCGAAGGCGTCTTATCGTAACGTTAAGCTTTTTATCAATAAAGGTATGTACTGCTGCAAAAAAAGTGCAGTTGTCTTCCAAAGAAAGAAGAGGATTTCCAAAAAGCAATACCTTTGTTGAGGTTACGCAGAAGTGCGATAAACAGTTCAAGAGGCGCTCCCGAATGGTGGAGTACAATGGGCAGTGCAAAAAATAGAGGTTGGCTGTTTCTTCTTCGCCACAAGAGCAAAGAGGAGATTGTATTATGTTTTTACTAAACAGGTCATGTGAAAGCATACTGCAGTGTGTGCGTAGTCGCGTATGCATTATCTGGGATATACGTTTGCCATAATAATAATAATTTGGAACTTTGACCGCTGATGATGGAAGACATTTTTTTAATTTGAAGATGGATGTTGCGTTCGAGATATCGGTTGGAAGGCTATTGTAAGCACGAGTAGTGGATGGGAAAAATGAACTGTAGTAGAGCGCAGTTCTAGCTCTTGGAACATAAAGTGATTGATTATTCCTTAAATTATATCGGTCGTTGGTATTCATGGGTTGAAATAAGCCAAAATATATGATGGGGTAATGTTATTAGTCATTTTGTAAAAAAGAGTGAGTTTATGTTAAGCTCTACGATAACTTAAAGTTTCCCATCCGACTTCCCCCATAAGCTTTTGAATGGATATTAATTTCGTTGAACCTTGTGGCAATTCGTGCAGCCTCATGTTGGACGTTTTCTAACCGTTTTTGGGCTTGTAATGTGCAGTTGTAAAAAACGACATCGCCGTAATTGAGCAAGGGACGTATAAATGATAAGAACATGATTTCCAACGAGGAACAGTCTAAATTAAATGTTTACTTTTCCATTACGTTTATTCTTGTGTAGGCCTTATTAACAATGTACTCAATATGTGTGCTCGATTTAAGATCTTTCGTGAAGTAGAGTCCTAGGTGTTCATGTTGTGTTACTTCGCTAATGGCGACGTTATCCATATATACAAGGGGTGTTGAGTTGTGTTTGTCTTGCGACTTATAATTAATGATTCCGTTTTCTTAGGATTAAAACAGACAAGCCATGATTTAGCCCAGTTGTTGAGATCGGAGTTAAGTATAGCTGCAGCGTTGGCTGGATTGTCGACTACAACATCAGGCTAGTGTCGTATTACTTTTTATGTCCGACACATTTTATTTAATGATTTCAAACAAATACATATAACCTATACACAATAACACAATAAGGTAATGGTATCAGAGAAACAAATGATGCATAGGCAACATATCTTAAGTTCCCTATATAATAGACGTCATGACATACATCTAACAGTATATAGGTGGCTATCGCAACCGTTGTTAATTTTTGGTGTTGTCACTTCATATCCACTTATATTTGTTAATGCAGCATCAACATACTAAAACGATAGCCCCGGAAAGAGAAAAATACTGCATTTGAATATCAACCGTACTTTCGTTTTGACAACTGACAAAATTAATGATTCCACGTATGATGTGAATCTAAATTTAGTTTAGTGCAGATTCGTTCATACGACACAAAAACACAATTTTGTTTTACGGATCATTTTAATTTCTTGCAACGATATCTATCATACGACACACGAACACTTACTCCGATCCTTATACAAAAACAGTTCCGCTCGGCTTAGAGGACTGGGTTAGTCATGTAAAATATCGAATATAATATATATTTTTTTATAAACAACTGGTAGCAAGATGAGTTGTAGATACTTGGTCAGTTACCACATTTTAACTCACTCTTTTGACCTGTTAATTCTTTTCAGCTCAATTCGACAGTGAAAAATGCGTCTAATATCACTTTAAGTGGAAAAAGTCTCTACCTTTACTATACAGACGTAAGAAAGGCTTTAATGTTATACACATGATTCGATGCTAATGCATATTCGTTTGATCCATAAACGTTTCTTGAAATTGAACAGTTCTACAAAATCACCTGCATTTACAGTTTCCTTTATATATTAAAATCTTCAGAGAGAACATGATATTTATTTTAATATAAATGAGTTACAAGCAAACGTTTACAAACATGGTTTATAATAGTACAATACAAAAAGATGCTTTATGTCAACAGAACTTTAAGGTACACATGCGCAGTGTAAAATTAAATGAAGGCTTTTTTACGAACTACAGGCAATCGTTACATCATTGTATCAGGCAATAACTTTAAGTCAAATACAGGTGTATGTAATTTTGTGTTGGAAAAACATTTCACAAATATAAAAAGTACAAGATTTTTTCCAGCATTGCTACGTATGTATACATTGGAATAACAGATGAAAATGGCGTAGAAAAACAATCATTTATTTATAAGTTGTAATATCAAATAAAAAAGACATAGACACGCAATCATATGCACGTATAATTATATTTTATAAAACATAGGTCCTACATTTGATTTTATTTAAGTAACGGTACGTTATAAATAGTATTTGTGCAAAGATGTACAAAACTACAATAATCGTTAAATGTTAATAGGCATGACAATAGCATTAAAGATTACCAATTCGCGGTCAAAGGATTCGACATAAATTTTTTATAATTGATGTTTTTTTTCTTAAGTTATTATATTCATATTTTGTGTATTTCTTGGCTCTTGCTATACTTGAAATGCATTTATTTATTTAACACTTATATAAGTATAACTTAATACACGAAATAACATATTGTATGGCTCTAGCAGACCTTGTTAAATATCCAAGTAGAAAAATTGTCTTAATTCATGAAAGGAAACGATTGTCCTGGAAACATTTCGTCAATAATTGCTTTTAACATCTGACATTCCGAGAATAAATATTCTAAACATTGTTTGCAAAATGAGCATAATGGATCAGTAATTTTTGTTTTATTAAGGAGAATATGTGTTCCAAGTATCATGTGAATTAATCTATAACCAATGAAACTTGACATCTTGGTTATTAAAAAAGGGTATTATTAAGGTATGGGTTTTTTTTACACCGTTTTGCTTTAACTGATGGTTGTTCGTTATTTTTATTTAGAATGGTGTATTGTCTTTTTGCACCAGATTCTTTTTTCAGGATCGGTTGTTATAATGGGAAAAAGAAGGGTTTGATAATTTGTTGGGAAGGACAAGATATACACTATTTTATCACACATTTATATATTGCTCTTGCCAACCATGTTAAATTAATAAAAAAATTATGTTCAAATTGCAGTCTATTTAATTTATCAACACAAATTAGGGTTCCAATTTTAAATATATCACCTTTACAATTAATTCCAGCATCGAACAATGACTTAAAGAAAATACTTGTAATTCCTACAAAGATATTTGGATTATAAAAGAGTTTATAATACACGAATACTTATGTCTTAGCTTTTAATGAACCATGAATAAGTGAGAAGCTTTTTAAAACATCTACCCAAAAAGGGTTTTTAATTCCTTTGGATATATTTAAAGCAAAGTGATAACTGCAATTACAGAGTTAAGAAGTAGCAAAATACCATGTTGTGAAATCTATCGAATTTTCCCTAAAGGATTATATTCTTAGTAGCCAGATTAGTTTCAATGCTAGAATAAATGCATCCAAAGTGATCATTTTGAAATCTCCTTCAATTTATTCTGTCAATACTGTTGACAACATTTTTTTACTATGCCCGTCCCAAATAAAACTCAGAATAGATGATTTTATTTAATTTAAAATGGTATTGGGCGTGTAAGGAAATTATATGAACATGTGATTGAATAATGACACAATAAGTAAATTCAAATAACAATCCTTCCAATTGGTTTTCATTTTTTCTCTTACATTATTTCATAACATTTTTCATTTTAACAATTAATTCATTGTAATTTATTTTTAATATTTTTTACAAGTCAACGTGGAAATTTATTCCAGGCATTGTTTAGCTGTGTTGCATCCAATTTCCATTTTGTTTGTGTGATATCATTTTTCTCACTTTTCAGTTTCTAATTATATTCTATCATCAGTAGACCAATATTACCGCTTCCAAATGTACGAGTCTAAAAGCATCTTATTCTGAAGAGTATCAAACATGAAAATAGTAAGTGGTTCATTGATTTATCAAGATAGTAATACTTTGCATTTTATTAACATTTTAAAGGGACTGTCAACCACGAATGACGAAAAAAAGAAAGTTCTAAAAAAACGTATTTTTTTACAATTATTAGTTTATATTAATTAAAATATCACGACTGGTATATTACATTACTTGAAAAAAGTTGTTAAGTTTTCATATTTTCAGTATATTCGGTAATAAATTTTACTGGGTATGTCTACCAGGTAACTACCAGTTAACTATAAATAACGCAAGTAGATTGATCATCATCGCCACGTGGTAAACCCAGAATGCAAATTGTGCATGTAAAGTGAATTGTATATATTTTATATATAACATGATCAATCTACTTAGTTTAAGTTAGTTTAAATGTAACAGTTATTTTAATGCAATATTTTATCAAGGGGAAGTAACTCTGTGGATGTAATCAGCCTGAACAAGGTTACAATTCAAGATTCTTTAAAACAATTCTTATTATACAAAGATAATTTATGTTGTAATGTTAATTACACACAATTGTTTGAAATATGAATACCTTAACATTAAATATGAATGTATTTGTATGACATCCGGTAGTTGTAAAGCATTTTGTTATGAGTGCGCTAGAGAATAACGGTCTTAGTGGAGTGCACTATTGTGCTCGAAAGTGGACATAGGTGTCAAGTAAATGTGTGTGTGGTTTCTTTCGTGTGTGTGTGTTTGTGGTAACGTTTGTGTGTGTGTGTTGGTGTGGTTGTGCGTGTGCACGCGTGCGCTCGTGTGCGCGTGTGTGTGTGTGTGTGTGTGTGTGTACAAAGTTACGTGTACAAATTGCTATGCTTTTCATTGAACTTTCAAAAGCGGTAACATCAGCTTTGTTTATTGGTGTTTATTTTCTTCAAGTATTTTGTCTTTCGTCTTAGTGTAGAATGAATGGTCGATTTCGGCAAATAAGGAAAAAAATATTGATGATTGGAATGATCGTATACTGATACAACTAGGGTTTCAAATTCATCATTAAAAATATGACCATTGGATGATAGGTTATGACAATTCATGATCTATACGGCATTTGCTTTTTGCAGTTGAAGAAGAACTTAGTGTATCGAATACTTTTTAAAACAAATGCTTGTATTAACTTCACATTCGTTTGAAATGTTCTAACATAACATTGAAAGTTATAGGCTTACTGCTTATACGAGTTTAATGTAACAATGATTCGCCAAACAAGACATATATTGCATGATTCGTCCGTTACACCACACAAGTATCTCTCGGCTCCTGGGAACATAGTCCACACCTTTAAGGATGCCACGTCAGAAGAAGCATGTGAATATTATCTCTAGTCCTTGCGAGAGGATGTGTTTTAAGGATTCGATGCTCTCATGTATGGTTATTGCAAATATAATTATTTTCGAAACGTAAGCATTCTGTCATCTGTGTAGAAAATGCTTGCGTTTAAAGAGTGAATACATGAATAATGAGACTCTAGAAACAATTTCTTCCGCTTGTCTTTTATATAAGGTAAGTAAACAAATGACTTTATTATACAAGACACGTCATACAGCACAGCATTGAACACAGAAAACAATAAATGCAGACAGAGCGTTGCAACTGAAAATATAAACTTATATACGAAAACAAGTTGGGCTATGAAATATCATATGAAACAAAAATTAATAGGTAGAATAAATACAAGTTTCTCAAATGTTAATCAATGAATTCAATTTATTTTTTTCAAAACTATATGCGCAGGTCAATATGCTAATTTACGTAAAAAATCCGTGTGTTGTTCTGTAATTATTCTTTTGATGTTTTCCACAATTCCAAATGCTGTTTGTTCTCATTTATCAGTGACTACTAATATAATTACCTTCCCATCTTAAAGATACTTGTTATACATTTTGAATGAAAAACTCTCGAATAATCTTTTAAAATCATTCTCTGTTAGTGATATATCCATTTTGAAATACCACGTCTCAATAACCAGTATACAATGTATTGTTCCGCCTACGTATTTTATAAATTTGATATATCCTACGTCCCTATAGTCTAGAAAGCAACATAACAGGAGCATAGAATTACAATCCGCTTCATTGCAGTCTTGATGTGTTTATTGTATATTTACCATTTGACGTTTCCATGGTAACAGTTGCGTGCCGAATCCGACAAATCCACCAAAATTGATGGAAAGTGTTGGCATGGTCAATACGTTTTACATGGTGAGAAGATAGCGTGCTGTTTCTATACTGGAAGTAGTGATTGATTTCTCTTGGTATTTCCGATGTCTTAGCTGGTTAATTGCAAAGTTAGCACATTGTTGAGACAGGTTTTGAGACTATCGTCTAAACCAGACTCTAAGAAGAAAATAATCAAGCGGCAATTGCGAACATATGTACATTTAAAGAATTATTGACATTTCATATGGAAATAAAGTAATCTTAAGTTGATTTGTGAAACTTAAATTTGCTTGATCACTAAAATGTAACTCAAACTTTTACAAGCATTGATATACATGTGTACATAAAGAAAATCGCCAACCGGTGAGAGCTCACGTCAATTATTTATTTGGAATTAACGACGTATTGCCCTCTATCACTATACGTATAATAATACGCGTTTGTTATAATGAAAATCCATTGCCGTTTGTCACAACAGAATTACTGTTTTGCCATTTTGTCATCGTTGGTAAAATGTGCATATATATTCAGACGACTAGCGCCAATGTCCGGGTTTTTAATCAAAATCCTCCAAACAGTGTAAGTAAATCATTTTATGATCGTAATATGTTCAAATGCTTAATACTGCTGGGTGATATTTGTGACAGGTTATACTGTAGTATTCACATTTACTGCTATCTATCTTTACTTGTTTGATTTACGATGATTAACAGAGACAAGAAATACATCAAAACTATATTACATTATTTTAAAAGAAGTCCCTAGTCATGCTAGAGAGAAAGATATAATGAATTATTACCCCGGGCCCGTATTCACCAACTCATTATTATACTTATGAATGAATAAGCTACTTAAAACAAAGACAAAAACGTTCAGCGTTTAATTATATATTCTGGCTGCCACAGCTGATTATGTCATGTTATAGAGGAAAACAGATGTAGATAGAAATGGTAAATGTCAAGTTTGACTCAAAGTTAAAGCAATTTATTATTTAAAGAATATTTGTTGTTCTTAGACATAAATCAAAGAACGTTTTGCTGAATACGAGCCCTGGTCATTTTCAATATGTCATCACTTAGCATTATATTATTATTATTTGTGCAGCATTATACTACAGAAGGTCAGGCAATAACTTTATTGTATTGTTTAATAATTCATACTTAATCTTATTTTCTAACTCTTCGCAAATGAAATTGATTTTTTTTTTTTTATAAAATTCATATTAACAGAGAGGGGGCTGTAAAATCATCTGGTTAGTAAAGAAAACGCCTTTACTACACGCCAACAGGTCTTCAAAAAACCAGCATCCTTCAAGAGAGATAGTTGTGTAACGTAATACACGTTCGTTCAAGGCCACCAGGACAATATCCCGCGTTTTTTGTTTTTTTTTACTTTGTTTTTGTTATCTTATACGTTTATTGCTGTAATTGAACACTGGAATTTATATAAGCTGATCTTATATATATATATTGTTTTATTAGTTTCAATAATATACCTAGATTTACAATTATAACGGCCCTAAATACTATTTTGGGATCGTACGTTAAACAATATGTACCTTACATTTCTCTTTATCCTTCTGTTCAGCTGTTATTTGAGTTCTTTTTAAATTTCTGATTTGTGTTAGTTATTAACAGCATTTATCAAAACTCAGTTAATTCGTTCGTATGTTTTTGCTGTAGTGTAAAGTATTCATAAATATATCGGAAAGGTTAAACATATTTTGCAATTTATACTTACGTAAAACATGTGAATATATATATAAAGAAAACTTATTCTGTAGAGCGAAAATGGTTTTCTGGAATACCAGTCGAAGTCCCAAGTCCCAAGAAGGGATAATTCACATAATATTGGAAAATGACGGGAAAACCATTAAAGAATGTTATTATTGTTTTCAATGAAAATGTTGAATTAATATTAACACCTCATCTTATTCGAGAGTTGCATTTGCATAATAAATTCGAGTATGACAATGGTACATCCCACAACTTCAATGTAATATGGAAAGACACGCAATATAATATTCCCCAAACATATCAATTTTAATTTGCGGTATCATTATTAATAAATGTAAATTCACGATGCATTTTCCATGCACGTATAATTATCTCTAAAAGTATTACTAGCAAAGCTGCAAATTATAAAATTGGGATTTATAAGTTTATTTTTCTAAATTTTGGTTATATCATATTCTTGAAAGACATTTGTCATTTAAACTGGTAATAATGCAAGACAGGGACTGGATAGTTTCGATATGCATAACAAAGAGTATTTTTTAATGAAAACATTAATTTATATTTGTAAATACGTGTTATCTTGATGTCCAATTTTGGAGAATAAAAAACATCTCATCTGAAGGTACTTACAACACAACCCTATCTAGAAATGTGAGTTTCGTGCGAAAAAATTATAATTGATAAATTTTGTGATTTAAAAAGGATTTGTACGCACTAGCTTGGTTTGTTCACTCATATCATGGGAGTTTTCCAAAAGCAATAACGTAATGTATAAATAATGTGCGGACTATATATGTAACCCCACAATCACGTCGTTGTGTTTCTAATGTAAAATCAAGTATGTAGAACAGGTACAGGATTTCAACCAGTTCATATTAATTCATATCTACTTTCGATAGGTCATATTACAAAACAATGTGTGCGTTTATCGTGTCCATATATGATGTTTTTTACAAAGAATGTACAGAAACTATTCGTATATAACACGTGTGCATACCAATGTGCAGTAGACACTTCCCATAAACCATGTCGTTCTGACAAGTGCTGCGTCTGCATCGTGTAACTCGAGCTGTAAAATCAGACATGTCGTGTTGTATATATTGTTCTGTATTGTATAAGCATTTGGTCACTCGACTAAAATAAAACAGCAGCGGTAAGTTACTGCAATATCTCTCCAGAAAATGTTTCTTGATATTTATTTTTTATAGATTTATCCAATTTTCCGAACAAACCGAACTTAATTGCGTGAAACTTCTGGTATAATATTCCTTGGTGCAAAAAGGTACCATGTGATATTGACAATAAATTTGCGCATGGTATCTTTTTTGCACCAATTGAGCGATATTTACATGACCATTGAGCGAATTTATTAAACACCGAATCAAGTGTATTAATTGCATGCACTGATGCAATTTAATGCTACTTTGAAGATGATTCTTATTTGTGTCGCGTTCTGAGAAAACTGGGCATAATGCTTGTGCGTAAATTGTCATCCCAGATTAGCCTGTGCAGTCCGCACAGGCTAATCAGGGACAACAATTCCCGCTTTAATGACATTTTTCGTTTAAATGAAGTCTCTTCTTAGCAAAAATCCAATATAGGCGGAAAATGTCGTCCCTGATTAGCCAGTGCGGACTGCACAGGCTAATCTGGGACGACACTTTACGCACATGATTTATCCCTAGTTTTCTCAGAACGCGACACATTTGCGTTAATGTACATAAACAGGTCGTTTGTCAAATATTGTTTGCTTGAGACTTTTTTCGTAATTACACCTCAAAGTGTGATTGAGAGTGGAATAACATAGTTATTTCCTGCTAATGATGCAAAACCATTACCAAGTGGCACATTGCATTAATAATTCCATGTCAAATGATTAAGTGCAGTCCTTAATATTTGGAAAAGAAAACAATGAAACTCCAGAAACACTATCAGGAAAGAAATTCTTGTTCTTTTCCACTACTTTTAAAGAAAACACCAACTATAAACATGGAATGCTTAAAAATGGATCACCACCATGGCACGGTCAATACAAAGCATTGGGGGCTTAAACAGGTTTGAAGGCTATCCGAATCTCACAATTACTACAGAAGAAATAACAAACCACATTTATTTACACATATTTTTTGACCCAGGGGTCAGATCAAAATTCCGTCACCGTCACCGTCGCATATATGCTCATAGTTACCATTTGTGTAAGTTTCAAGGTTCTAGTGCTAAAAGTGTCGAAGGAGATAGTGGCCGATCAAAAAAAAGTGGAGATCAACAGAATATCCCCACGCTTTTTAAAAAGTGGGGATTATAAATTTTGATCAGGGACGGCTTTGCGGGATTTCACAAAAGTAAAACTATGGGTTATAATTTTTCAAGAAGCTCTACGGATATGACCCATCCACCCAACCCCATCCGCCCCCCGCCCCCCCAAAAAAACAAAAAAAAAACACTAAAATTAATATAGATTTAACAGTTCCAGTCAGAGACGGAAAATTGTTATATTTGTATAGAAAACATGAAATGCAAACTGTGTAACAGTAACATGGTTGAAACAGAATATCACTTCTTATGTATATGTACGCTTTATCAAGATTTAAGTATATTGTTAACCAATCGTTTTATACTGTCAACAAGTTCGTTTCTAGGATGTCCAGTCCTAACTCTAGAAAATTAAGAAATATTTCCAAATTTATTTACAATGCTATGTTAAAAAGAAATGATTACCTTGTTAGCTAGCTACTCTGTTGTTGCTTGTTAACGTTGAAAACCAATTATGTATTCACGTATTCATTTAATTATCCATTTATGTGAAATGCGTTTTGTTTAGTATTTCATTTGTGTGGTCATCTTTAAGTACATTTGTTTACTATGTGGCCAAAGGCATGTATTTGCTGATTTTGCCAATAATCTGAAACTGAAACTGAAACTATATTAACTGTATTTCGCTTATTATATGTAAGATCGAAATATTGAAGTCTTAAACTTACACGGTCGGTTATTTGTGGCGCCACGAGACAACTATACTTCCAATGTGGCGCTAATGACTGGAAGCTTTTTATTTATTCAACATAAATTTACAAGGTGAGTAGGTTGGATTTGGATTTGACCATAGTGTGAAATTTATATTTAAATAGGGAAATGAAGAGCGAAATAGACAGGATTTTGTTTCCGAAAATTCTACTGAAAAACAAACAAGTGCATTTCGAACGGTTATTAGCCTTATATGATGGGACATGGTATAATTTGCAACATTTAAATAACTAATTGCTTGTGTAAAGAGCCAAAATTCTCCTATTATATCAGTGATAACATAAAACAATTGCTTTCAAAATATAAAAGTCACTGCAGTAACAACATGTATTTTGTAAGGGTTTATTTACAATAAAATGTTGTTTTTTTGTATGCCAAGGAGGTGGCGCTGAAATCAAGAATAAGTTCGAATACGCATTATACATTGGGTGTAAATTTGCTCTTAAATTAGCTGTCAAATTGATAAGCACCCCACACAATAATAAGGTTCATCATTTCGAAATGCATCGGAATTGTATGTTCCAGCACAATGTTAGGTAAATTGATCCGCTCTGAATTGCACTTCTTTGCCCTTTTTTAAAACCCTACGCATTTTAGTGTCAAATAACACATGAAACCTACACTCATGTATTATTTAAGTTCATTTTTTGAGAAGATCCGGTCGATAGCGCCTCCTCGGAAGAATCGTCTGCTCGTTTATATATGCGTCGGAAAAAAATCTCGCGCAAGAGATTACTTGTCGTGACTTACACACAAGAAACTACATATTGCTCAGTAATCCCGATTTTTCATTAAAGCATTCCGGGTTTCCTTTTTCGCAATAAAAAAAAATCTTCGACAGTCCTTAGCAAATATACAATTCACGTGTCAAATGCTTGGAAAGTGTTTTGTTTTTAAATACATTTAAACTTTGACGATCACTTACTGATTTGTTTAATAAACACACACACACACACACATGTTTTGAATTGGATCAAATTCTAAGGAAATCTGAACATACGTAGATTTTCTTTCGAGGCCTATCATGCACAAACCAAAATGGTTATTATTGTAGTCGAAATAAAGCGGGGAAACTTCTTATTGTCCAACACATTTTATTTCAAGACTGTAAACAAATACATATCACATTTAAATGAAGACAATAATAATATAATGAAATCAGAGATGAAAAATGCCAATGAAACACATCTAAAGCTATCTTTATAATATAAGCCAATGACATACACAGCATTTAAGTTAGTAAAAAGAAAAGTGTTTTAACACTGAATCGAAGCTTATGCATATAGTTTTGCTAAATATTTCTTTTAATTTAACTATTCATCAAAATCACCTTCATTAACGTTTCCTATATATAATATACGCTTAAGGGTGAAAATATTACTTTTGTTGATATAAATAAGTTAATAGCAATATAATATAAAGCTCGAAACCATTAGCCAAACCTGCCTAGGGTCTATTATGCTAGTTATATTCAGTGTTTTGTTTTACTTACATTTGCGATAGGCTTCATGACAACTGCATTATTTTTTTCGTGCACATTCTTTTGAAACAATTTATCGTTCAAGCTTGTCAATTCTAATTTTCAGTTTATTCATTAATAACGCTTTTTTTGCGTGTATAACACGTGCTTTCAAACTTTTTGTTTCAAACTTTCTGTTTTCTTTCTGCATGATTGAAATGTGCATTAATACTAAATCTTTGCATTTCAATTTACATTCATTGTTTGAAATTGACTTTGTTGCTTGTGAAATATAGCGAGCGATTAAAAGCCACGAGGATCTTTCGTGCATGGCAATCCGTTATAAAATTACAGGGAACCAATAAACAAATTGAGTTTTTAGCGCAAATTACTATTGACGGGAGACAACTCTGGCAGAGGCTTGACATTGTCCGGGATGTAGAAAACTTTTTTTGAAATATCGTCTTTGCTACGCTCGTGGGGGTTTCTCTGTTCTGGTTGATGCATTATTGAGTAAATTCTTGGACTCAGAGCCGAATTATTTACCATGGAATTTTCGAAGATATCACGTCTTCTTCATCAGCTGATCACTGGCTAACTGACGTCACAGTCAAATGACCGGTGAAGGGTCACGTGACATGAGGAGACTGTCATACACCCGTAGGTGAAACAGCGAGACAATTAGACACTAGATTGAAAGAACACCTTACACGAACTTTTTCCGTCATATATGAACATTTTAAACAAACCGGTCACCAGATCGACCCAAACAAAACCAAAGTACTCACTTCCGAAGAACATTTATGGAAACGCAAAGTGAGAGAAGCAATTGAGATCAAACAGCGGCGGCCATCATTTAACAGGGACGAGGGACTCGAGCTACCCCGGGTGTATGACAGTCTCCTCGTGTCACGTGACCCTTCACCGGTCATGTGACTGTGACGTCAGTTAGCCAGTGATCAGCTGATGAAGAAGATGTGATATCTTCGAAAATTCCACGGTAAATAATTTGGCTCTGAGTCCAAGAATTAACTCAATAATCGTCTTTGCTAGTTTTGAAGATAGAGATCAAATCGTGTATAATAGTTATTAAATAAGGGATATCATTTATCTGCAAATTACCTAATAATGATAAACGAGCGAAGATAAGCGATTTGAACTTACTTTGTTGTTGCGGATCGCTATTACCAGTTGTTTTAAGATATCACGATGTATTCAATCAGAAGATGGATCAACATGCATGAAAACTAACTGACGGACAATCGAAATCACGTGGTTTCTGTGCGATTCTCGCGAGTGTTCGTATGTGTGTGCGTGCGCGTGTATGTGTGTATGCGTGCGTATGACGATTGTGCATGTGCGTATTTCAAAGCTGTATTGTGTGATGGCGAAGCAAAGTATCAGCACCACTGCCTTAACTATTTGTAAGTTGTTCGTCAGAGCTGTGAGAGTCAACACGGCATTTAACGGTGTTCGTTACTTTTGACCTCTCTTCTTATTCTCTCACTTTCGCACTTTTGACACGTCCAACGGGATCACAATGGCGAGATGTGAAAACACCGTTATAGGACATGGTACGATCATGTGATATCAGGATATTGCGTTCTTGTCTAATGATCTCGTGTTATCGCATCAAAATCTTTAAATTAAACGGCGACAATACGAAACCACTATACGAGGTTGCGAGACTACAATTGGATATAGCAGTATATATATATNTGGATTATTACATTTTACTTATATAACTATATATATATACATATATATATATATATATATATATATCACAATAAACAAGATCGAGTACACGACAACATAATGCGAGGGCGTCATGTTCTCGCGTTCTCACGCTTGTGACACAAAGGTTGAGAAAGCAAAATTACGAATGGTCTTTACGGAACATCGAATCATTGTTAAAAATAATAAATTGTCTTATAAGTGTTAAACCGCAAATAATTGTATATTACAATCATTATTGTAATTTAGTTTAACATAATTGTGTGTAAATGCATTGTTCTTTGTGCTTTATAATGTAACGAATATTGAGCTAGTCGACCGAAAGAAAACACTTGGAACAATAGCCACCATCATATTCCGTATGTATATGCAGTTGGTTATTTCCCTTAATTAAAAAAAAGGATAATGGTTCTGACGTTTGGGTATTCATAAAATCTTGTTATCAGCATAATGTACAATTTAGGTCTGAAAATATTTATAAAAAATTGTCAGATCATTGAATCCTACAGAATTCTGTCATGATTGTTGTGTATTCGCAATTAAATGATTATTTGTCGTTCAAATGCATGGCAATCTAAAACTGCTAGTGCTAACGCTTTACTAAATTGATGCATGCATACATACTCTCAAGCTGTGTTATTTGTTGATAAACAGTGAAAAATCAAACATTATTTATTCACGTTTATGCGTGGGAGTGTGTATGGACAGAGCATGGTAGAGCGTGACATTGAATGGTAGCACCGAACAGTACATGGTAGCACGTGACAGAACATAGTAGCACGTGACAGTACATTGAAGCACGAGACAGTGCATGGTAGCACGTGACAGTACATGGTAGCATGTGACAGTGCATGGTAGAACGTGGCAGTGCATGGTAGCACGTGACAGTACATGTTAGTACGTGACAGTGCATGGTATCACGTTACAGTGCATGGTAGCACGTGACAGTGCATGGTAGCTTGTAAAGGTGCAATGAAACACATGACAGTGCATGGTAGCACGTGAAAGTGTATGGTTACACATGACAGTACATGGAAGCACGTGACAGTGTATGGAAGCACGTGACAGTGTATGGTAGCACGTGACAGTGTATGGTAGCACGTGATTGTGCATGGTAGCACGTGACAGTACATTGTAGCACGTAACAGTGTATGGTAGCACGCTACAGTGCATGGTAGCACATGACTGTGCATGGTAGCACGTGACAGTGTATGGTAGCACGTGACAGTACATTGTAGCACGTGACAGTTTATGGAAGCACGTGCCGTACATGGTAGCACGTGACAGTACACATAAGCACGTGGCAGTGCATGGTAGCACGTGACAGTCCATGGCAGTATGTGACAGTGCATGGTAGCACGTTACAGTGCATGGTAGCACGTGACAGTGCATGGTAGCACGCGATGATGAATGGTAGGACGTGATATAAATCAAAAGACGTTTTCTTCTGTAAATCCTATTAACAGATGTCTTCGCAGAAAATGATTTAGCTGCAATATTAATGGATTCCCACCAAACGCGCTAATTCCGTATGCATTAAATAAGACGAAATCCAACGAGCAAAGGGGAGGACGCTTAATTAGACCCTGGTGGAAGCCATTGATTTTCGTTCGCCTGGGACTATTTTCTTGGAAGAAGTTTATTGTATTGTCGATATGTGCGTGTCTTCCCAGCAAACTACGTCTGCTCTGTTGGAATGATATAGCACCAGTGATTCATCCACCGCAGTCGAACGCAGTCGTTTTGGCGAGGTTCTGGTATAGATCTACATAAACATCAAGAAGTATATTCGATTGTGCACGGTTTGTTTTCATATTCCACGCAGGCAATCGCCGATAATGCTATTCTTCGTTCAAACTTGAGAGTATGAATATATGATTCTAAAAGAGTATTTATGTTTACGTTCCATGGAATATGTATACAAATGTATATGGGTAAATACCACGTTTTATGGATCATTTTCAATATTCATTAGATGTATAAAAGTCTCACAGCGAACGATAGTACCTTTTCTGCCACTATTTCTTACAAATTATTTTTATTTCAAACATAAACACACCTTTTGTATGTTTTCAAGTCTGAATACGTTGTACCCCGACGCGAGTATTTGAAACTTAAATTAGCCGCACTGTTAATGTAAATATTAAAAACTGATAAAACAGCCGACCTTATTAACTATAATTGTGTTTGTCCTGAGCGTCTTCAGCTTATGATGGTTGTTATGTGCTGCGTGTTTCTTGCTCGCACTTGATGTGTTTACGGCGCCATCTGATGCTCGTCATTATTGTCATTCTCGCACATACTTATTTTGTCCAGCAACACCCACGTGTGCATCTCACAATCCATCTTTATATCCATCATAGAATCGATAACTCCGTCTGACCGTCCAATCAGCCTCGTTCTGGAAAAACTGGACGTTATGCATGTGCCATGATGTGCGTAAAGTGTGATCCAAGATAAGCCTGTGCAGTCCGCTCAGGCTAATCTTGCACGACATTTTCCGCTTTAATGGAATTTTCCGTTTTAAAGGAAGTATCTTCTAAACAAAAATTCAGTCAAGTCGGAAAGTTATGTCCCTGATTTCGTCCCTTTTCGTCCCATATCTGGGACGACACTTTACGCACATGTATTAAGCCCCGTTTTCAAAGAAAGCGGCTCGAATAAAGAGTGTAAGATTCGGCAACCCTTTTTATTGGTCCACCAAACACTGACAGGCGTTGATCCTTACCGCACTCAGATCTTCATAAAAGGTTTTTTACGACCTTCGTGTATCAAGTTTTGTGAATTACATTGTTCTTGATGATCAAGTATTTTGTAAGAATCTATTGAAGTGCTCAGGAACTTTAAGCGGTTGTACCGCAAGTAGATTTCTCGCACTTTTTGTACGAGCGTTCAAGTGATGGATATTATAATGGAAGATGAAGTCGGAGTAGAAGAGGTAAAAGTAGTAATAACAGTAGCAGTGGTGGCAGTATTAGTATAAGTAGAAGCAGAAGTCGAAGTAGTAGAAGCAGTTGTGGTTATAGTTATAGCAGAAGTATTTGTTGTCATTGTTGTTGTTCTTGGTTTTGTTGTATGAAAAAAGTAGTACTAGAAGTAGACGTTATAGTAGCAGAAGCAGTAGCAGTAGTAGAAATAGTACAAATGTAGTAGAAGTTGTTGTTGTTATAGTGTTGAGTCTATAAGTTTATCATTACTGCCTCCATATTCTGTACATTAAGATGTTTATTCAAAGACAAGTAGAACGCAAATTAGTTTACGTACATACACTAGGATGAATCAAATACAGGTCTGGTGTACACAATCGTATTCCTTAATAAACACAAGAGAGCAGATTGTCATAGATTGTGTTGCAGACCGAGTGACCTGGATACCATATACCCTAATCATACCATGTACACTTCAACGATAGTCGACATCGTCAAGTGACTTGTTTTACGGATGACCGCCGCGCTCAACGATCGGTCACAATCTTAATTTAGGAAATTGTCTTCATAACGCTGTATGTCCTTATTAAGCAAGTATGCGCGATTTCCGGGTGTTTTTGACATGTAGTAGTAATTAGTTAGCAGTTTTGGTTATTATGAAGGAGGTAATGATAGTATTCACAGCAATTTGACGATAATACATGCGTATTATCATATTATGTTCTGATAAAATTAATTACCCCACAGTACATTGCGTTATATTACCGGATACTAATCCTGGAAAAGTCAAACCAATATGTGAAAAGATGGACAAACGCGCATGTGCAACTTCACTTATAAGTAAGCCATAAAAATGCTAATGCGCAATCATATTGTTTTGAGTTTTCTTAATGCATTCGTTATTGTGTTTTCGTGCGAGCTTGCGTCAGCAAGTATATAAATTGCCAGCTTTTAATGCCGTAAACCCGTTTGCTCAACATCATGTGTCAGACGCGTTCAATATGTATAACAAATCGCAGAGAAAATTCCGCAAACCGAACAGGTCATTTATATGGTAAATGGATTTTGAATTAGGCTAAAGCGCAATAAAATTCTTAATGACTATGTTTTAGTCGCTCACAAAAGAGTTTTTCACCATTTTGGCTGTCGTGTTACTAAGAAAATTTGTGATTTCAATTAAGCCTTCATCGCAAATTGCTAAAAATATTTTATCCAGAAACTTGCCAAATAATGCAAATTTCCGACGGGAAATCTTGGGAAACAAAGGACTTCTGACACAGTAATATTGAATACTAAACACTTCCCTCCGTAACTATCACAAAAAGTTCTCAAAAATACGATATCCCTCCGCTGAAGGCAAGCGCCGGAGAAAATAGAGCCATAATTGGTAGCTTTCGGATGTAAGACGCAATCCGATTGGTTGAGATTCTTGCAAAGAAGACGAGGTCATCAAAAATTCCTTAATGCATACACAAATTGTCTTTTCGTCTGCAGGAAACGGTCGGACTTAGACCTTTTGTTCCTTCGTCTCGGGAAATGGTCGGGCATTAAGGAAAATACAGTTAAGCACTTCGCTGCAGTGGACAATTCCATTTCTCTTTTATTGAAGAGGGAATATAGGTTTTATATTTCGTGGAATTGGGCTTCTTCACTGCGATCCAATAAAAGTTAGATTCAAATGTGCCTAAATTTGAAACAAAATATGCGTGGAAGACAAATAGAAAGAGCATCTGTATTTCCTTACCGGTAAGTATCTATGTTAAACAACTACTCATTTTGTATTAACAAAATTAATGATCTTGTTCAACATTTTTATTAAATGAAAACTTGGAAAAAATATTTTTTGTAATGACTTTTATTTATATATGTATATATTTAATTGTGTTTGCAATAAAATGCTTAACACTGATGTATAAAAAACGCGATTTTTTTTAGATAAGATAAATATATAAAAGCCTTTTAATATTTTCTAATTTTGCTGACTTTATATTTTCTTTTCTTTGTTATAGGTATGGAAAGGATCAAAAGAGCCACAATGATTCGAATAAGTAAGTACCTGTTTATATCTACTTTTGGAAGAAAGAATAATATGTTATTTAATTATTTGCAAGCTTAGGTTATGTTTTATGAACAATTAATGTACATTTTGTATAATTTGTAAAGTATTGCATATAGTTCAATCTCTCTCATTTCATCTTCGTATTCTGTAAATATAGAATAAGCACAAATAAAAATACGAATGTGATCCCCTTTTTTAAATATGTAATGTTGTTAGAACATTATATCGTATTCGTTCTACACAAAACTGGTACCAAAAAAAGTCGCTAATATTTCTTTAACGTTTTTTTTTTTTTGTTTTACTTACTAGATTTTGACAAATTAATTCCTCTTATTATAATTCAACACGTTTAAATTGTCTTGATATTCTTAGTCGCGTAATCTTGGTTGAACTTGAATGTATCTGTCAGTGGAATCGCATATATTAAGGATATCGAGCAAAATAATAATGTTAACCCTTTGCATGCTGGGAAATTTGTCGTCTGCTAAAATGTTGTCTGCTAAATTTCTAAAATTAGCATTTTCTTCGATTTTTTTTTCAAAGAATACTATCAGAATAGCAAACAGTTTGGATCCTGATGAGACGCCACGTTCTGTGGCGTCTCATCTGGATCCAAACTGTTTGCAAAGGCCTTCAAAATCCGGTTCCAGCGCTCAAAGGGTTAAAATGTATTTTGTTAAACGATTCGTACGACGCATGTACCGGCCGAACTGAGTTGAAATATTTATTAAAATAATTAAAAGTTACTTTTTTAGATACTCCACCTCAATGTCTTTAATTTTAGATTATTATATTAATAAACATTGTAACTAAACCGTTGGTAAATATTTTTTATCCTTTGCCTTTAATATTTTTTGTCACAAATTCTGCATTCATTAAGCTTGCATTTAAAATTCATGAAATATTATTTATTTAATATAAATTAGCCTCGTTCTTGGAAAAAGGGGCGTAATGCATGTGCGTAAAGTGTCATGCCAGATTAGCATGTGTAGTCCGCATTAAGCCCGGTTTTCTCAGAACGAGGCTCAAATGGTCCATGCTGATGGATGTACCGATATATAATTGAAATATAAAACACATACGGTCAATTCACGAATATCATTTGCCATCATTTTCAATCAATAGTATAAGCAAAAAATACAAAGTCTACGACTTCTATAATATTTTGCCCCGGAAATAGAATATCAGTCTATAAGTAGGATCGCGCTGTGTGTATGCAAAATAGAAGTATCATGATATTCAGATATCAAAACAATTTTTTTTTTTTTTTATTTTATCCAGATATAAACACAAAGTTCTTTTAAGCGATATTATGTCAGTAGTTCTAAAATTTGTATATTTCGGGTTTATTTGTTAAACATGTGTATATTAAATACATTTGAGGTATTTAAATAACCTTCTAAAACGTAAGCCTTACATACAATAGTTGAAAATGGTTTCAACGTTTGTTTTTATGTTTACAGTCAAACTTAACAGGGTAAAATACAAGCATTTTAAATTTAATAACATTATTGTCATTTAATTCATTTCAACTAAACAAGATTTCGATGTACATGTATACTGAACATATATATTTATAAGAAACTGCGATATTCTATATTTAACAATTTTTAAATTACGGCAATAATAGTGTGTATATCTCTGTATTACTAAACGCTATAGATCCACAGAAAAGAAAGTAATCTTTATATGTCTAAATTATATAAGGATTTAGATAAAGCAGAATGGCGGGGATGGGGCTTTCATGAACAAAATGTACGCTCCACCCTTTTGAATATATTTCACAACTTTTTTTAAAGCTTTTTTTCATTTGTTGATGTTTCCGTAAATACAGATACACATGCCTTATTTGCTATGTACGATTACGTTCAGTATTACTTGATATTAAGTTTCCCTGCGACGATTTAAAACGGAAAGGGTCATTCTGCTCGTTTACGGCCCACACCCTCCCTTCCCCACCCCACCCCACCCCATCCCACCCCGGCATTTCGTTAGTCTGACGTAATCCCTACACTGTATTTTGATATATAATTTGTGGTATCAAAGCACATTTCGAATGTGATAAATTATCTAAATATTAACCACATATAATTATGTCAAATTTTCATTTCATTTTCATCTTCATTAAACTGTTCTCCATTATTAAGTCACCCAAACCGTCCACCAATTTTTGGTTGTCTAAACGGCACGTGATATTCAAGTCATAGCAATAATTGAGCTATTGTTTTACGAACAATTGCGCTAATTTTTCTATCGATTTAAGCGCCTTTATTGGGTTTATAAACGCGAATTTCGGCTGCAATGAACGGGCCAATACACGCGAGTTCGTTGACTCCGAAATCGATTCAAAGGGGTCCTGTCCTGAAGCACTGCCCCCTTCTGGACGTTCCTTTGTCAGCGATTTATCAGCATCCGGGTTATTGCCGATGTCCGTCGCTAGTTATTGTCTTAATTGTGTCGTGTTCTAAAGAAACTGGGCATAATGCATGTGCGTAAATTGGCATCTCAGATAAGCCTGTGCAGTCCGCACAGGCTAATCAGGGACGACAATTTCCGCTTTTATGGAATTTTTCGTTTGAATGGTGTCCCTTCTTAGCGAAAATCCAGTTAAGGCGGAAAGTGTCGTCCCTGATAAGTCTGTGCGGACTACACAGGCTAATCTGGGACGACACTTTACGAACATGCATTTTGCCCAGTTTTCTCAGAACACGAGACTTATTATTTTTTTGTTTTTATTTGATTATTAGCCTCGATGCAATATGTCAATATTGGGGTTGAATATAGCACATTTGTAACTTTATACTTCTAATTCGAAAAACAAACCCGTCTCTTCCTTCAAAATATACTGGTAAATGTGTAAAAAGTAAGCGTAATCAACTGCATCTTTAAAGAAAATCGGTAGTATTTGAAAATGTTCATACAAATATTAAACGTACATTTAATTTCTTTGTGGGGATGGGTGAATATTTGCTTATTATGAAGTATGAGTTCTTTTACATGGCTAGTACTACAGCATACTTTTAATGACAGTGCCGTTCTTACGAAACATGTATAGCTGTTGCCAAGAACAATTTAAGTATAAGATGGCCGACGAAATAACCGAAATGCATTCAATCTGACATTGTATTGATCGACGGTTCTGTTTAAGTGTTAACCATATTTCAGAAGAAAGTTCGCCTCATTTATAATGTATCCCTCCATCTGTCGACCGAATTTCATTCTTTGATATTTTGCCAGTAACGTCACGTCACGTATTTTCTGCCAGATGTTATAACTGCGCGCTGAGGCAGACGACAATGGCACTCGGGGGCGCGTGCGTGCCACGTGGCCAACACGCGAACTATTATAATGTCCCATGATGCATCGTAACGTTTGAATGCTTTCAAATTGTATCAGTGGCCCAAAAAAGATCGATGATGATCCGAAATTACTTGTAGTCAATTCATGCGCATTGCTAACTGTAAAGGGAAAATCGACCCTTATCTTCTGGGGTCATTACCAGACGCGATCCCTTTGTGCTGGGGAATTCATTTGCGTACAAAATGGCCAATAAACCTAGTTACTAAATAATTTATCAGAAAGCGTTAATTGGTACTGGAAGTAATTGCATATACATAGATGTAAGATCGAGAGTATAGTACTAATGATTCGAGGAAGGGACATGAATATTGTGTAGACAATGTTTTAGTGTCGGTGGCTTTATTTATTGTAAGTATTTTTTTATTATATTGTTATAAGATTAAGAGACAGTTTAATTCAATACGATGCATGGTTTAATGCTCATGTGAGTTATATTATATTTTTTTTAAGATTCAACGCGAACAAACGAATCGCGAATATTTGTTTGACACAATACGTATGGATGCTGTTTCAACATTTTCTTGTATGTTGAAATCATTTTAGCAGTCAAGCATTTTGTTACGATGTGTTAAAGATTACTGCATGTATACCGATATATTTGCTGGTTTTTATTTGAAAATACACGAGACGTCGCTGTAATTTTACATGCGGTTTATTTTTAATACATGTATGTAAAGTAATTCATTTAATCTATATCCGTTAATCAAGTATGGGGAATAAGTATAACCGTAAGAAAATGTGACACGGTATTTAATCGCAGAAAAGTAACTGTATTATAATATTTAAAAATCACATCAACATGTGTAAAGTTTATTTATACAGAGATAAGTTTCATTAACACACAGACATATTCGAATGTGTTGCTTAGAGATATTTAAATATGGCGCATGAGGGCTACACAAAGAAAATCAGACGTAGGCCTACATGTGGATTTTTTTTTCGAATGTTCGCTGTATAGGTTACGTCAACTATACGTGTTGGCAATTAGGATTATCGCTCCAATATTTTCGTAATTCTAAAACGCAATTGGCGTTCAATTGTACAATAAGCAAAAGTGTGTGCTAACACTGAATAAACATGTGAAAACAAATCTTTATGAACATTTCCCACCTAAATGTGTGAAAATGTTAAGAAATGCAATAAAACGTATTCATTAATATAATTAAAATTAGAAATGCCATTTCACCATATCAAACAGTGTTGTTTTTTTTATTTAATTAATCGCGTTGTTTATTTAGAAAATGGTGTGTTATGTATGTTCTATATACATGGTTTCCTATGATTTAAAACAACTCATCATGAAAGAAGGGTTTCAAAAAATAATTATAAATAGTATATAAATTTATTTTACTCCGTGTAAATATGGACTTTACCTCATAAAAAACGATCTACTTTTAAAACGCACCCTTAGTTTGAACAATAAGTCGAAAACATTTAAACGCGTGCAAGATTTCTCAATTATTTTCATATTTAAGCGTTAACAACACCGTCTCGACCGTACAAGTTTCAACATAAAATGCATTTTTTCCCTTGAATAAAGTCTATGTTTCAGCAAAGTTTAATTTATCTTTTTTTCAAACGTTATTGTTTTTATTTTTCAATTAAATTAAACAAAATAAACCAAAAATGGAGATTAAATGATATGTTAATTGATATTTGTAAATCGTGCAGTAGGCATTAAGATACAACTTATGTCAGACAGGTTTATCTCATGGTTTTACATTTGTTTTACTTAAAACATTACTTTGATGCATATAGGCCGACATAAGCTAAAATAATGCGCCCCGAACAGAATGTCCACATATTGAAAACAAGATTTTCACTCTCTACCAGACTCTACCTCAAATATTTTTTTTTGAAATCCGATGAACAAGTATTTAATGTGTTGGGAATCAAGTATAATAATATAGTTTCTAAAAAAAATGCTGAAGGATTGAGATCGTCTATACCGGAGATATTAATGTGAATACAAATGTATAAATAAATAAGAAATTCATGCATATATTGCACATAATATACGAGCCTCGCTAAACTGGAGTTTCGTCAAGAAGAGTCTTCCTTTAAACCAAAAATACATTAAAAGAGGAAAGTGTCGTCCCTGATAAGCCTGTGCGGACTACACAGGCTAATATGGGACGAAACTTTATGCAAATGCATTAAACCCCCTTTTCTCAGAGCGCGTCTCATATGTAAATGGCATACAGTGTAACAGTATAAAACCAGTTTTTTAAAAAAAAATAACAATTGTTGGATAAAGCAGCTTTTATTCAAAGTTCATCCCAACTTTCGAGAGTCTCCTATAACTTTATGAGGAAGCAGTCCTCGGACACACTCCGGGTGCTCAGATAATAGTGATATAAGCCTCGCTCTGGGAAAACTGGACCTAATGCATGTATGTAAAGGGTCGTCATAGCTTAGCATGTGCAGTCTGCATATGCACATCAAGGGCGACACTTTCCGCAAAAAAATGGATTTTCGCTAAGAAGAGACTTCTTTAAAAATACCAAAAGGCGGAAAGTGTCGACCCTGACTAGTCTGTGCGGACTGCACACGATAATCTGGGACGACACTATAAGCACATGCATTTAGCCCCGTTTTCACAGAGCATGGTTCATATATGCGTGCACATATAAAGAAGTCAGAGTGTGGCAGGCTGGTAGATGTATGAGTAAAAACTATTACTTGTGATTGAACTTCGTATGTTTGACGTATTAACCTATTGTTTACAAACACATACAGCATATGTATTTGTTATCAAAGTGAAAATCCATCTCAAATGGGTGAGAATTTTGAAAAATACAAATCTTCGATGAACCGCGATATTCATATAGAGAATTCTTAGTCGGTGCCGAATAAAGCGAAGTTTATTTTGCGAGTCTTAGAAAATCTGAACCACGAGCCTTGGCGAGTGGTTCAGATTTTCGGGCCGAGCAAAATGAACTTCGCTTTATTCGGCACCGACCTAGTATTCGATTCACCCCATCAATATTCTATTTATCCTACATTTTTATATTTTCAATTTGTTTCTTATGCAATCGAAATAGTATTCTTAAATTGCTAAAACCAATAGCAAAATCAGATTAAATTAACTGAATCTAACCTTGAGTAGTAATATTAAAATGGTTTGTGATCTTTCCCGTTTACGCCACTCGGAATAGTCCTAAAGAATTCCACGCAAAAGCAGAGTAACAAGACAACATATCGGTATATGCCTCGATTCAAATTTAATCAGCATTCCAAATGTTACACACTCAAGTAGAACACAAACGCTTTTGTTCAAATTAAAATTTTAATTTCACCACTGCAATAAACAAAAGAATGGCTGCCATTTTGAACTTACGTCAGGCATGATTCAACATTTATCCCCGCCGATAATGTAAATTTTAGTCTATAAACAACTCTTCTTTTTACACACTTGACTTACTGGCATAACAAAGTCAAACATTTACTGGTTCTTGTTCTACTCACTAAAGTTGTGTAATTACCATATGTATTTTCGTCAGTTTTGTTTGCTTTTATGGCGAGTTAAAACTTCTGCACACAAAACAAAATTGATTTCTTCATCATTTGGTATAAAAACACGCTTACCATAATGACAACTTTTATCCGATCCTAATAAAAATACATTTGCAACGATATGTACTTCCATTTTCTGTTCTTCAATCCCTTTTTTTACATTAAATTTAACCACACTATTTTTAATGGTTGAATTTGTTCTGACCCAAAACACAATTTTCGAAACCGTACTTCTATTGAAGCGAGTTATTTTATTAATATCAAAATTTACAATTTTGCATTACAACACAATCCGAAATACGTTTTGGATTCGTTCGATTCTTTAACAAATATTTGTGTTACTGTTAAATAAATTAACACGTCCGACTTGTCCATCTTAAAATCCAGCGAGTCCTAATTAAACTGGTGTGTTTCGTCACATACATTACGTCACACAAGATACGTCATAAATTGCGCAATCAATTGAATGAAAAATAAAAGTACGGAAAGCCGGTTTTGAGATAAATTTCAGTGGAAATTCGGCTTTTATTTTTATACGGTATATTGATTTGAAAGTAAACATTGATTTCATGTATTCATCCAAAAAAGTAGTCCGCCGCGCGTGACAGCTATATTCCAGCACTGCTGAAAAAAGGGAAAATATATTCTAGGGTGGTTTATTTCAACAATGCACGTCTGATAATGGGATAAAATATATTATTAGTCAAAGAGAGATAACTCTTACCGATATTAAACCAATGTGTTTGTGATGGATAACCATTCGTCGACATCATTTCAAAGTTTGCAATCGTTTCCTTATAAGTGAATGTTAAGCTTAACACTTTTTATCGCTACGAGTATAGCTAAAGTCTTTTATAATATTTTCCTCGGTAAGAATTATCAAATAATTGAATAGTATAAATCTATATTAGTCGCCTCATCGACATTATATTTGTCGTAGCAGTATGTTCAATGTTCGATGTTTTGTGTTTGATGTTATATACTCTACTTATTTGATTTGCATTTCAAAGTTTCAATATTTAGAGACATTTTGAAACTTCCTGGATCAGCTTGTGAACGTTATTTATATGTGCATTAAACAAAATGTTCGGTTTGGAAATTATTTCTACTTACAATTGTTATGTTTGGTCGTCCGACAACCATGTCTTATGTACGAAATGCGCTATAATAAGTATACTTCCTAACACCCTTAAAACTTAGAACGAAGTTAATTTAAAGTGTATTCAACTACAAGCCAGACAAAAGTCAAGGATCGCGATTAAAGTATTTGGCTTTATTCTTTCAATATGTTTTATATTTCGTTGCCATGTCTGTACCAATTTTCAAATATAAGCATTTTTTTTTCCATTTAAGGTATTCTAACACTCGCTTAACACAGTTATTCTTATTTAAAAAATAATGATATATAGTAGTACTCTTTTAAATAATATTTTACTGACTGAGAGTGAAATTATGAGAATAGCAAACTCACGACAAGTTTCTGTAATTTAGTTTTACTTATTTAACACATGATAGTTTCACGCATATAAAGTCACTCAATTGTGTAATCCATTTCCATTTCCTGTAATTTTGTGTATGACAACTCGTGAAATAGGTATTTGATCGTTAACACAAAGCAAAACAAAATAGTATGCGAAAGTAAACGTCACACACGTGTGTATAATTACGTAATAAAATGTCCTTATAAATTATTCCAATTATGTATCCATAAGAGCGGTGTGAAAGAAAATGTTTCATAATTGTGTCGGTGTTGTAGCTACCTTATACTTGAGTTGTTTTCGTACACGCATGTTTTCGAATATTTTACATGCATTTGTATTTGTCAAGATCAGTAACTGTGACTTGCAGATCCATATTGTTGATGGAAACATATTTCGTTCCTTGTTATATTTTCTCAATACATTGAACTCTATAAATGTTTATTTTTATTTAAAGCGAATTCCTTTTCAACAATAAAAGTGTTCACTGTAGGCCATACTGTATTTAAACTACTTTAGCACTTTTCCAGTCATTCATCAATCATTATAGGAAGCATTAAATTGTACACACCAACACATGTTCAGAGACATCCAGTGTGTGTAAGTTTTATGTCATTATTATGAAATGCCACGTTAGTGATAAAGTAATTGAGTCGCACTCTGAGAGAGGGGGGCTTAATGCATATGCGTACAGTGTCGTCCCCGATTAGCCTGTGCTGTCCGCACATGCTAATCAGGGACGGCACTTTACGCTTTTATGAAATTGTTCGTATAAATAAAGTCTCTTCTTTGCCAAAATCCAGTTAAGGCAGAAAGTTTCGTCCCTGATTAGCCAATGCGGACTGCACAAGCTAATCTGGGACGACACATCTCGCACATGCATTAAACCACATTTTCACAAAGCGAGACTCAATTTTAGAAAGCAGTAAACGAAAAATAATTGCATCTGATCTTCACAACGCAAAACATGCCACTGATATCGGCGGTATATGCAAATCGTATGGAATTGCAATCAAATGACAAATGGATGACAAACGAATGATAACAAATCAATGAGCTTTAAAGGACAAGACGAGGCTTTGTGTTTATTTCGAAAGTTGATCACAGGCTATCCAATCTTATCAGAATGCGGAGTGTCCCATGAAAATAACAAACGCGGCCTGTCGGCTGACAGGCTCTCAGGAAGGAAATTAAAGATTATATCAAGTTTGTGCAGGAATTGGATTGGTTTCTGAGAACCGCTGAGCGACAGAAATCTGATTGGTTTTCTGTCATTCCTACGACGTGCATCAATAAAGTTAAGGAGAAAAGAGGGAAAGAAAGAGGAGAAAATTAAACAAACCGTGCCAATATATTGCCTGAATATTTCCAGGGTCTCCGTAATTTCGTTATTAGAATTAGACTCTCGCAAAAGCCGAAATTACGAAACGTGTTTGGTTCAGTGGTCAAGAGATGGAATTTGACGTTTTTGGTAATTGATTTTCTTCGATTCGTTTGTTTTGCCGAAGTGGAAGGGGAAAGCAATTTCCATAGACCACAGTAGACTGATTAATGGCAATGTCTCTGAAATGAATGATCGGAGAACTAGCGCTATGTGCTTTGTAACCTCTAACCCTTTGCATGCTGGGATATTTGTTGTCTGCTAAAATGTCGTCTGATTTTCTAAAATTAGCATTTTCTTCGATTTGTTTTCAAAGAAAACTATCAGAATAGAAAACAGTTTGGATCCTGATGAGACGCCACGTTTTGTGGCCTCTCATCCGGATCCAAACTGTTTGCAAAGGCCTTCAAAATTCGGTTCCAGCACTGAAAGAGTTAGATACAGAACTGTACTGTGCTAACATTAGAATGCGAGAACATTCCCCGACACTATCCCATAACATATACGTTTTAACACAGCCATATTGCATACGACTTTGTCTATCATAAGAAATTAATCAGTTACGTTAATGAGCGTTGTTTATATTAATATAAAGTTCAGTTGATGTGAAGGATTTGTTGATTATTGCGTCTAAAATCTCACAAAATCGCACAATGTTGTTGACAAAAAAAAAGATATGAGAACGAATTGAGTGAGTTCATTTGTTTGCCAAGCGTATTTAAAACCATGCAAACGCAGTGGCAATCAATTCGGCGTTGTAGTTAATTATTCACCTCGATGACGTCTGAATCTGTCTCTAAAACAATCTGCAGCCGGTATTCCTGAATTATTTATCGTGGATTTATGTGTTAGCCTCAATATCTTAGCAAGTTCCACGGCAATCGATACGAAGATTACAACGATTTTCGGAGCCTCACAGCTTTAAATACAACAACAATCAACCCCCATAAAACATGTCCTTATCACCTTAACGGATGAACACACATTTTATATGTTCCTCGACATATTTCTCTCAGTCGTTGTGTTTTATGTGGAAAAGAAAACATTGAAATCGCAAGACGATGATACAAATGTAACTGAGTCTCGTTCTGGTAAAACGGGTCTTAATGCATGTGCGTAAAGTGTGCAGGCCGCACAGGCAAACCAGGGTCGACAAGTTCCGCTTTTATTCTATTTTTCGTTTGAAGAAAGCATCTTTTAAGCAAAAATCTATTAATGGCGGAAAGTGTCGTCCCTGATTTACCTGTGTGGATTGCACAGGCTAATCTGGTACGATACTTTACGCACATGAATTAAGCCCAATTTTCCCACAGCGAGGTTGATATAGAGAGCGTAATTCCAGCAACTATTATTTGGTCTGCTGGTTTGTTATTTCATAGTTGCTTACAAATTCCACATACAAAGGAATTATTTGTAGATCATACATAAAACCCGAAGCTTCAAAATGACATATGAATTGATTTCCGAATTCAACGCGAGTTTATACGATGTTAATGTTAACATTTTATTCTCGCAATCGTAAACAAACCTTTAAATGTATTACCTAGGAATATTAAATAAAATTAATTAATAATCTTTGTATGGTTCCTTAAATCATTTCATTTGTGATTAATTCTGGGGTAAGTGTGAGGTTTGGTTAGCCCTTATATCGGTTTAAGCCCCCAAAGCTTTGTTTTGACCGTTCCTAGGCGGTGATTCATTTGGATTATTGTGTTTTTATAGTTGGTGTTCTGCTGTAAAAGAAGTGGATAAGAACAGTATTAATTTGATTTCCTGATATAATTTCTGGAATTTCATTGTTTTCTGTATTCAACATATTACACATTCTCATTCTAGGAGTTGTGTGGTGTTGTTTCCCTCCAGAAACACAAAACTTATTCACATTAAATCCCGGACTTGTGACTTATAATACAATTGTATATGTAGTTGCATTGAACATATCTTTAAATATTCAACATTTCTAAGTGACGTAGCACATCACAAATATAACACTAACTAAGGAATTCTTATAAAATCCACGATAATGGTTACCATGGTGACCGAGACTGGTAATGAGTTTTAAAGGTTTCTGAAGAACCTCATTTTTTTAAAGAGAGTCCTGGATTGTCCAAAGCTCCATCATTAGGCCAAATTAAGTGGATGGGAAATTGACGGGCCAGGCGCATTCAATTCGTAGAACGCAGTGTATTGTATGGTTGCCAATAAGAAAAACCAATGCAATCCAATTTAAATCAGGAGGAAAGCCATCTAGCCATCTTGAGAGGTCGTTCATTTTGTACAGATCATTGATCACAAAGAACATATGGGATCTTTTGGTTGCCTGAGAGCGGCTTTGGTATCTGGTGGCGAAAACTGTTCTTGCATAATAATAAAAAAAACAATACACATACTTTGGTTAACCCATTTATGCCTAGCGTCTAGAAAAAAAGGCCTTGGCAAACAGCGTTGTTTGCTTAAAGGAATTTCTGTAAGAACAATTTAAATATAGAAATAAATATACTAGACATTCCTAATTTTGGAAATAAATTGATCCAATTTAGAAGGAAGGGAGAGTCCACTAGGCATAAATGGGTTAATATGGAGTCGTCATGCATGTTAGTATTTGCATTTTGAATGGTGGTATACGCGTTTGTTTCACAGACTCAACGTGAGTCACTTGGCATGTTTCATTGCTGACATGAAATATGTAATAGCGTAAACTGTGCAATACAAAGCGGAAAAAGAGAAGTACGTGTAGATGCTACAATTTATTTCAATTCATTTTATTTTAAGTAATTGAATTGGTTACATAAAGTAAAATATGCGTTTTATACCTAGTCACATGTTGACTTTTACTTTGTTTTACTTTGAAATTGGCATATATAACGCTTTAGCAAATGTACTCATCTGATGTTTTAAGCAAATATACTGTCTGATAACTTTATATAAATATTTTGTTTTATATGTATATTGCTTTTCGAACACGGAAGAATTTGCACTGAACTATCAAGTTTAAGTGAATAATATATCATGAACTAGTACGTATTGCAACAAGATACATTTTGCAAAAAGATTGAATTCACAACCGCATCAACATCAGACCATCATACAGCTATCTTCTGCCCTAATGCCGACGTTATAACGGCTGGTTTTATGCTCCCCGTTAAAGTCAGAAATTGGCCTCCCTGAATTCATTTATGGTACAATATTCTTAACAAGGCCTGCTTTCCCCCTGGTATTACCTCGCCTCTAATGGATGGGGATCGAATTGTCAATGTCTGAGGAAGACAGACTATAGTTATATTACTAACGCTATGCCATTGCATAGCTCCATCAGTGCTATAATGAACTAATACATCAAGGATTCCTCGCCACAATACACGCCTCTGCCCCCGCATCCTCCGCTCTCGTTCATATTGAGACAAAGCTTTTTAACACCCATATGAGCTCCGGAATTCTACGATTTTGTCACTAATGCAAAGCGATGGCATCGTCGTCACGTAAAGAAGTAATTGCGATCGATTAGAGCCTGTCATTCGCAATGGGATTATTCCGCGACCGAGGCACTCAAGAGGCTGTATTTATTATTTCGAGTGGGCTTGAAATTGCCGTGCTTATTATATTGGGAGACCGATGATTTTTGTTGTCAGTATATATGCGGTTCAAGAGGTTAAATTCACAATGTATTAATCCCATTGAGGACGCGATCGAAAGGTTTGACGCACACACCTTATTTTTACTTATGAAAATAGTTAATTCCAAATGTGTCGAATATTTCATATAACACATGTCGTATTATCTTTAACGGATATTGTTCTTGAACACTGATTAGAAGTAACATAGCTTGTGAACACAGAGAGATATTACACAAGCTGTTTCGTGTGTTTCATCACATATGGTATTATAGGGCTTGTTCTTTTTATTTGTAAATATAAACTGCCCTTTCTAAGAACGCACTTTGTTATGAAATGATCTATATACTTGTGAACATATCATTATCATACGAATTTATATAAGAAAGAAAACTATTGATGTTTTGAATGAATGCATTAAAATGTATTACTAAAAATATTTCGAGATAACATTACCGAAAAGCGCATTCAATTCGGCGAACAAGTTTGACTATGACAGTACATGCTTTACTATCAGTCAACCAACATTATATTGATCGACACACAACATATGGTAAATGTTTGAGCATCTTATTGCTAACGGTATATTTAGGAGCAGAAAAACATGACTCTCTATTCATTAAAAAAGTGATGACTTTTACAAGTTATACTTTCTCTTTTTCATATATATCAGTATGTATAACACTGATAACAAACGTCGTTAATGGACAAGTTAGTCGTGTCTAACTTATGCATATATTTTATGTTTGAAATAAAACATAAAAAACCTATGCAACCTTTTTATAAGGCGACCTAAGAATAAATAAGCTACTTTCTTACCACGTGCTCGAATTTGTACACGAATTATTTTTCAATTTAGAAATAATATCATACGACTCTCCTAATTGAAATACTTTTAATTAATAGTTTTCCCATGCAAAGGTATTCCTTTATTTCCTTCACTAGGAACTAGAATATGCTTGTTTTTGAATGAAATTCATTAGGGTTAATACACGATTAACCGCAAGGTTATCGATTTTCAATGAATCAGATCACTGGAAATTACAGTACTTTCGATGATTATAGTGAATTGATTTTCGATAGCAATAATGTCTCCCAGTAGTGATTATGCATATTCTCTCATTTGCAGTTTTGTCTGTGTCATTATTTGTCTGAAAGCAATCCTGGGGATTACCAAGGAAATACAAAAAATACATGACATTCTTAGATTTCATTTCATTTGCTCTGTGTGTCTCGTTTTCCATTACTGTATTAGTACAACACAGCTGCGCTTTACATACGTCAAAGATATCGCGGTAAAGAGGCTTAGTTAAATATATAAACTAACCTGATGCTAGGCTTCATAATTTCAAAAAGATACATTGAGTGACTAAGGATGGTGCAGCTATTGACACAATCGTGTTTGTAAATGTGACGGCATTTAGACGTATGCGGAATATCATTTCAGGAACAACGTCAGAGAGTGAAGCGTGATTTAAAGAACTAAAAAACGTCGTGTAGGAGGCTAGGAGCGGTTCATTATAAATGGTATGGGTAAGGTTCTTTGTGTGGCACCATGAATCATCGGATTATATCCAGCGTTTTGTATGGGGAATGTTGATACTTTTTTAATATGAACCTCGCTCTACGAAAACGGGTCTTAATGCATGTGCGTAAAGTTGTACTGTCATGTCCGCTAATCAGGGCTACAATATTCGCTTATATTTTTTATTTTTTATTTTACAGGAAGTCTCTTCTTAGCGGAAATTATGTTAAAGAGGAAAGTGTCATACCTGATAAGCCTGTGTGGACTGCATAAACTTATCTGGATCGACACTTTTACGCACATGCATAAAGACTCGTTTTCGGAGAGCGAGGCTCATATAATTTCTTAAGAAATTAGTCAGGGGCCGTATTCCAGTAGCTTCTTAAGTTTTCACTTAAGTTTAAGAAATTTCTTAAATAAATATCTTAAGTTAAATTTGAAATGTCAAAAACAAAACATGAGACGTTTAGTATTTCTCTTTAAGAAATTACTTTAAGAGTTTAAGGAAGTTAACTTAATTTTAAATATATGAGAAAAAATACACCGAGTTAAGAAATTTATTAAGTTTATGAAGCTACCAGAATTTAACTTAAGTGAAATCTTATGTTTACAGAAAAAAAGGCGGAGATAAGAAAAAATATTAAAATAATAAATAAAAATATAATTCAGAATTTTTTTTTAACTTAAGAAGCTACTGGAATACGGCCCCAAGTATGATTTTACAGCCACTGCTCAATCAAGGCCTGTTAATAGTCCATTCTTCAAGTTAAGAAAATGTTTATTCCGAAAAAATTAAAAAAGAATTCATGTTGTTTTTATGTGTCTTAACCTTCTGTCGATTGCTTTGTTTTATATTAAGTGGTTTTCTTGTTTGTGTTTCTAATTTAAAGCTCTAACATTTTTTGATGTAGTCAACGAGTTATTAAGACAGAACAATGTTGGCCTAACATAAATTTGACGTCACTATGTTGAATTCCAGTTGTTACTGTAGGGAACGGTTCTATTTCTATCATGAATCATTTTCATGCAAATGACAATCATGTTCGTGGCATTGGTTATTTATTTGCTAATGATGTTTTTCATCAAACTGTTGAATCGATCACAAACTGCATATCATGCTGTGGATTCCATACTAGGAGACGCGTTTTCACGTCGTCGTACTTTAAGAATCGGTCGTAAAAAGATATTAAAGGGCATTACTTTAGCATGTTTTCGCTTAACGGTTATGTCCGTTTTATGGGCCTGGTGTACGACAGTGATTTTATGCGGTTAATTGGTGACTCTGAACAGAATGTACTATTTAACGATAGGAGTGGAAACTGCGATGGTGTGATTTTCAGCAAATGGGTAAAATACGGCGACTGCACTTTATACAAGGAATCTAGACCGACTGATGAGGAGTTAGTGGTGTCAATGGTATTGATTCACAATTGAATACACCACATACACTGTAAGTAACACTTGTTTTTTTTTCAGTATTATATATTACACTTCGAATTATATTACCTGTTATTTACTGTAAAACCATTTCAGTATTCTAACAAGCATATTCAAGTGATTTTTTAGCTGTGTTGTTGCAATATCGTACATATACATGATAATTTGGTCAACTAAGCTTTGACTAAAATCTTTACCGCGTTGTATCTTATATGTGCTGAATTCAAGAAAAGAGAGATTATATTAAAAGTTACGCAACCGCTTCTTGCAAAAACTTTATCGCCATAATCGTGTTAATGACGTAAATATTATAATCCTGCTGCACGAATGAGCATCATATTTGTCGTGTTCTGAGAGAACTGGGCATAATGCTTGTGCGTAAATTGTCATCCCAGATTAGCCTGTGCAGTCCGCAAAGGCAAATTAGGGACGACAATTTCCGCTTTTATGGAATTTATCGTTTAAATGATGTCTCTTCTAAGCGAAAATCCAGTTTAGGCGGAAAGTGTCGTTCTTGATTAGCCTGTGCGGACTGCACAGGCTTATCTGGGATGACACTTTACGCACATGCATTTTGTCCAGTTTTCTCAGAACACGATACATATTCGTGCTTTTAAATATGAATTGATTGGAAGGCTAAATGGACTGGCTGATATTTCCTACATCAATTCATTTCTCGTGAAAGACATTGTCCAACACCACCCATAGCGCCTGTATAACGACAAAAGCACCGGGATATGGTAATATGTTGAGTACGCTGGTCTGATGGCATGGACGTATCGACCGATCAATATCAACCATTTCCCACAAGACTCGATTTTCTTCTTTTTTCTCTCATTCAGCCCAGATGCAGATATAACGAACGGAATGTTGCGGGATGTATGCAATTTATTCTGCAACGAATGACGCACGCATACTATTGACCCTTCGAAACCACGACCCAATCAATTCTAGCAGACGATTATCCTCTATACATCGAGAGTGCGTGAGTAGAAACAAGAAATATCTTTTGAAAATACGAGTAAAATATGTTCGTCTCCACATTTTTGAATCGAATATAAAGGTTAATGGTTGTTGCGTTTTTTTAGCTGTTTTCGCTAATACACCCGTGGAATGTTTGTTATGTGCTTTTTGTTGTTGTTGTTGTTACTTATCAACCACATTAAATGTTTGTCATATTGATGTATACACCATTTTATTCGTGTGTATACAGTTTATAAATTAATGCATAATACCTATCATCTTCCCTGCGCTTTGTATACACTTGTAAATGCTGGCACTTGTAAATGCTGGCATTTGCGGTATATGAGGCATACAGGAAACATCCATTACATATTTGTACACGTGTATGAAACCTGCATACTTGTCTACGTAGATATACATGATACGACATCAGATCACACTATACGTTACCTCACTTGTATTTCGTTCATTCATCGTGATTGAACTGTATTGTATGTTAGTACTTCATTAAGACGAAGTTATCTTTCCGCACATTCAAATCACACATTTTTGTCTCATATCTCATGTGATTATTAAATGAAAGATCTAACCTCGATACTTTTCGGTAGAAACGGAATAGCTATTTATAGCAAACTCTTGAATACCGGTAGCATAACCAATTTATGCCTCTAAAAACTAGATTTATGTGTCAAATAAAACAAGAAATATCACTGGACCACGAGTGTTGTTGACGGTCCGTTAAAAAAACTGCGTAAAATCGAGTGAGAAACAACATTGAATTACCAGTTTTATTTTTTCTTAATGTTTGACTTCTCAGAGTTAACTAATTATACAATTTTAACAAGACGTTTTCTCCAACCGTTCTTTATTTCCCGTTATCCTGATAGGATAAAATAAAAACATTACCGGTAGTGTTACTTTCATGACAATGGTCCCCTATTCAATTCAGAGATCAAATGAAGTTCAAATACTAATGCTTCAGCATTTTCTAAGAAAAGTTATTCATAAGAATTGAATTGATTAATTCTAGGAATAATATTTAGTTAAGATTTCCCAGTTCACCTTTCCAAGACTATGGACCTGGTCCAAATATCAGGTTTATTCTCTTTGCTCTATACAACACTTCAGGTTTATTCTCTCTGCTTTATACAACACTTCAGGTTTATTTTCTTTGCTCTATACAACACTTCAGGTTTATTCTCTTTGCTCTATACAACACTTTAGGTTTATTCTCTTTGCTCTATACAACACAGGTTTATTCTCTTTGCTCTATACAACACTTCAGCTGTGTTTTAATACAAGTCTACATATGTTACGGACACTGAAGTTGCAATATTAGAAATGTGACGAATACGGCATGGTTCAGTTTTCAATGGATGCCAGCAAAATGCTAATTACATCGATCACTAGGGGTTTCCAATTGAACACTTGGAGGTTAATCTAATAAAAGCTTCAGTGCATCGCCGTTGTATTTAATACATGCGCCCTTTACATGCGCCTAAACGTTTTTACACAGACATTAGTTCTTATACACGAGGTAAACATAAGTTAATTTCCAATACATCATTTGGAAGAACCGAGTGTCATATAAATGTTCAATATGTTTATTTGTATATATTTGCATGTGTGTAAATAGCACTTGAGGAGTCTTATTAAATGATTCTCGTTCTATGAAAACTGGCCTTAATGAATGTGCGTACAGCGCCGTCACTAAATAGCCTGTGCAGTTCGCTTGACACTCAACGCACATGCATTAAACATTGTCTTTCCAGAACGAGGCTCAAATATAGGACTAGTACTTAGACTTTGTTTACTGTACAATTTTTTTATTTTTTTTAAAACTTATCAAAGACGACCAACACGCCTCTTTAACCCATTTATGCCTAGCGTCTAGAAAGAAGGCGTTGGCAAACAGCGTAGACCCAGATGAGACACCGCATGATGCGGCGTCTCATCAGGGTCTGCGCTGTTTGCTTAAAGAAATGTGTCTGTAAGAAATATTCTAAATACAGAAATAAATATACTAGACATCCCTTATTTTGGAAATAAATTGATCCAATTTAGAAGGATGGGAGAGTCCACTAGGCATAAATGGGTTAAATGTGGCATCATTTCATATAAAGGTTCCCATCACTGTGACCTCAATTTAAATGTGCCGTAAACGAACACAAAAACGACTGGTAGTTGCCAGCGCATTCTTTGAACAAATAATATAGAGGCGTAGACCCAAACAAGACGCTTCAGTTACTATATTTACGCTATCTTTATGCACTTAAGATAATACACGCCAAATGAAAGCGCTTTTATAATATTACAGTTTAAAGGCACTCGTTTTATGTTTCTTACGTCAAATAGTTGTTTGAAAGAACTGATCAACGTGTTAATTAACATAGACTTATATTTATCGTTATATGTGTTGTCATGAAAAGTGCAAGAAACATAAAACTAATGTAAACTTTAAAGGTACAATACGTTCAGAACAAGTATTATCATAAAAAATTTAACAAAGTAACACACTATGGTGGTCGTTAATCAATACATAGGTGCGTACTATTACAGTTTCAGTAACAGCATATAGTTTTATCTCATATATGATCCTCGTCATGCGCCTGCGCAGTATTGCAGTTTCGTCAGGAGCTACACAATCCACGAATACAATTTGGGAAAGGTATCGCGGTCTCATTAGCGGAAAGCGTACCTTCTAACCAGTCTGTGCGAATGCGTAGGCTGGACTTGAGCAACGCTGCCGTATATTGCATAGTATCGTTTTCGCATGAGGCGGGCCATATGGTGTTTGATATTTGGGTGTTAACATTATAACAACGAGAAGATCTAGTAAGGAGCTTAACCTTACGTCCACTCTAATTCAAAACAAATGTCTACACCACAAAGAACAAAGGACGCAAAATTGTCTGGTTGTGACCTCATCGTAAAAAAGCACGTACTACGATCGCAACGCTCGATTAAGCTAACGCTGCATAGTATCGTGTTCGAAAACCGATATCCTTAATTAAGGGGAGATGGCCATGGATTCCAATAGAAGCACCGTTAACACTGCGACACAACTGGATCAATAAAAGAAGTATCGGAGGAGTAGTGCAAAGAAATGTGACATTGCGATGGAGGGATAGGAGTACAAATAGAGGCAAGTTTTTGTGACAGGTGCACGTGATTGAACAAAGCTTGGTTGACGTCACAGTGTTCACGTTATATAGGATTTTCTGTGGGGAATATGTTTGTAGTATATAGCACTCATGTGAGGTGTGTTCTGAGAATACTGGGCATAATGCATGTGCGTAAAGTTTCTTCCCAGATTAGCCTGTGCAGTCCGCACAGGCTAATTAGGGACGACACTTTCCGCCTAAATTTGATTTTTGCTAAGAAGAGACTTCATTTAAACGAAAAATGTCATACAAGCGGAAAGTGTCGTCCCTGATTAGCCTGTGAGGACTGCACAGGCTAATCTGGGACCACACTTTACGCACATGCATTATGCCCAGTTTTCTCAGAACGCGACACATGTAGATAGGATGTCAATTTTTTAGATATACATTTCGAGTGTGTCTTTAGATTGTCATGTTAATGGAACATTGTATTGGTAGAAAAAGAAGTAAACTTTGTTAAGGCTTCTTGCATCTGAAAGACATTGTTATTCTATAGATACTGCGGCACGATAATTAACATATAATATACACTATACATACGATATTTTAACGCATTGCGATATTAACTCTGAATGCGAATAGCAATATTTTGATTTAAGTTAAATTTAATATTTGTGCGGATTGTTTTAATAGCACTATTATAAATGAACGTTTTGCGAAGATTCTTTTGATCAATCTTTAAAATGAAGATCTCAGAATTGTACACCTTTTAATTTCCATAATAGAATGCTTTCCATGCCAACCACGCAGTTTGAAATTGAATACCATTTATAACAATTACAAGATTGCCCAGATTTTATCGTTTATTTATTTGTTTAGATGAGATCTTGGAATTGTACGTGGTTTGTTTCCAGTATACAATGGTTTCATTACAGCCACGCAATTTGAATTCAAATACCATTTATAACATTTATAGCATTGCCCAGACGTAATCGCTGCTATATTAAGACACTTCGCAATATGTCGCTTAGGTATATCTATTTATTCCTGCGACCCACAGAGTTGCTGACGCCAATCGTTTATATATGTGTTTGTAGTAATGTATACTTGTCCCTTCGTTGTAGACTTATGCGGTCATACTATTGGAAATCTTGCCTGATATCATCTCAAGATACACTGATAGTTATCATTTGATATCTGCAATGTGGATCTATAAATAGACATAACTACGATAGACTATAGAGTGAAATACGTAGTTACCGTGGATAGTTCAATTGCGTTGAAATGAGGAAGTGCATTGCCTGCAGATAACCACGGAAGAATGAATCTGCATGTACTGTGTCTTTTATAAAGTTACAATGATGAAGATGAATATGCCTAATAACTATGTATTAAAATGTAGAATGGTTTGAAATATAGACTGGTGACTTTGATTTAAATGCCTTCTCTGGGGAATATGTTTGGCCGATTACTCATGGAAAACATATTCCATACGCGGACTGTACAGGCTAATCTGGGACGACACTTTACGCAAATGCGTTAATCCCAATTGTTTCGAGAACGAGTATCAAATGATTACAAGTATGAATAAATACAATGTCATGACAGGCTGTTTAATATGTGTCGCGTTCTGAGAAAACTGGGCATAATGCATGTGCGTAAAGTGTCGTCTCGGATTAGCCTGTGCAGTCCGCACAGGCAAATCCGGGACGACACTTTCCGCCTAAACTCGATTTTCGCTAAGAAGAGACATCATTTAAACCAAAAAATCCACAAAAGCGGAAATTATCGTCCCTGATTAGCCTGTGCGGACTGCACAGGCTAATCTATTTACGCACAAGCATTATGCCCAGTTTTCTCAAAACACGACACATATAACATTCTAATGATATTTTATATTGGAGATTTTGTTTATTGCTTATCCTGTCTTGATCTACTACACACATTATGTTTTTTTTAAGGATCGGACTCCGATAAGTAGAGAAAATCGTTATGAAGCAATGTACAAACTTACATTTACCACATACAGTTATTATATTTCAAACCAGCACCTTACAAACTGGGGAAAGTTGAAGATGCTGAACAATTTGACTTGGATGGACTCATTGAAACCATATGGACTCATTGAATTGGGTGTATTTATTTAATTGGATGGATTAATTGAATTGAATGGATACATTCAAGTGGACTCATTAAAACCAAGTTGACTCAATGGCTTAGGTGGACTCGCAGTGGACTTAATGAAATGGGTGGACTATTTGAATTGGATGGACTCATTGAAATCAAGTGGACTCATTGAAATCAAGTGGACTCATTGAAAACCAAGTGGACACATGAATTGGATGGATTCAATGAATTGGATGGATTCAATGAATTGGATAGATTCAATGAATTGGATGGATTCAATGAATTGTATGGATTCAATGAATTGGATGGACTCATTACATTGTATGCACTCGTTGAACTGGATGGACTCATTGAATTGTTTTGATTCATTAAAAAAACAGGGACTCAATGTCACCAAGAGGACTCACTTAAATAATTTGGACTCATTGACCTAGGTGGACGCATTGCAACCAAGTGGATTTAATTATACAAGTTGGACAGATCTGAACCGAGTGGACTGATTGTAACGTGTCCAATACCAAGTGGATTGAACAGCACCTAATAGACTAATTGACATTTTACTAGCATGGTATCATGGCCATCTTCTGGGTTCGACATAATCTTGTTGACACATTGTAATGTTATGGAGTCAGTGAAGTGAATCGTCTTGTTTACAATTACTTGTAATGAACTCACCGGCATCTTATGGACTCACCTTCATAACTAATCTCTTCAAATGATTCGTTGGATTATCGAAAGCAAATGGTCTCATTCATAAGTGGTGGACCCATAGCTTACACTGGACATCGTAATGTACAATTTGACATGTACTGGACGGTGAAAAGGGCGGTTTAATGCATGTGCCTAAAGTGTCGTCCCAGTTTAGCAGTCTGCACAGGCTAATCAGGAACGAAACTTTCCGCATGAACTGGATTTTTGTCAAGAAATGTCTTCATGTAAACGAAAATACAATGCAAGCTTAACGCACATGCATTAGACCACTTTTTTACAGAGCAAGGCTTACATGTACTTGACGGTGTTATTTCCTGGTGCTCCTGTAGCGTTCACTGTGTAGGCCTTGGTGAAACGTCACTATTAAGGCACGCGGTGAATGCCATAGTGGCACTGGCTTCTGCAAAAAAACATTGAACTACTTACCGTTGTTGAAGTTTTAAACGGTACTGAATGTATGTTATCAACATTATACATTCTATGAAACAACTATGGATTCGAAATAGGTTGTGTGTCGCCAGTGAAAGAGTTGGACTGCAATCAAATATCTAGAAGATGCATTAAATGTGTACATGAGTATTAATACCGTCCATAAAAAGCATCCCTGCTAACCTTAAATAGATATGGTAAATTGCAAACCTTCTGCTGATAGCAGGTAAACATAAAAAGCTTAAAAAAGGTAAAAACAATTGAAGGTTGTTTCAATTCAAAACAAAGCTTTTTAGTGTACGAACCACGATATCGTCTTGAACCTTCAAAGCAAACTACACCTACTTCAGTTCGATTGGTTTTATGTAAAATGTTAATAATACGAGCGGGTATATTGCAGTTAATAATACGAGCGGGTATATTGCAGTTAATAATACGAGCGGGNCATATCGAAAAAATGTTGTTTTTTCTTCTTAGTGTTTATGTTTCACTTTGAAGTTATAAATCCCTGGCGCGATTGTTGAAAGCACTTGGTGAAGTATCACTGCAGTCAGACCCCAGATTCGATATTCAGCACTCAATCCAAAGAACACAGGCATCGTGTAGCCGCTGCCGTAACGAAACTGAGTTGTCCGGACATTGTCACTGTCACAGAGAGATGCTATTGACCTGGTAAATATTTCTTGAACCTAGAAAGACGGTAACAAATTGAGTCTTGTTCTGGGTAAACTGGGCTTAATTAATTTATGTTAAGTGTCCTTCCAGATTAGCATGTGCAGTTCCCACAGGCTAATAAAGGACAACATTTTCCGCTTTTTTGGTATTTAACATTTAAAGGAAGTCTCTTCTTAGCAAAAATCCAGTCTAGGGTGAAAGTGTTTTTCCTGATTAGCCTGTGCGGCCTGCACAGCCTTATCTGAGACGACATTTTAATCACATGCATTAAGCTCCATTTTCCCAGAACAAGGCTAAATACATTAACAAAGTGTGAATGTATAGATTTCACTTATGGTGTTAATAATTGAAAGCAAACCCCTTTATCGCATGAGGTGCTTTATTTATGGCAAGTCACTTATTGTCAAACAGTTTGACGTTACAAGAATTGCAATACTTGTCTTGTTAATAATATAATTATATGCATTTTAAGAATTTGTTTTCAGAGTAGGGTAATGTGAAGCGTTTACCCATAATACCTTTCTTTTATTTATAATAACTCATCAAAAAATTTGCATTGTGTTAGTTGAACTATCTTCTTAAAGTTATTGATGACATTTGCGTGGCTTTATTGATATATTTACAATTTGTCAAATTTAAATTCTGATGTTATAAAAAATCTTCATCCAATAAGTTTGGAATGATAGCAAAACAAGAGAACCATTCGTTTTTTTTAAGCTTGGACGAGGGGGCATATTTAGAGGTGATACCTCAAAATGGCACAAGATCTCTATCTACATACAAACAGTATGTTCAATTTTGATTGACAGTATAATTAGTGCAGTGTCATGACCAACTGTTATTACCTCTTTTTTGTTGATCTTCCATGTTTTATCTTCATAGTTTCCACAAAATCCCAACACCGGCGTCACCTGACCCCCTGACTGAAACAGTGACACAACATTCACATAATGCATGTGCGTAAATAGTTATCCCAAATAAGCCTGTGCAGGGACGACACTCTGCTTTTATTGTATTTTTTGTATAAAGGAAGTCTCTTCTAAATGCATCTACACTTTAACCCTTTGCATGCTGGGAAATTTGTCGTCATCTAAAATGTTGTCTGCTAAATTTCTAAAATTAGCATTTTCTTTGATTTTTTTTCTAAGACCACTATCAGAAAAGCAAACAGTTTGGATCCTGATGAGACGCCATGTTCTGTGGCGTCTCATCTGGATCCAAACTGTTTGCAAAGGCCTTCAAAATTCGGTTCCCGCAGTGAAAGAGTTAAGCACATGCGTTGAACCCTGTTTTTTCAGAGCGAGGCTCATTTACTTTACATTTATAAAGCCTAGGAAACACAAAATTTAGTGTCAAATGAGAATACCTCACTTTTTAAAGGCGATATTTAACAAGTCATGTTTGTTTTTGCAGACAAGATATATTTTACATGATCATCTGGGAAAAGTCTTAAAAAGATTTTATTAATAAACAAGAGATGTGTTTGTCAGAAACACAATGCCCCCTACTGCGCCGCTTTGAAATAAAATTTCTATTTATCATTTGGCAGGTATAGATATTATCTCCCTTTAAAGCTTATAACTTCCCTTGGATTGTGTTTTTTTACCTTTGACCTTGAAGGATGACCTTTACCTTTCACCACTCAAAATGTGCAGCTCCATGAGATACACATGCATGCAAAATATCAAGTTGCTATCTTCAATATTGCAAAAGTTATGTTACAGTTTTTGGACGGACGGACAGATGGACTGACAGTTCAACTGCTATATGCCACCCTACCGGGGGCATAAAAATGACAACATGATGGAATTATATTTGGACAATTTACTCTAGATGTAGGTGAGGGTGGAAGCTTTCCCCAGACATCGATGTGTTCTCTTGATAGACCAATCTCTTCATGAGTCTCACGCAGAGCCGTGTGAACGAGATCTCGATCACTAGAGTCTTTCTTGCCACCTGGAAAACTGAAGTTATTTTGAAAAAATAATACATGTATTTGCATTTTTTCATGTTTTATGACTAATAAACTGAGTTTATGTCCATAGTCAGGGCTTTTTTGTTAATTTGTGATAAAGAACATAGCCTTCCATTTTGGGGAATAATATATCAACAAAACAAGGATATGGTAGCTGTGGCGTAGTGGATGTGGTGTCTGCCTAGAGACGGGGAGGTCATTGGTTTGATACCCACTGTGGGAGCGTTCTTTAGATCTCCTCCATAGACACCATGTACTGGTTCTAGTCCCAGAAAACGGACTCAAGAGCGTTTCAAATAAGGCTTGTAATGCGATCAAGCTAAAATAAATAGGTTTAAACTAAAACAAAGAAATGGGAATACATTTTACAAGATAAACTTTAAATTGTGGGCAAATTCTATAATTTTAAAGAAATTTTCTTGAGGGAAGGGGCCTTAATTAGGCCCTAGTTGCAATAATCCAACTCCCAGCTACTGACCCTCCGGATCGCTTGGCTGTACGTATGTTATAATGTACTCAAAAAAGCTCAGAGCATTCAAGAAGAATTATATTAGGCCCCTGCTAAAGAAGTAACACTGATAGAAAACAGAGTCTTAATGTTGAATGGCTTTTATGTTATGAGTTAAATGCTTGTTATTTAATCTATTTCCATAATAATTTAGCAACTCTTTTTAATAACAGAATTGTCTTGTTGTTCTTCAATAACAAGAAACACAATCATTGTATCTTCAATAATTTTCCCGGACAAGTAAATTGTTTGAGGCTCCAAATTTGTATAGGTTATCAGTTATAAGGTTTTGACTTATTTTCCTCATATATTGAAATCATATATTCATGTAATGTTTACAAATATTAAAAATTATAACAAAATCATAATCACATAATCATCACAATGTGAAAAATAGGACTATACCATATTTCCCCGCTATGAGAGTTCAGATCACGAGACCTCATCATGAATAATATGGAAGGTTCGCCAGCAACAAAACACAAGGGAACCAGGACCGCTGCTTCCGATTTGGGACTCTGGGGTTTGGCAGGGGCAGGGGGCCGCAGCAAGGGCATGGCTGCATCCAGCTTCGTTTGCACGTAGGTCTTGTTGTAATCACTGAAGACTGACTCTAGATCCACCTTATGAAATGTTCTTGCAACCACAGAATGCATTGGCTTGGATGCATTTTTGGTGGATTGGCAAGACACTGATGTTGCTCTAGTGAAAATAGTCATTGTCTACTGTATTTATGTCAGTTCATAGTCACAACATAATTATATTTATGCATATACAAATATATGCATTCTTGCTTAAATTCCCAATAACAAAGAGATATGAAGCGATGTTGTATTAATAACGAAATAACTCTTATTCTGGAACTTCATGTTACAATGTTTGACTGTAGACTGTATTGTATCCACTTTGTCAGTGTGTGTTAGACTCTACAGACGTAGCACCCATTTCAGTATGTGTAATACAATTACTTTTCCTTAGTTTTTACAGCACACGGACTTTTCATTTCGTTTATAATTTGGATTCCTATCTTGATTTTGTATTGCAGTATTTTTGTTTCGTTCGCCCTTGGGTTCAGTTGCCGAGTAGATGTTTATACAAGCACCATTCCATTTGTTGACCCTAAAGAGAGAGAAACTGAATGCATGGAGACATGTAAACAAATGTTGTTTATTAAAAAGTGAAATGAAGAAACTGAAGTCATAATAAAGGTTTTCACGTATTTTTTGTTTGATTAGGATAACTTGTTGGGTAAAGGGATCTTTTGTTCCTTCAAAAAACTTTTCATTTCTAATAGCATTTATTTTAAATACGTTGATGCGTTTTCGGCTAGGTCGCATAATTCGGACAAATATTAAACAACAAATGTTTTAACACAGAAGTACAATGTTATGAAAATCTGTATTTTTGAAGTTTAGCAATACATATATTTTTTTCAACTACCACTTGATTTTAACGTTTTTCTTTTTATTGTCAATGAACCTATTCAAGTTCAACATCACCACTGATTTTATAGAGAATAATAAACTAAATTATACAATGACAAACATTTTTTTTTTTTTACTGAAATCTCTGACAAAATGAGTTAGTTTGTTGGCCAAACTTTTCCGGGCAAACTTTTGTACAATACAGAATTAATTGATCCACTTAAAGAAGGATTTGCAATGACATGCAGAACTGTAAGGTAATGTGATCAAATTTTGCAAAAAGGATAGAAAAACCTGTAATACAAAAAGTTTTAAGGGTTTGCTCACCAAGCAGTCAGTCGGGTTTAGCAGAGCTTTGAATAAGTTAAGACTTCATTATGATTGATTCAATAAGTTGTTTTATTTAACTATTACATTTTTAGTAAATGTCCTGATTACTGATTTTTTATTGGGGCTTGAATATTTACTTGTTCTTGACTCTGGCTATATTAGTACAGAGCTTGCTAAAACAAAAAAGAGAGCTTGGTTTATGTTTAACTTAAAAACATGCATATACCTGAATTGTTGTTTAATACTGGTAGTTTAAAAAAATAAAGATGAAAATATGGTAGTTAAAAAGTCTTGAATGATTGTATATCACATAATAAGCAATTCCTTCCCCCAATTTCTTTCTATTTTGATGTGTAAATTAAGTTGACCCTCATGAATCAGGATGATATAATCTGACCCTTGTTCTTTATTGGCCAGCATTCCTTTGTTTTAGACATGCTTTGGTTTTTCGCTGGCAGCTTTTGAAATTCTTCTCATCACTCATGTTTTTCTAGTCCTGTGTGAAGAATGGGTGACTCCCAATATATCTCCATATTGCACGGACGGCTGGACAACCTCCCCACCCTCAATTCTCGCCTTGTAAGAATCTTCATCAGCTCAACATTTACAGGTAACTATTGTGAGAGATAAATGGAAACTGTTGTATCTGCTTCACATTTTTATTTAAGATACAATAGTTTTACTTTGAACCCTAGAAAGTGATGATGCCAATATAATAATGATTTTCACTTAAAGCCAAAGACCACATAAAATGAAGCAATGAATATACTTTCACAATTTCTAAAGAAAGTCACTGACACTGTTGTGCTTAAAACTTTTTTCTTTGTAAGACATTCATTCAATTGTAAAAGTTTGAAAGATCGTGTTGTGAATAAAAGAAATACTATAGAATTTTGCTACTGTACAAATGGAGTATCCATGTGTGTGTATTTCAAAGTTTCTGAGATCCTGAGGCTGTATTATGCGTGGACCCGGAGTATGTCCCACCACTACTATCTTATTACCTTACTAGACTCATACACATTTTGAATTATAGCTGCAACTTCCAGCTTTTTTGTTGTTACTGAAAGATTTTAAATTTTGGTGTGGTCTTGTGTGGGGAGAAGCCGGAGTACTCTGAGGAAACCCAGTCTGTCCGGTATGGTGACCACCAACCAATGTAGTACCGGGTATCCACAATGTGAGCATGCCTATTTATGTCAGGGGTCACATCAGCTATGAAGTGTATAGAAAACATGTATATGATTGAAAAGACATGGACTTTTTTGGATTCAACAAATCAATACATTTCTGAAATATGTTTTTGAAAATACATGTATCAGCAATATTTTCATTAAAGAAACAAAAAGCTGCTAAGCTTATGTTTCTATTGTCAACAATAATGCTTGTATTGCTTGGTGTATTTCTGTTCAGACACTCGGGAGGAGAGGAATGTGCTATTGGAAGATGTCTACCCCAGATTGAAGACTGTCTGCAAGGAGAAGTATGGCATGGACTTTCAGGTACCCAACTCTTATGGCATGGACTTTCATGTACATACTCTTATGGCATGGACTTTCAGGTACATACTCCTATGGCATGGACTTTCAGGTTCATACTCCTATGGCATGGACTTTCAGGTACATACTCCTATGGCATGGACTTTCAGGTACATACTCCTATGGCATGGACTTTCAGGTACATACTCCTATGGCATGGACTTTCAGGTACATACTCCTATGGTATGGACTTTCAGGTACATACTCCTATGGCATGGACTTTCAGGTACATACTCCTATGGTATGGACTTTCAGGTACATACTCCTATGGCATGGACTTTCAGGTACATACTCCTATGGTATGGACTTTCAGGTACATACTCCTATGGCATGGACTTTCAGGTACATACTCCTATGGTATGGACTTTCAGGTACATACTCCTATGGCATGGACTTTCAGGTACATACTCCTATGGTATGGACTTTCAGGTACATACTCCTATGGCATGGACTTTCAGGTACATACTCCTATGGTATGGACTTTCAGGTACATACTCCTATGGCATGGACTTTCAGGTACATACTCCTATGGTATGGACTTTCAGGTACATACTCCTATGGCATGGACTTTCAGGTACATACTCCTATGGTATGGACTTTCAGGTACATACTCCTATGGCATGGACTTTCAGGTACATACTCCTATGGTATGGACTTTCAGGTACATACTCCTATGGCATGGACTTTCAGGTACATACTCCTATGGTATGGACTTTCAGGTACATACTCCTATGGCATGGACTTTCAGGTACATACTCCTATGGTATGGACTTTCAGGTACATACTCCTATGGCATGGACTTTCAGGTACATACTCCTATGGTATGGACTTTCAGGTACATACTCCTATGGCATGGACTTTCAGGTACATACTCCTATGGTATGGACTTTCAGGTACATACTCCTATGGCATGGACTTTCAGGTACATACTCCTATGGTATGGACTTTCAGGTACATACTCCTATGGCATGGACTTTCAGGTACATACTCCTATGGTATGGACTTTCAGGTACATACTCCTATGGCATGGACTTTCAGGTACATACTCCTATGGTATGGACTTTCAGGTACATACTCCTATGGCATGGACTTTCAGGTACATACTCCTATGGTATGGACTTTCAGGTACATACTCCTATGGCATGGACTTTCAGGTACATACTCCTATGGTATGGACTTTCAGGTACATACTCCTATGGCATGGACTTTCAGGTACATACTCCTATGGTATGGACTTTCAGGTACATACTCCTATGGCATGGACTTTCAGGTACATACTCCTATGGTATGGACTTTCAGGTACATACTCCTATGGCATGGACTTTCAGGTACATACTCCTATGGTATGGACTTTCAGGTACATACTCCTATGGCATGGACTTTCAGGTACATACTCCTATGGTATGGACTTTCAGGTACATACTCCTATGGCATGGACTTTCAGGTACATACTCCTATGGTATGGACTTTCAGGTACATACTCCTATGGCATGGACTTTCAGGTACATACTCCTATGGTATGGACTTTCAGGTACATACTCCTATGGCATGGACTTTCAGGTACATACTCCTATGGTATGGACTTTCAGGTACATACTCCTATGGCATGGACTTTCAGGTACATACTCCTATGGTATGGACTTTCAGGTACATACTCCTATGGCATGGACTTTCAGGTACATACTCCTATGGTATGGACTTTCAGGTACATACTCCTATGGCATGGACTTTCAGGTACATACTCCTATGGTATGGACTTTCAGGTACATACTCCTATGGCATGGACTTTCAGGTACATACTCCTATGGTATGGACTTTCAGGTACATACTCCTATGGCATGGACTTTCAGGTACATACTCCTATGGTATGGACTTTCAGGTACATACTCCTATGGCATGGACTTTCAGGTACATACTCCTATGGTATGGACTTTCAGGTACATACTCCTATGGCATGGACTTTCAGGTACATACTCCTATGGTATGGACTTTCAGGTACATACTCCTATGGCATGGACTTTCAGGTACATACTCCTATGGTATGGACTTTCAGGTACATACTCCTATGGCATGGACTTTCAGGTACATACTCCTATGGTATGGACTTTCAGGTACATACTCCTATGGCATGGACTTTCAGGTACATACTCCTATGGTATGGACTTTCAGGTACATACTCCTATGGCATGGACTTTCAGGTACATACTCCTATGGTATGGACTTTCAGGTACATACTCCTATGGCATGGACTTTCAGGTACATACTCCTATGGTATGGACTTTCAGGTACATACTCCTATGGCATGGACTTTCAGGTACATACTCCTATGGTATGGACTTTCAGGTACATACTCCTATGGCATGGACTTTCAGGTACATACTC
>VMBQ01000133.1:644662-677766 GCA_007657795.1 Dreissena rostriformis
ATTTTTTTTATTTCTACACGGATTCACTTCAAATTGATACTGAACTTCTCTTATGACATTAGGGTCAATCTCAACTATGCATGGCCCCATAACCTACCCTGGGGCGCCCCGCCCACATAGACCACACCCACCCAAAATTGCCTTTACTATAATTTCTTCATTTCTACACCGATTCACTTCAAATTGATACTGAACTTCTCTTATGACAATACGGTCAATCTCAACTATGCATGGCTTCATTACCAACCCTGGGGCGCCCTGCCAACATAGGTCACACCCACCCAAAATTGCCTTTTACTATAACTTCTTCATTTCTACACCAATTCACTTCTAATTGATACTGAACTTCTCTTATTCCCATTACCAACCCTGGGGCACACCTAGGTCAAACATTGGGCGTGGGGATACGCGTCGGCCTCTGCCGCGACATTTCTAGTTAGCAATGCTTTGTATTTTTTTAAGGCTTGATATTTAGCAAGACATAGTATTAAGCAAGGCATTGTATTAACAAGGCTTTGTATTAAGCAAGGCTTTGTATCAAACAAGGCTTTGTTGTAAGCAAGGCTTTGTATGAAGCATTGCTTTGTATTAAGCAACTTTGTATTTAGCAAGGCTTTGTATTAAGCAAGGCTTTGTATTAAGCGAGGCTTTGTTTTTTACGAGGCTTTATATTTAGCAAGTCTTTGTTTTTAGCAAGCTTTGTATTAAGCAAGGCTTTGTATTAAGCAAGCTTGATATTCAGAAAGGCTTTGTATTAAGGAAGGCTTTGTATTTAGCGAGGCTATGTGTTTAGCATGGCTTTATATTTTAGCAAAGCTTTGTATTTAGCAAAGTTTTGTATAAAGCAAGGCTTGTTTTTAAGCAAACCATTGTATTTAGCGAGGCATTGTTTTTAGCCAGGCATTGTATTTAGCAAGGCTTTAAACTCTGAACCTCTGCATGTGATTCATGCTTTTATGCCAAGCAATCGAACTCAAATCGCTGGCATTAATTATACAATTGTCCAGTATTTCATTTTGTTAAATATCCCTTTCAGTGCTGGAACCAAATTTTGAAGGCCTTTGCAAACAGTTTGGATCCAGATGAGACGCAACAGAACGTGGCGTCTCATCAGGATCCAAACTGTTTGCTATTCTGATAGTATTCTTTGAAAAAAAATCGAAGAAAATGCAAATTTTAGAAATTCAGCAGACAACAATTTAGCATATGACAAATATCCCAGCATGCAAAGGGATATAGAAAAAAACAACAACCCAGAAACATTATCAGGAGAGAAAATCTTATAACCATGTGCTAGTCTTTTATTTACGGCAAGTGACGAATTGCCTATACAATACCGGACAATACTTGAAGGTTTGACTGCTCAACTATTGTATCTTATAAAGAAATGTTAAGTAAATACAACTGTTCCACTCTCAACTCTCGACAGCAAGGGCCAGGGAGCTCAGTTGGTAGATCTTGAGGAATGCCCAGTTCGATTCACATCCAGGCAACATAACTTGTTTTGGGATTGGTCATAAAATCCTTTCTTTTCCCATTATCCCCTACCTCTGATTCCAGTAGGGTAGTTGTCCGTTACTGGCACAAGTGTGTGCACTAAGTTCTGGTAAACCAGCTATCCCAGGAATAGTTTGAGTTGGCAAAAACAAACTGCTTTAATATGACTGAAAAAACTGTGTACAACAGCAAAAAACATTCAACAAAACAAACAAACAAGACCGCACTAAACCCAATATTCTGCTATTTTTTTTTTAAACAACAAAACGACCACTAAAGCACATTCTAAATACAACAAACAACTATAAATAAGTAATTTTTCTTACACTCTAGGAGAATAACTGGGACGCATCCGTAGTAGAGCGCTGGTACAGACAAGATGACAATAAGGTGCCTCCAGTCTATGTGCTGCAGCCAATCAGCACCTGGATACCAGGCTACAGGGACAAGGTATGACACGCTGGCATTGTTCTGCTTTACTTTGGGATAGGAACATCCTGCAAGCTTCGCTGCTTCACGTTCGCCGTTTCATGTTTGCCGTGGCGTTGTGGATATGTTGTCCGCCTAGAATCGGAGGTCAGGGGATCGATCCCCACTGTGGGAGAGTTCCCCCAAAGGCACAAAGTACTGGTTCTACTAAGGAAACAGACTTTAGAGCGTTTAACCCTTTGAGCGCTGGAACCGGATTTTGAAGGCCTTTGCAAACAGTTTGGATCCAGATGAGACGCCACAGAACGTGGCGTCTCATCAGGATCCAAACTGTTTGCTATTCTGATAGTATTCTTTGAAAAAAAATCGAAGAAAATGTTAATTTTAGAAATTTAGCAGAAAACATTTTAGCAGACGACAAATTTCCCAGCATGCAAAGGGTTAAATAAGCCTTAGGCTTTCGATGCAATTGAGCTTACACAAATATGTTTAAAGTACTTTGTACTTAGTAATAAAAGTACTTACTCAAGTTATCCTTGATATTAGTTTAAACCTATTTATTTTAGCTTGATTGCATCGAAAGCCGTAGGCTTATATAAACGCTCTCGAGTCCGTTTCCTGGAACTTTAACCAGTACTTGGTGTCTTTGAGGGAGATCAAAGGAACGCTCCCAGTAGGTTCGAACCCATGATCTCCCGATTGCTGGGCGGACACCATATCCACTACCCAACTGCGATATCCTTGATACCATGAGGATATGCACATTATCACAACCAGGCATAATTTGGCTGCTGCAATAGAAAACAGGGTAACTCCAGTGAAACGACGTTTTTTTTTCATTTGTTTTGTGCATGATGTAATTTGATGTGCTTATTTGCACACTTAAATCTAACATTGCAGAACAATGTTGAAGCCCAGAAGGAGTGGGATGAAGTGTTCGCCAAGTTGCGAGAGTGTCTGAGGTTCGCCAGCAAGAAATGTTACGAGAAGCAGCGCATATCAGAGGAGGAAATGCATAAATACTACATGTCGGGTAGGCATAGGCACTGTTGTCTTTGTTGTTATGTTTTTAATCAATGTCTTTATCAACATTGACTGCACTATCAACATTATTTTTATCATAATCATTTTTATGATCATCATTTTTATCATTGTCATGCATTGTTATCATAATCATTATTTTGATCATAAATTGTTATCACGGTCATGCATTGTTATCACAAGGGACAAAATTGTCACAAAACCAGGTTTTCAATTTGAAAAAAAAAGTCTGATAAAGGGAGACAACTCAAAATGTGCATTGTTACTGATTGTCTCTAGTTACCCCCCTTGTGTCAAATTCAATAAAATTCAATCTATTTTCTCAAAGTGTGACCTTGACCTTGGAGATATCAACGTCATTCGCGCGACACACCGTCCAATTATGGTGAACAAATGTGCCAAATGATTTTAAAATCTCACAATGAACGACATAGTTATGGCCCGGGCAAGCATTGTTCCGACCGAAGCCCGCCCGCCCGCCGACATTCATCAATCTAATAACCAGTTTTTTCCTTCAGAAAACCTGGTTAATAATCATTGTTATGATCATCATTGTTATGATCATCATGAATTATTATCATGATCATTGTTATGATATCAATTGCTATCATCTTCATGATTTTTTATCATAATAATTGTTATTATTATAATTGTTCTCATCTTAATGCATTGCTAGCATAATCCTTGTTATTATGATCATTGTTATGATTGTCATTGCTATAATCACCCAATTACAATATTGATCCAGTTTCAACCACAACATGAATACATAAGGAGTTATCCTATTTTTATGGTGATATATCTGTTATAAAATTATTGCAGTCACTGAGGCAGAAATTTTCAATGGTATCCTTAAGCTCCCAGACAGCGCGGCGGATAACTGCCTGTGTTTTGTACGCATCATCGATGACATCACTTCCCATCTGGATCATAGCAAAGCTTGGCGCTTCATTGACGTCATGACACAAAATCCAAAATCTCTTGACACGGAGGCACAGAGCATTCTGAGTAGACTGAGGGATGAGAAAATAGTGCGGAAATTAAATAACTTCAATATAACAAGGTTAGTTTAGTTTAAATGTATTTATTTGAGCTCACTTGCATAAAAAGCCTATGGGTAATTGAAACGCTCTCGGGTTTCCTGGTACGAACCAGTACTTTGTGTCTTTGGGGGAAATCTAAAGAACGCTCCCACAGTTGGGATCGAACCCGTGACCTCCCGTTTGCTAGGGGGACACTATACCCACTATGCCAAGGTCAGTGTAATAAAAATATGGCTATTTTTTCTGTGTTTTAAAAATGCACATTTCAGTATAAACATTTTTTTATCAAACATAATGTGCAGAAATTGTTTAAAATCCAGTGAAATCAGATTGATTATGTTTGTTTTTCTTAATTGTTTTTGAATTGTTGATGCTTTATTTAATGTTGTTTCATAATAATCTCCAAGCTGGTGTCTGGTTAAGACTGGGCAGATGGGCTATGCAACTATGAAACATTAATGAAAATGGATAGTAACACAATTTTGTATCATAAACAATTATACATGTAATCAAATTTCCTGTTTAAAAGTGTATCTAGTTATCAGAAAATAACATGCTGCGATTAATGTGTGGTGGTTGCTTTAGATATGAATGAAAATGAATCCTTTAGCAAACAATTTCAAGATACTTCATCACGTCACTGTCAAAAAGCTCTGGTTTGTTTTTGCTCTGCGAAGACTAGCTTTGGTACAATAACAAAGCACATTGTTGAATTAAACAGGTCTGGCGTGTCAGAAGACCAATTGACTTTTATTAAAGAAGAAAAAAAAATCCAAACAGTTTTGTGCCACATGTATAAAAGTAACATATCGTTATAGAAAACAACAAATTTCTTAACATTCCCTATAAAATATGCAGTTTTGCAACAAAACATGGATATGTTTCACTTGCAGATACTCGGTGAAATGGAGCGAAGATGACGGCATAAATCGCCAAGACCACCAACAGTACCTGGATAATTTCAAAGACTCTTTCTTCAACAGCATGGTGGCCAAGATCGACTCTGCAGTGCGAAAGGAAAGAACTCTGAACATGGACGGGCTTTATATCGAGGTTTGGGGTTTTGTTGAATCTGCTTGTCTGTTTGCATAAGCCCGGTCTGCAACTTTAAAATTACTTTTCACAAATGTTCACAATGATGCGACGGCATGTTGCGTTGAAAACCTGTCTCCTACCTCAAAGGACAGGGTCGAATTTAGGCATAAAACAAATTCTGATTTTCAATTTTTCAGTTATCATTTTTGAATTGTACATTAATTTACCAAACATGTACACGGCATGTCACATCTCCCCAGCTCAAAGGTCAACATCACACTAATTTGTCAATTTGTTTTGCATTACTAAGCTTGTTTTGGACTGTAACTTCTTTATTCATCAATCAGTTTTAAAATAAAATACCAAACATATCCACCATATGCACATGGTAATGTCATTTGTAAGACCCATGCCCCTAAATACTTAGGTCAAGGTCACTCTTAGGGGATCAAGTTTTGACATAATACACCTTCACCAAACCATAAGTTCTTTATTCTTCAAACAATTTTAAGATAACTTGCCACACATATTCATTATTTGGTGGTTACATGTTGCAGGCAAGGCCTGTTTCCATTCCTCAAAGGTCAAGGTCATACTTAAAGGTCATTGCTCAAAGCATGTGCATTATACAGCTTTTACATACTTTAACAGCATTCAGACAAGAAATTAAAATAAAATACATAATAGGTGCACTTTTTTGGAGAGGGCATTTTCATGAAATGCCTGTGTTCAATGGTCTTAGTCAAACTAATTTTTGAATTATTATGAATGGCATTGTTGGCAACAGACACAAGAACAAACAAATTTCAAGCCCACTTATAAAAAAACGAAGAAACTGACCAGAGCCAAGTTCAAAATTTACCAATGCAGAGCTTGATGGCTTGAGCTAATTTCGATTACTTCTGAACAATGTATGTACAGAACTGAAAAAGAGGTATAAAGTTGGAATTTATTAACTGCCGTACCGTTCAGGCAATTCAAGTCTATTATCTAGGGTAAAGATCATAATATAATTTTCACCATTTTTTTTTTCAGCATTTCATTTTGTTTGTCACCTTCAGTTACTGCAGCACTTGAATATGGCAAACGAGCGATGTGGGATGTTTCACGGACGCGATGAGATACTGCATGATGTGGCTTCATACGTTCAGGGCTCTGACAACAAGATACTTGCTCTGTATGGGCAATCCGGATGCGGAAAGACGTCCATTATGGCACAGATCGCAAAACTTGTAAATGACTTTGGAAAATTTGAATTTTTTGTTTATGTAGGCATTTAGATAAAATTTCAAATTTTGATAAAAATCATCTTCATAACCAAAAATGTTTTAACTTAAATGAAGAAAGATTTTTTAAACGGCTCACTGATTGCAAAAAATGTGTAAACATATTTTAGATACGTTATTTTCGCCAACTTGAATCGAAATACATGTATCCTCATTTTTAGTACAAATTTCCATGAGTGCACATCTACATGTATCAATAATACTCGAACCGTTATGTCTATAAGGTTTACAATAAAAAATACAAATACCTGAACCTTCCAATAAAAAAAAATGTGCAAATACCTGAACCAAACATACACTTTAATATAAATTTCATACTTTCTGCCCGACAAGTTTATAATGACTTAAGATCGGTGGATTGGTATATTTCAGGCACCTGGATTGCTGAAGAACGTTGTTGTGGCCGTCAGATTCCTCGGCACATCACCTAACAGCAGCAACCTGTGGCGTCTGCTGCGAAGTCTGTGTGAGCAGATCACCGTCTGCTACGACAAGGACAAACAGCAGGTGTGGTTGCCATAGCAACTGTTTTTTGTTTTGTTTTGCAGTTTTAAGGTCCAAGTCTTAAAGCAATGCATTTCAAAGTTAAAGGGGTATACAACTGTACAGGCATGAACCAATACCTTTTTATCACTTTTCACGTTGATATGCCCCTGTAAATTATTTCAGACTTATTTGTTTTGATGTTTTACTATGATACTTAATAAAAAAAGTCTTCCAAGAAAGTAGAGAAAACTAAGTATCTTGTTAATTGAAAATAGTTTTGTTGACTATTACATATTAAATATTATTATATGATATTACATACCAAATAAGAAAATATGAAAAACATCACATTTTGTGTCTATTTACCAAGGTGCCGGAAGATTTTGACGACCTTAAGGACCACTTTGTGAAAGTATTGTCTTATGTGAGTCCCTCAAAACCCCTTTTGATCCTTCTCGACTCCCTAGACCAGCTTTCCAGCGAGCATCACGCGCACAAGCTGAACTGGTTACCAAGGAAACTGCCGCCCAATGTTCGATTCATAGTCTCCACGTACACAGAAGCGTCTAATCTGATCGGTACGTTGCAGCTTATGCTTTCAGCCACTCACTTCATCGAGGTCCCAGTGTTTACCCCGTCACTAAGTGGCCAAGTGTTGAAAGCTTGGCTTAAACTCCAGAATAGGACACTCACGCATGAACAGTTTAAAATCGTTGAATCAGCGTTTGAAAAATGTTCTTTGCCATTGTTTGTTAAACTGGCGTATGATCAGGTGCTGTTTTGGAAATCATATACCCCATTGGATGCTTGTCAACTGCGATACACAGTTCAGCAGAGTATCGAAACCTTGTTTGCTCAGTTAGAAAAGAAACATGGCGTCACCCTGGTTACACGAGCCTTGTCATATGTCACAGCTTCAGGATCAGGCATCAGTGAAACAGAGCTAGAAGACTTGCTCTCCTTAGATGACTCTGCCCTTACAGATGTGTTTCAAATTCATGTTCCACCTTTGCGTAGAATTCCACCATTGCTATGGGTACGCATACGCCACGATATCTCCCAGTATCTGGCCGACAAAGAGGTAGATGAAGTGCGTTCATTTTTCTGGTATCATCGCCAGTTCTTTGAAACCGCTCGGAACAGATACCTCTCAGATAAAGCATACAACGTCGAAATCCACTCACTGATGGCAGATTATTATCTGGGTAAATGGTACGGATTAAAGAAGCCATTTACCTACACACCAGAACAAATGAAGCGTGTTGGAGCTACTTCCCCCGAGAGTGAAGCAGACCGGAAAATTTCAGCGCAGCCCTTGATCTTTAGTGAAGAAGGCCATCAGCATCGATACAACAAACGGAAACTGAGCAAGCTTCCGTATCACCTGTACAGAGCCAAAAGAAAAAAAGAGCTCCACAGCTATTGTTTATTTAATCTGAAGTGGATTAAGACAAAACTGAGAGCCGTTTCCTTTCATGAAGTCCTGCTGGATTATGCGCTATTCGGTGAAAAAGACGGTGTCATGCATAAAGCACTGAAGGCAGCAAAATCAACTTTGAAGTTCTTTCCGGAAACGATTGCCATGGAGATCGCCGGTCGTTTGCTTGCTCTTCTTCAGCTGAAGGCTGAGTCTCACGAAACCAAGCTTCTGGAGGATTGCTTGACTGCGTCTGCAGACGATTGTAGACTGGTTCCCTACGTGCCTTGTTACACCATTCCAAGCGAATCTGAGCTGTACAGCATAGAACATAGCCGGGTACCGGTAAATCCAAAACTGTCTCCAATCTCAAACGATTCCTCTCACTTTGCCACGCTCGCGGAGGACAACTGTTTGCTTATCTGGGATGTCGATATGGGCGAACTTGAGACTACCGTTATTTTGACGGAATCTGAGCATCCATCTTTGAATGTCATGGTCAAGCCCCCAAACAAGGACGTCATCATAATTGGGACCACACACCAGTCTAAAGGGAATCCCGTCTTTATTGTGAACATCAATAATGGAGAAATCGAACAGAAATTGCAGTTGGAAAAATCGTATCCCGGCATTTGGTTCTTTGACGACATGAAATTCTGTCTGTCTGACAAGATCTTGCTGGTGAATATTTTGAAACAAGCTGCCGATGCCTTTGATTGCAAGACTGGAAAGCTTCTGCATGAGTTTGAAGGTCAACCAGATTTTACGAGCTTCGCAGCAGACGACTCTTTGCTTGTGCTGCATCCCAAGCAGACAAACATGTTTACCATCTATGATGTTGAAACGTTTGACTTTTTGACGCAAGTGTCTTGTCAGGGTATACCTAGAGAACTGTGTTTTGACGAGAATTGTAGGTTAGGCTGCATCTTGATAGAAAACTCAAGTCATCTTCCGCTAGTTTGCCTGGAAAAAACAGCGAAACTCGGACAAATTAAAGGCAAAATAGATGCCTCAAGCATGAGCAATACCAAGATTCAAAGGGTGATAATTAAAAGAAATATAGGCATTGTTGTCTCCCTTGAAGGGTTTTTGTTGTTCGATATGAAGTCGATGAAAAACATGCGAGAAATCATAGTTCCGATTATATACCGACCTCCTTATAAGGTTCTGGGGTTTGATGCTGTCATTTCACCAGACATGGAAAATATTGTAGCGGGGTTTGATAAATATATCATCGTCTGGGAACTGAAAACTGGAAAAATCATAAGTTCTATTGAGGCAACTCAGAGTAGAATTTCGCATTTAGAAATGACTAACAATGGTGAACAGGTTATCACGACGTTTGATCGAAATAACCTCATTACTGAATGGAGCGTTAAAGCGTTAAAAAAGAATGTACACAGTTACAAACCATTGTCGTTGAAAAACTCAGCGCGTTATATGTGCGTCAATCGCACAGGCACCACCGCTGTGGCAAGGAGCGTCAACTCAGCAGAGTTTGCCGTGTTCGATATTCTCGACGGTCGGAAACGCTGTGAAATCTCTGATCAATACGAGGCCATGAGCCCCCAAATTACTGCAGATGGAAAATATGCAGTACTTCGAGAATATTCCTCAACTGAATGTATAAAAGTATGGGACACTCTCAGTGGAGAGCTTGTGAAATCATTTCCAGTATCGAGTTTACATTTAAAAGGCTGTGTGCTTGGGACTCGGTCAGAAAACATGGCGCTACTAACACAAGACGACAACAAGGAAAACCTGGTCACAATGTACACGTTGCCATCTGGAAAAGAAACCGGAATTACTGTAAAACTTCGCCAGTATCACATGCTTCAGATATTCTTTGCAGCAGACGACAAATACCTCCTGGTAGGAGTTGAGGAACAGACATCTCCAGGAGTGAAAATTTACACGAAATCGTACGAGGTTGCCACGGGCAATAAAGTGCAGACCTACCCACAAATGCATCCAAAATATGTGCAGATGATCACTCCAGGAAGTGACTGTTTCATGGGGCATAGAATACGCACTGAAGAAAATGGAAGGGAATCATGGGAGTTGGCTGTTCTTAATATAGAATCTGGTGCTTGCGTGGCAACTTGCCAGGAATGTCCAGATAGTGAGTTGTATGTCGGCCATCTTGGGAACTATGGAATTGACAAGCACAGAAATGTTTATAACCTGAAGATCGGGAAAAAATGTTTTCAGTTTGACCCAAATTGTGAGAGGAAACCAAGCAATCCAAAACCAAAACTCACTAGTGACGAGAAAACGGCATTTTGGGTGGATGCGTCAGCGGGCTTAGTAAAGATGGGGAGCATTGAAACGCGAGAGATCATTGGCAAAGTGGCAACTCATAGCTTGGTGATGAACCTAGCAGTCACACCAAATGGAATCGTGATCATCGGCTGCGAAGACGGAAGAATAATGTTGCTGCAAATGGTGGACGGAAAAATAAGAGACAAGAATCTGTTCCAGAAAACGTTTCAGCGCTCCATGAGGAAAGGCCTGCAGGTGCGGGAAAGTGTTCTCAAACCAAACAAAGACAGTCCGAGTACAAAACAGCAAGAATCTAAAAATGGCAACAAAAGTAAAGCTTGTTTGATAATCTGATTTTTTTTGCCCATAGCACACATTATTGCCCGATTTACTTCACGCCTGGAGAAAATGGACCGTCTTTTTGGTTCATTCATTTTCAAGTTCCATTAAGTTACCATTTGGCATAATTTTGTTTGTATTAATCNTTAACCCTTTGAGCGCTGGAACCGGATTTTGAAGGCCTTTGCAAACAGTTTGGATCCAGATGAGACGCCACAGAACGTGGCGTCTCATCAGGATCCAAACTGTTTGCTATTCTGATAGTATTCTTTGGAAAAAAAATCAAATAAATGCTTATTTTTGAAATTCAGCAGACGACATTTTAGCAGACGAAAAATTTCCCAGCATGCAAAGGGTTAGGGATTGGTCATGAAATCGTTTCTACGGCCATTTTCCCCTACCTCTTATTTAAGTAGAGCTGGGCCCGTATTCACCAAACAATTCTTAGACTTAAGTCTAAGAATAAAGAAAATTCTTTAACTTGGAATATTCATTAATTGCTATCATTTTGACTCAAACTAGGTGTTTACCACCTCTATCTACAGCATTCTTCACGTAGAACATTTTTTTAATGAAACAATCACCAGTGGAAGCCTGTTTATATTCAAACGCTTGACGTATTTTTTATTGGTTTTTAGTCTATTCTTTATTCTCAAGTCTAAGAATGGGTTAGTGAATACGGGCCCAGCTGTCAGTTAACGTGCACTTAGTACAGATAAACAAGCTTACCCAGGAAATGTGCAAGTTGGTGCACTGCCCACGCAGATATGACTGAAGTACAGTTACTCGCAGGCTTTTCTGGTTTTATGCTTGTTGCATATATCCATTTATACTTTGCTTCTGAGGGAGAAAGGTTTAAAAACTGATTTTTTAATGATGATCAACATGTTCCTTAAACAACAGACGTGAAAAAAATTAATAGAATAACCGAAATTAACTTATCATATTCATAGGGAGTATGCTTGTTTGCAAAAAAATGCATTATGATTTAAATGTGTTGTACGACATTTAACCCATTTATGCCTAGCGTCTAGAAAAAAGGCCTTTGCAAACAGTGTAGACCCAGATGAGACGCCGCATGATGCGGCGTCTCATCAGGGTCTGCGCTGTTTGCTTAAAGGAATTTCTGTAAGAAATATTCTAAATATAGAAATAAATATACTAGACATCCCTAATTTTGGAAATAAATTGATCCAATTTAGAAGAACGGGAGAGTCCACTAGGCATGAATGGGTTAATAACACCGTTTAATGATGCATCCATGTGAGCATCATAAATGTTTTCTTTATGCATGTTGGTTAGTCATTGGCCACTATAATTTTCATTTAAAATTCGTTGTTAAACATGCCGGTAATATTTATATTTAGTACACACACCAGTTTCCCTCACCGTTATAGGGATTTCTATTTCTTCATGTAATTTGTTCATGCGATGCTTATTTATAGTACTGCACATATGAGCCTGGCTCTGAGAAAATGGGTTTAATGCATGTGCGTAAAGTGTCTTCCCAGATTAGCCTGTGCAGTCCGCACACGACACTTTCTGCCTTAACTGGATTTTTGCTAAGTAGATAGTTTCTTGAAATGACAAATATCATAAAAGCGGAAAGTGTTGTCCCTGATTAGCCTGTGCTTACTGCACAGGCTAATCTGGGACGACACTTTTCGCACATGCATTAAACCCACTTTTCTCAGAGCGCGTCTCATATATATTGTTCTACGCACATATTAACAAGCATGCACCTTTGTTGCTGTCTCAGTAATACAATACACAGCAATATTGTAACTATATTGTATTTTATATTGTGATCCTGTATATATTTACAATACTGAACTAACATAGTTTTCGCATGTTCACTTACAACTATTTACCTCTATTATGTTTCCTTATACATTTAATGCAATGCACCTTTATTGTTTTTTCTTATACCGTTCAACTGTATTTTTTTACATATTAAACTTTATTTGCGCCTATAGTTTTTTACCATTGTAAATTTACAATGTTATATTATTTTTTACATTTACATTTACAATCAAGCACTTGTTCTATGCTCTTCCTATACATTAACCTAATATATGTGTTACCCTGACAATTATGTTAGGACCTGTATTTGTATGTTATCCAACATACAATAACATTCTCATAATAATATATTTAGAGACAAAATGCAGCGGTGAAATGTTTCTGATTATTCATAGATCTTTTACCTGTCTTACATGATATTATATATGAAATCATAACCTTTTATTTTGTGACTGTTTTCTGTCTGTGATAAATGTTTTGTAGTATTTCTTTTATAGTTTTTTGCATTTATCCTACCTACTTCAATGGGTATTTGACATTATTGTGTGTGTATATCCAAATACAAAATAAGTAGCATATACTGGAATCACCATGAATGACTGTCCCTGTCAGTGTGTCTGTCTGTAGATACAATTTTTCTGGAGAAGTTCTATACGTTTCAATGTACAAACCTCAAATTTGCATGGATTGTGAAGTTGTGCATGTGTCCTATATTGAAAATTACAAAATTTAACCCCTTTGCATGCTGGGAAATTTGTCATCTGCTAAAATGTCGTCTGCTGAATTTCTAAAATTATCATTTTCTTATTTTTTTTTCCAAAGAATACTATCAGAATAGCAAACAGTTTGGATCCTGATGAGACGCCACGTTCTGTGGTGTCTCATCTGGATTCAAACTGTTTGCAAAGGCCTTCAAAATTCGGTTCCAGCACTGTAAGAGTTAATGCGTTTTTTCAACTGAGAATTTCTGCAACATTTTTATTGTTACTATAGACTTTATAAGTAAATTTATACATCTCTGTATCGGCAACATTCAGATGTGTCATGTTTGGTATGTACTAATGTATATTGGACCATTACTTAGTTCCATCCAATCATGACCCTCGGGTCAAAACTGGACACACCCAAGGGGTCAAATAGTTTATACATGTATACATTGGATACTTATATGGCAAAATAACTTAACACATATTTTCCTCTGAAACAACAAACCCCAAAGGTTTAATATTTGGTATGTAACATTGTACATTTATTGTGGTTCTCTCAGCAAACTGTGTTCAAATTATGTCCCCTGGGTTCAAAGCTGGCCTCTCTCTAGGGCCCAATTCTTCATTGTTACAATTTGCTAAATATTACCGCATTGGTGTCAGGGGGGTATTAGTCATTGGTCACTACTGTGACAAGCTCTTCTTTGTTTAGTTAACAATAAATAGTAAAATAGTCAAAACATTTTTGTTGTTTTTAAAACAACCCTGCTCTAATGTGTTCTTATTATCAAGGAACGTTAATCAAAGGTGATCAATGCAGTGATTGACATATATACTCGATATCTTTGTGCTTATTGGATTTTAAAAGAATCTTAAAGCATGACTCGCGTTAATATTTAAAGGCAACCAGGAGGTCACCTTCTGATAACTATCCTTATGACCAATCAGAGACTTGCTTTGATGGTTTTGGAAGTGAAAGTGAAGGTAAAAGCAATTGAGATTTCAAAGTTCTATCAAATAAACATGCAAATTGTTACTATGCGCACACAAGTTCACAGTCAATTTTGTTGAATACACAACAAAAAGCTGTAGAAATAACATTATTCGTAGTTTTCTTTTGCAATTCATTGAAAATAGGAAAACAAGAGGGCTCCCAAAGACCCTAGGCAGATCATCATACTTAATATTAGGAGTTTGCAAACAATATTGATCTGGTGTTTAACTAGTAACCGGGTTTTTTGACCCCAAATAACCCAGTTTTAAATTTCACAAAAATATCATTGGTATTAAGGTTCTGACCAAGTTTCAACAGATTTGGGAGTAAATATAAACGATTAAGATTTTTTGTGTCGCCCGACTATGGTCAGGGGACATATAGGTGTTACTTCGTCGGCGGCGGTGGCGTCCGCGGTGTCGGCAGCGTCACGCTTTTCGAAAAAGGCTCATAACTACTGTGTCCCTTCAGATATTGCTTTCATATTTGGTATGCATGTGTATCTGGACAAAACCTTTACATGCGCATACAATTTTTGACCCTTGTGACCTTCACCTTGAACTTGAGGTCAGCGTTCAGGTTTCGAAATCTGCGACCGCGATTCGAAAAAGGCTAATTATAACTACTGTGTCCCTTCAGATATTGCTTTTATATTTGGTATGCATGTATATCTGGACAACACCTTTCCATGCGCATAAATTTTTTTACCCCTGTGACCTTGAACTTGAGGTAAGCGTTATGAAATCTGCTACCGCGATTCGAAATCTGTGACTGCGATTCGAAAAAGGCTCATAACTACTGTGTCCCTTCAGATATTGCTTTCATATTTGGTATGCATGTGTATCTGGACAATACCTTTCTATGCGCATACAATTTTTTACCCCTGTGACCTTGAACTTGAGGTCAGCGTTCAGGTTTCGAAATCTGCGACTGCGATTCGAAAAAGGCTCATAACTACTGTGCCTCTTCAGATATTGCTTTCATATTTGGTATGCATGTGTATCTGGACAAGAACTTTCCATGCGAATAAAAGTTTTGACCCCTATGACCTTGACCTTGAACTTGAGGTCAGCATTCAGGTTTCGAAATCTGCGACCGGGATTCGAAAAAGGCTCATACCTACTGTGTCCCTTCAGATATTTCTTTCATATTTGGTACGCATGTGTATCTGGACAACACCTTTCCATGCGCATGAAATTGTTTAACTTGGGGTCCACGTTCAGGTTTCGAAATCTGCGACTGCGATTCAAAAAAAGCTCATAACGTCTGTGTCCCTTCAGATATTGCTTTCATATTTGGTACGCATGTAAATCTGGACAAGCCCTTTCCATGCGCATAAAAGTTTTGACCCCTGTGACCTTGAACTTAAAGAGTCCGCATTAAGATTTATAAATTTGCGACTGCGACCCAAAAAAGGTTCATATTAACTACTATGTCTTGAGCTTTACTTTAAACATTTTTTTTTTGGATAGATTTTTGTTATGCCCCCGGCATCTACGATGCGGGAGGCATATAGCGTTTGTCCTATCCGTTCGTCCGAAAATCTTGGTTAACCCATTTTGACCGTTTCGTCTGACATCAATACCGCTTTCTACAGAGCTTTGATACTTGCATGGATGTTGTCTCTCATCACCCTGCACACACCAGCATCACCCAACCTCATTTTGACCTTGACCTTGTTTTGGACTTAGACTTATTGAAATGGGCCAATTTCTTGGTTAACCCATTTACCATCAGGCGACACATCCAACTCGCAGAGTTCTTGTCTTCAATTTAACCTTATGACCTAGTTTTTAGCCCCACATGAGTGACATGACCCGGTTTGTATATCCATTGATGTACTTTATTATTTTTCATGGCTGAAAACAAGAAATGGTAAAAGATAACAAAGTCAACAACATGTGTTTGCTTTTTTGTTTTAATTTGCAAACCAAAGAATACTTGTGGTTGAAAGAGTAAAGAGGGCCAAAAGCCCTAAGGTGCTCACCTGAGACCCCAAGCAACTTAACCCTTTGCATGCTGGGAAATTTGTCGTCTGCTAAAATCTCGTCTGCTGAATTTCTAAAATTAGCATTTTCTTCATTTTTTTTCCAAAGAATTCTATCGGAATAGCAAACAGTTTGGATCCTGATGAGACGCCACGTTCTGTGGCGTCTCATCTGGATCCAAACTGTTTGCAAAAGCCTTCAAAATCCGGTTCCAGCGCTCAAAGGGTTAATTTTTCTGAAATGGTAGTGTTCACAAGGCTTCACAATAATTGTTTAAGGAAAACTGCCCCAAGACCTGTTTTTATACAAACCAATCTCATTTTCTAACTCCGCACAGATATATACAATTTAAGTTGTTTGCTTGCAAATAAATAAAGATTGTGCAAATAAATGTTACTACTAGAGTGGTGACAAGCATTTTCATTAATTTGACCTTTTGACCTAGTTTTTGACCCCACATATGTTCCACTTTCTGATTTATCTTCTATATCAATGGGACAAGCGTTCTCACCAAGTTTCATGAAGATAGGGCAATATATGTGGCCACAAGGGTGTTCACAAGGTTTTCATTTAATTTGACCTAGTAACCTAGTTTATGACCCCACGCGACCCAGTTTCGAACTTGGCTGAGATATCATTGGGACTTATGTTCTGACCAAGTTTCACGAAGATTGGGCAATACATATGGCTCCTAAAGTGTTCATAAACTTTTCCTTGAATTTTACCTAGTGAGCTAGTTTTTGACCCCTTGCAACCTAGTTTTAAACTCGGATGAGGAATCATTTGACAAATACTCTGACCAAATTTCATGGTTGGGAAATAATTGTGGCCTCTAGAGGGTTCACAAGCCCTTTCTTTACCTAGTGACCTTGTTTTTCGCCCAATGTAAAACAGTTTTGAACAAGGCCCAGAAATCAGTGGGAAAATGTTCTGACCATGTTTCATTAAGATTGGCCAATTAATGTGGCCTTTTGGGAGTTAACAAGGCAAATATGGACGACACATGATGGACAATAAACGAAGGACATACGGTGATCACAAAAGCTCATCATGAACACCATGTGATCAGTTGAGATAAAAAAAAATCAAAAATGCATGCACAAAAATCACACAAATATAAATAGTTTGCAATATTTATCTTTTATAATACACACAACAGTTCTCAGATTTGCACTTAACATAGTGAAAAGTAACACAAAGTTACACTAAGCATTTAATAAAAGTGAATACTGAACACCCGAAGTTTGATTTGATATACATTTTATTACCAGGGGACCTTTTATTTTAAATGAATTGTAAGAAGTCAGATTGAAAGCAAAGGCAAGTTCTAACAAAACAGGCCTTTTTTTCAAGATACAAAGAATTGAAAATGCTTGTTGATTTCATTACACACCTTATAACACTGTATGTGTTCATTCTTGTCAAAACACTCTCCAGACAAAGTTGCATTTCTTTTATTTTTATAAAAAGATAAGTAAAAAGTGACAGAAGAATAATCTAGGAAACTTCCACAACAGCCAGCTGTGTAGTGCATTTTTCACAATATTCAATGTGCGTTTCACACATATACATGTATGTACACTTCAAAAGTGCAAGCCCTTCAAACATTTAACATATTATTCTTAAATACATTTGCAATTTCACACAAATATACATAATTAAATATACTATTTGTCCATAATTAACCCTTTGAGCGCTGGAACCGAATTTTTTAAAGGTCTTTGCAAACAGTTTGGATCCAGATGAGACGCCACAGAACGTGGCGTCTCATCAGGATCCAAACTGTTTGCTATTCTGATAGTAATCTTTGAACAAAATCTGAAGAAAATGCTAAATTTAGAAATTCAGCAGACGACATTTTAGCAGACGACAAATTTCCCAGCATGCAAAGGGTTAATCTAAAATCACACATAGAGCATCCAATATCACATAAAACTACTAGGTGTAATTAGTTGTAATTTTGTTTCTAATATTTTCTAATATCATATCTTTTATTCATATTGCAACCAAAAATGGCACGAATATACATGTAGTGATCACGGATAATGAGCAATAGTCTAAGAACTAGGAATATATGACCAGAAAAATGTTCTGCATATTAACATAGTAAAGTATTTCAAAGCATGATCGGCCTTGAAATATATTACAAGTAATTTGATGATTATGTTTATTGGAAATGAACAATAAAAATACTGAAAACAAAATGATTTTACACATTTAAAAAAAAAAGTTTGTTCATGATTCTATTTTCAGAATTCTTCTGTATGTCATAAAGTGCTGTACTAGCAAAACAATTTAACAAAACATAGGCAAAACATTTTTAAATCACAGTTTAACACCCGAGCAACTAAGGGAAGTTAGCAAGGAGGTACAAAAAACTAATTCAGAGCGACTTTTTAACAGTGAAAGTGAGTATGTTCCACTGGTCACAGCACTTGCTAAATTATATACAAACTGTGTAGACGAAGGTCCAATTTGACCTTTTAGCATACACATAAACAGTTGCCCGTCCAAGAACACTAAAATATTAAGTACATCCTCAAATACCATTTTTTACTTTTTCATCATTTAGTGGAGTTGCATAGTTGAGTCAATATATTTTCAGGTATTTACATTTCCAGCAGTAAAGCTGAAAACGAGCTTATGCTAAACCCTTTGAGCGCTGGAACCGGATTTTGAAGGCCTTTGCAAACAGTTTGGATCCAGATGAGACGCCACAGAACGTGGCGTCTCATCAGGATCCAAACTGTTTGCAATTCTGATAGTATTCTTTGAAAAAAAATCGAAGAAAATGCTAATTTTAGAAATTTAGCAGACAACATTTTAGCAGACGACAAATTTCCCAGCATGCAAAGGGTTAACAAGGGCTGTTTGTAAAACATGCATGCCCCCTATATGAGCTATAAGTTGTAGTAGCAGCCATTGTGNTCATTCTGACATAAGCCTTTATAAAAGGTATAAGAAAACAATTCCAGAATATTTTACAATTATTCAAAGACACAAAAGCCATAAAATGTGATAAAAACGAGGGATGTTGAAAGTGTAGAAATAAAATTCACAATATGAGACAAAGTATTACAACATTTTCTAACCATACTCATTCTTTTGTGTGCGTGTGTGTGTATCTACATCACTGACAATTGTTTCTAACACATAAAAATATTACTAACACAAAAACTCTGTTCACTATGGACCTGTTCAAAAAAAATTAGTTAAAAAAAAACATTTTTTTTTAAATTACTGATCAGAATTTGAAAACATTTAATATGTTGCCTGTTTTAACCTTAAAACAAGAAATGTGTTTGTGAAACACTATGTCCCCTTTTGAGCGATTTTGACCCATATATTTGACCTTTGACGAAGGATGACCTTGACCTTTCACCACTCAAAATGTGCAGCTCCATGTGATACACATGCATGCCAAATATGAAGTTGCTATGTTCAATATTGCAAAAGTAATGGCCAAATGTTAAAGTTTGTGCAAACCAACAAACCAACAGACAGGGCAAAACAATATGTCCCCCAGTATAGACTGGGGGACATAAAAATGTATTCATTACAAGTTTACTGAGATGCTTTGGCTATCCAAAGAACCATGATGCAATTGACGTTATGAGCTTGGATTAACATTGTAATGAGACATTCAGAATTTACAGGATTTTTTAGAAGACTTGGTTTAAAACATTTGAGCCGCCCTGATAGAAAACTGGGCTTAATGCATGTACGTAGAGTATTTTCGCAGATTAGACAGTCTAATCAGGGTTGAAACTTTCCACTTTTATCATGATTTTTTTTGTTTAAATTTAGTCTCTTCTAAACGAAAATCCACACAAGGCCGAAAGTGACCTCCCTGATAAGCTTGTCTTGCTTATCTGGTACAATACTTTACACAAATGCATTAAGCCAAATTTTCCCAGAGACCAACTCATTTATTTTAACCCTTTGCATGCTGGGAAATTTGTCGTCTGCTCAAATGTCGTCTGCTGAATTTGTAAAATTAGCATTTTCTTCGATTTTTTTTCAAAGAATACTATCAGAATAGCAAACAGTTTGGATCCTGATGAGACGCCACGTGCTGTGGCGTCTCATCTGGATCCAAACTGTTTGCAAAGGCCTTCAAAATCCGGTTCCAGCGCTCAAAGGGTTAAGCTTGGTTGTTTAGAGTTCACTAATAGTAGGTGTAAATAAATCCCACACTGCACCATCAATCCTGTGAAAATCCAATCATTATACATGAAGGTGAGCTAACATTTCGAAAGACCTAGAATGTACAAAATAACAAACAAAAATATCAACAAGCAATATTTTGCAAAATAAATTACAATGAGCATTCCATATTGAAAGCAAACAAATTAAATTGGGGAACATTTATGAAGTTCTAACCTGATTTTGAATTATTATGTTTCTCAAAGGTATACAAAAACAAACAACAAAATTGTACATTTGAATTATCTACAAAACTGTAAATGAATCAAACTTAATTTCTATTCTACAGGCAGAATTTTCATTTTGATTTATTTTTGCTCACAGCTATGAAATATCAGCATAAAAAAAGAGTTTGGCAAAAATTTGTATCGTGTTCAAAGTCATCTTCTTAATTAAAATGTTTAATTAACATGATTCTTTCATAACATGCGTTATATTTCCTTTGCCAATTAATAACTTGATAAAGTTATTCGACTATATCACTGAAATAGTCAGTATTGTTGGGATAGCTAACCCTCATGGTTTAGTAACTTTGCATCAAAACTTAGATTGTTGTTTATAAACAAACATGCATCTCCAAATTGAATTTTAGTTTGTAAATATAATATTTTTCTACTCATGGGACTATTGAATAAAATCATCAAATCTTATATTAGAACAAACAATTTTGTCATCCAGATATAATATTTGGTTTTGTTCCTAAGTACATGAACACTCTTAAAGTCCATGGCATTTTGGATGGGTAATTAGCCCTTGCTTTCTGCATCATATAGTATGAGATATAGTGTTGTGTAATTTCAAATGATGGAAAGGGTAATTACTCTACATATCTACTGTGACAAAGTTGTGTCCCTTCAAATTTGGGAAAGCGTAATTACGCTAGTTGCCTTTGTTATTATATATCCAGTATGACATTGTTGAGTGCCTTCTTATTTCGAAAGGAAAGTTATTCTAGTTATTTGCATAACCAAAAAGATACAGTGTTTCACTTCCAAAATTGCCAGGGGAAGTAACCACTGCTGTCCACATATCCAGTATGATAGAGTTGTGTCCCTTGATTGTCAATAAAACCTGGCCGCTTTCACGAAGTGAAAAAGATAAAAAAAGAAAGTGGTCAACTCTTGAAATACTAAGCACAAACTCTTAGTATGTCACTGGTGTTTAATCACAGATTCTGCTCCTTGTCTTGCACCAACTGACTCATCTGAAACACAGAAATATATTTTAAGGTCAAATACCACAGTGTTTATCAGTTAAACATGTTTGGAACAATAGTCAAGTTTGCAAAGCGCTTATACCTATAACTCTTGATGAATGGTAATACTTAGAATAATAGCTAAGGCATTTTACGCAAGAATAACACACTCTCCGAGTCAGATTAACATGAAAGGAATCAAGCTCCCCATACGGCATTTTTCATTCACCATGGCAAGCAGGCGAGAGGAATTTTACACACCTTGTTACTGTAATTTTTTGGGAGGTTTTGATTATAAAAGTTTCATGACAAACGCTTATTAACAAACGTTATTATGGTTATGAAAGTTTAGTCATTAAATGATGTTTGTCAAACCTCATTTATGTACCAATTGTATTTTCATGAAGATAATAGCGAATCATAATTATGCCATGTGAATTTGAAAAGACTTTCAATTGGTCAGCAAAATGTGTACCCCTAGATAAGCGTTTTTAACAAAGTTCTTACCTCATACATTAGAACGTATTTAGCAAAGTTTGTACACCTAGATTAGCGTTTTTTAGAATAGTTTGTACCCCAAGATTAGCTTTTTTTAATACAGATTCTTGAAAAATTCCTGAGAAAGTCTATTCTCATATACCTGAAACACTTACCTGTATCTGTACTTCTTCATGCAGTTATTGCCCAGGTCGGCCACATACAGATGGTGATCTTTGGTAACACACAGCCCACTGGGCCGCTTCAGCTTGTCGTCAAAACTGTCTATACACGACACAAGCTTCCCGCTGGAGTTTAAGACCTGTACGAAGCCCTTCCCCTTCTCGATACGAGTGGCTAGAATGTGTCCCGTCTGGTCGACGGCTATCCCGCAGTACTCGCCCTTTGACGTATTCGGAACAACTCTGGAAAACTTGCCGTCTTTGGTAAATACTTGTATTCTGTGATCTGTGACTAGAATTTCATCACACCTGCCGACAGTTATTGCGGAAATGTTTTTAAACTGGCCATCTTTCTCACCGCGGTTACCGAATGTCGTCTGCAACTTTCCCATTCGGTCAAAAATAAATATTTTCGATGCGCCAATGTCTGCCACAATAATTTCCCCTTTGGAATTCACAGCAATGTCGATTGGTTCGACGAAACACTCGTGAGTGAATTTGCTTACCATTTCACCCTCCGCCGAAAGAAAAGACACATGTTTTGTTCGCCAATTCACTACGACTAATTGATTGTCTTCCGCTAAAGCGATGCCAGTTCCACTTTGATTTTCAAAACCTTCTGGACCTAAATGTCTCACAAACTGACCGCCCCCGTCCATTACTTTCACCCGCCCATTCCCTGTGTCTAACACAAACACATTCCCATTTGTGTCACCCGTAACGACCCGCAAGGGCTGCTTAAACCCATCACTCCCAGATCCAAAGCTTCCGAATCTCATAACCGGATTATTGTGATCCGTGACGTTTATCACAAATGGACTTCCTTTGATTGGTCGATTAAATATGGCCACACACATTTTGTAGCTCCCCGATTTCGGCGGAACAAACTGAACATCGTAAGACCCATCATTTCTGTCCTTAATTTTCGCCTCAAAAGGCTCACCGCGGTCGTTTCTCAGGTCAGCGACCACGGGATCTGACCCGCTCGTTCTAGGGTTGCCATGGTAATCTACCGTACTGATGGTGACAGACGACTTCAGATGGGTGACCGCCTTTCCTACCTTAGCCGAGCACAGAGCTGGAAAAGTCGTGCTGACCTTAATACGACCGAGACACTTGAGCGCATTAGTTATATCGTTTAGCGCGGAATTATGCTTGAACTCATACTTGAGAAAGCTGTTCTCTCTGGGCTCAGACAATGTGCTCGTGGAGTCGAGTTTATCGTTGAGATCGCTTATCTTCTTAGTTATGTTCCTAACCTGCAAACAAAGCATAATACTTCCTGTAACAACAAAAGTTATAGTTTCACCCTTAAGAGTATAATATATACACAAATCTTGACACGCATATGATTTTGCATAATAATTCATTTTAAAAATGTAGCAAACAATTATGCATTAGCTTTAAATTCTGTGTATAATGTTAAAGTCTGTCTTTCTTATAAGGTAATGGTAGAGACATTTTCCAGATGACTATGCTCATTGCTTTGCATGTGCCCTTTTTATATGACATAGGTGACGTACCACTATAGACGTATTGCATATGTATTTGTGTATGTATTTGTTTGCAGTCTTGAATTAAAATGTGTTCCACAAAAAAGAGTCGCACTCTGAGAAAAAGGTGTTTAATGCATGTGCGTAAAGTGTCGTCCCAGATAAGCACAGGCTTATCAGGAAAGACATTTTCCGCTTTTATGGTATTTTTCGTTTAAAGTAAGTCTCTACTTAATGAAAATCTTTTTTAGGTGGAAAGTGTTGTGCCTGATTAGCCTAGAGCGTGTCTTAAATAGTTCCTTACCTCCACCTGAAACTGCAAGCCGTCGCATTCCGTCTGCACCTTCGCTTTCTCGGCCTGAATTAAATCCAGCTGCTCTTTCAGACAGATTTTCTTCTCCTCTCGGATCTTTCTCACCATTGCCAAGCACTCCTGCCGTCGTTTCTCCACCAGCGAAATCACGTCTTGAAACGATCGGTTAATATTCTCCATGGTTCGCTCGACCGAATTCTCCAGCTGATGAACCTCGGTGGAGACGTTATCGAAAGCATTGTTCAAGTTCTTTATACACAGATGCGCTTTATAAAGGAGGATCTCGGACATACGTTTAATGGCTATAGAGAAGGGAATGACGGTATGCTCGCTTGCCCCGCGACCGTTGTGCTCCTCCCCCGAGCATTGGATGCAGAACACAGAATCGCATGACTCGCAGAATAGAAGTTCTTCCGAGGCGTGCGTAGAGCATTTGGGAATGACGTCGCGTCGTTGACGGGACATGAGGTCGAGAAGTTGGTTGACTATGAAGCTGGGAGGAAACGAGATAACACCCCCTCTAGGTATACCTGGAAATAATCATGAGTTTCAATAAATGTTGATAAAAGTTATTTATTTCAAGAAGATCTCCCGAATTGCTTCCGCAACAGACATAGCATTGAATTAGTATTAGCAAATATGCAAATACTTCAGTAGAAATTACTGTGATATGATGATAATGTTATACTATATTGAAATTCTAACTTGCCCATGTATAATATGCACCAAAATATAACAAGCAGGCAACTTTTGTCTAAAATAACTTTGAGTCCTATAATCCAAAAAATACTTGATGAAATGCATATATTTCATATATCATATACATACTGGTTTTGGTTAAAGATAAATGAGACTAAATCAATGACTTTGAACTATGAAAACACTTAAACACGAGAGCCAAAATGGGTCTTCATCATACATCACAGTCAATAGCATGGGGTGAACACAATATGTAACTTTATGTTCAAGATGATTTTTTTTGTGATGGCTTTTGGTTTCTCGTCAACAATTAGCCTTTGAACACTCCAGAGGCCAAATTGTACTGCCCATCTTCATGAAACTTAGTCAAAACATTACATTTTGTTCACCCAAGTACATCCAGCTCTTCAGTCAGCAATTTGTGGTCTACACAGTTACAACCCACCACACCCAGTTTCACCAGGGATTTCAATGGATTAAAAATCCAGGATTCAAATGACCCCATGTTTGAAATGTCCGGGGGTTAAATGAAACTTTTAGGTGTCAAATACTGAAGTCAAGTTTTTTTAGTTCTGCATATTTGTTGAATGCTATGCTCTGCGCGGCAAATGATGTTTTGCATGCACTTAAGTGAAATGTCATGCCAAAAACACAATTTGTATGACATAAAAAATATTTCGCAGTTAGCTTCTCGGCATCATTTGCATGAAAAGTCATATATTTTGCAGGAGTCAAAAGGGTGAAAAGTGCAAAATGCTTGCATCAAAAAGCAGGATTCTGCTTCAGTTGAAATCCTTGTTACCTATAGTTTCCCTGCAGATAGGACAGCGGAAGGTCCCTGTGTCGTGTATCTGTGTGTCCACTATACGCTCCAGGCAGTTCTTGCACACGGTGTGAGAGCAAGGCAGCAGCTTGGGGTGGTGCTCCCCGCTGTCATACACGCACAGACACGTTCCGCACGTCAGGAAACTGTCGTTGAAGTCCTCATAGTTGATGGAGACAGTCTCGACTAGCGTGGAGCTCATCATATCTGGAATAACAGAAACATATCTATTGATGGAGACAGTCTCTAGTGTGGAGCTCATCATGTCTGGAATAACGGAAACATATCTATTGATGGAGACAGTCTCTACTAGCATGGAGCTCATCATATCTGCAACAACGGAAACATATCTATTGATGGTGACAGTCTCTACTAGCGTGGAGCTCATCATATCTGCAACAACGGAAACATATCTTTTGATGGAGACAGTCTCTACTAGCGTGGAGCTCATCATATCTGGAATAACGGAAACGAGAGGGCCATGACATTTCAACTTCATTAAATGAATTTACACTAAATATATAAGGAGATGGACTAATTCCAACTGATTACAATTAATGTACTCTTTAGGCTGTACAATTACAAGAGTCAATACAAATTCATCCATTTTAAACCATCATACAATGTAATGAAAGATGAACAAACATAAATAAATGCTGTTTTCGATACAATTTTGTTAAAGGGCACAACCTTTATTTTCTTACAGCAATAAGCATAAACTTATTCTGCATTAATATGCTAATTATATTTTTGGGAAACCATTAAGATTTATTTCAAATAGCTGCATCTTTTAATAAAAGATGCATAACATATTTTCTTAACCGAGTTTATATACAATGCATACCATGTTTACCGATTAAGTAAAACTGGGTTGTATAGTAAAAAGGACAATCTATTTATATTTCTACAAGTAGAAACAGCTGATAACATCCTAGTACACATTAAGTGTAGGATATGAAAGCATTAAGTGTCGCTGACAATGAAATTATTTTCCTAACCAGACCTCTTTTTGGAAACTTTAATTAATTGTCAATCATATAGGAATGTTTAGTGATTTACTTTTGTCACTTATTTGCTGATTAAATCGAATACCAAGAAAACATCATGATTAAATTTACACATTCAACGTGCACTTCGCAAATTGCCATTGAGCTTATTCTCAGTTAGAAAAAAACTCTCCGTATATAAGGCAATAAATTTAAAATTGAACAGTGTCGGCTGAATCTATTTAAGAATAATTATCACCATTTATTACTGCAAGAAACATCATAATTGAAAAAACATTTATTGCTGAATAAACTCCAGCTAATGCCTCATGTTACTGAAATCTAAGTATGATAACTCAGACACCATACAAGTACACCTCATTTCCTGGGGCTTTATTATCTCTTATGGATTAGTAATTTCGGAAATTGTATGGTGCATATTGACACTCGTGAAAATTATGGCCATTAGCCAATCATATGGTGACCAAATATCGGCAACAAATGACTAATTCGATGACAAACGGTAGAAGATTGCTGTTTTAATTAAGGTTGTAACCATTAGGTCATCAAAACCTGAAGTAAAATTCATATTTGAAAGTGTTTTTTTTTTCTTTTTAATTCATAAATTGTTAGAAATCTTTACAATAATACATGAACCAGTAGATATGCTTGATATGTGGGTGGTTAAAATTGTCCGCCATGTTATAGTATAAATAGTCAATTATACCATGAATAATTTATATTAATTTATTTTGCAACTTTCATTTCCAATGATTCATCGTTATTTGGAAGTCTTGAAAATAATAAACTTGTTTCCTATATTACATACACCCATGAATATCAACCTTAGTCATTTATATTCTGTTTCAATTAAAAATTGAGTATCCTAGCAACTCAAGAATGTTTTTAATGTCTGCCCATAATTATCAACAAATTCCAACTTTGTATAGCACTGACCAGTTTTATTTTATGAAAGTTTAACTTTCAACTTCATTTAAAATGAGACTGTTGGGCCAAACTCTATGTCCATTGAGCTAAACACCAAGACACAGAAAAATCCTTCAAAACAAAAACAATACATATGACCTGCGCTCTGAGAAAAGGGGCTTAATGCATGTGCATAAAGTGTTGTCCCAGATTAGCCTGTGCAGTCCTTACCGGCTAATCAGGGATGACACTTTCCCCCTTAACTGCATTGTCACCAAGAAGAGACTTACTTTTAAAAAAAAAACATAAAAGCGGAAAGCTTTGGTCCTGATTAGCCTGTTTGAGCTGCACAGGCTAGTCTAGGACGAGACTGTGCGCACATGCATTAAGCCCATTTCGCTCATATACAGAATTTTTACTCAATCACCAAAATTAAACATATTGCCAATAACCACCCTCTTCCATATCACTCCTAGGTATAATATCTATAATGCCTGTTTCAACAATAAATGTTCCGGTATTATGCAACAACAGATGATGGGCTGTTTGGTCTGAATTTGTTATGAAATTGATATCATGTATTATGCAAATTTTAGTAGCACTGCCCTTGATAGCATAAGTGTTCTCCCACCTTATGCAATACTTATCACAGTCACTATCAGTCCGCAGCTGTAACATTATTTCATAATTCAAGCATTTAAATATTCAGTATCAATTAAGTTGTAAACATCACAAATTTATCGATGGCTGAAGGATAGAGCCTAATCTTCTGGGGTTCAAAGTCAAAGACAACGCATTTCAGCCTCGCTCTGGGAAAACGGGACCTTAACCCTTTGCATGCTGGGAAATTTGTCGTCTGCTAAAATGTCTTCTGCTGAATTTCTTCACTTTTTTTCAAAGACCACTATCAGAATAGCGAACAGTTTGGATCGTGATGAGACGCCACGTTCTGTGGCGTCTCATCTGGATCCAAACTGTTTGCAAAGGCCTTCAAAATCCGGTTCCAGCGCTCAAAGGGTTATACATGTGAGTTTAGTTCACAGGCTTATCAGGGAAGACAGTCTTTCTGCCTAAACTGGATTTTCCGAAGATGATAGTTCCTTTAATCAAACAAATACCATTAAAGCAGAAAGTGTTGTCCCTGATAAGCCTGTACGGACTACACAGGCTAATCTGGGACGACACTTTACGCACATGCATTAGACCCCATTTTCCCAGAGCATTTAATACACTACAAAACACCTTCCATATCAAACAAGTAAGTTTTATATATTTTTGTTTTATCATGAATTTTGTCATATTAACTTATGTCTATCAATCATTAAAAAATAAGTGTATATTAATTGAAATTTAGACTATAATCTGTGATATAATTTGTCCGAAGAGCCATATTCCTGTCATATAATTTATGTGTTTAATAACCTAATAATGTTACACCCCGTCGGTAATTAAAATCATACAAAAGACCTACCGCTATGACAATAAATAATGATAATGTGCCAACTATCCATTTTAACAAATATGATCATCTTTCACTTTCACAAAATTTTAATGAATCTTTTGTCCACACATTTCAAAGTAACAAAACTTTTACTTGCAACAAAAAATGCGAAATTACAATTATAAGCCTCACTCTGGGAAAACGGGGCTTAATGTATGTGCGTCATGTCGCCAAAGATTAGCCTGTGCAGGGACAACACTTAACGCCTAAACTGGATTTTCTCAAAGAAGGGACTTCCTTCATATAAAAATTAGAATTAAAGAGGCAAGTGTCGTCCCTGATTAGCCTATTAAGACTGCACAGGCTAATCTGGAACTATACTTTACGAACAAGCGTTGAGCTAGCGATAATAAATGTTTTCCCAGAGCAAAGCTCACATTTTAATTGGTGAATACAGAATATACTGAGTAATAATACATGAGTAAATATTAAAGGTATCAAAAGACATCAACTGCCAAAGAAAATCAAACAAAACATGATTACCTCATGAAATATTTCCAAATAAATCACAATTAAATTTGCATGAGAACCTATACAATGTGTAATCCTTTCACAGTACAATATTCACAGTATATTTCATGACTAAACATGCTATTCAATTTTTTCCCTTCAGCTGTGCTTTCACCAGTTTCATGTAACACGAATCCGATATTCGCTCTATATTTTGTACTAACACACAAACTTCTAATACCAACGAGACAACTCCCTGTCACATCTTAACTTTAAATCCATTTTCCAACTTAAACCATCAAACTACATCACATAACTTTTTTCTTGAGTACACTTAAACCTTTAAAAAAAGACTCACACACATTTTACAACATTAAATTCAATGTTTCAATTTCCCTGACAAAACTCGGTAATGAAGAAAATAAATATTGTAAATTGCGCAATGTTTACAGTACAACAGAAAACTTCCCTACAAACATCCAATACCTATGAGTCAGAGGCAAAGTGGCACGTTTCCTCGTGTTGTCATTTTAAATCAATATTTTGTTACTACTGAGCAGGGCAATAAACTCTATATCCTTAAATAAACACAATATATGAATAACTGGCTAAGATCTTACGATAGGATTCAAATATTTGCAATGGTATATACTTTTTTAAGCACTTATGTTTTAAGTTGTTAATTGCTTAATCCTCAGTTACACTTTATTAAAGTTAAACACAAATGAAAGAGCTTTCCGTAAAATAAGAAACCAGTTGTTTTGTATATTTATTTAACAACAAACCAGTTGTTTTGTAATTATATTTATTTAACAATGTAATACTTGTTTTGAATTTGCAATAACAATGACAACATTTTTCAAAGCCTATGGAATCCTTTTTCTTCTAAGAAGTTATGAAATGAAGTCAAATATTTTAAAGATCAAAATCTTGTCAGTGAATTAACAATTTATAATTCACAGCTTTGATATCGACTTTAAAATTTCTGCAACCATTTTTCAATCTAAAAACGTGTATTACATACTAGTCTACCATTGAAATTAGAAAACATAAAGCCGCCTATTTTGACTCATATATACAAAACATATCTTTGTGAGTAATATAACTTTGAATATAAATTAATCAACCGTAATGGCCAATGCATTTGGTGAATCAGCTTCAAAGGAAAATTTTGAATGATACGACTTTAAGTGTGTCATCAAATACAGCCCAACATAGCATTGAGTGACAAACTGTTGCATCTATTTAACATTTTTGCAGCAGTCACAACAATTTCACACTAAATGTTGCAAATATATAAGGTATTTTCTTGTTCACATTTTTAATTTAATAAATACACTACGTCCAATCATACTTATAACTATTTTAACTATTTTAAATAATCATATTTTTCTGTTGATGTTCTGAAAGTGTATTCATGTTTTTGTATCTTTGTTATTATATTAAATTATCTGAAACCCCTGAATTCGTGTAATAAAAGTCCTTTAAAAAATGTGTCAAATTGATTTATGCAAGTTTTATCATCTATTAAATTACTATATAGCAGTAACTATGCATAACTGTTGGTAAATATTGACCAATATTTTGAACACTGCCCAACCATATAAAATCAATGGTCATCATAAATTATGGACATAAATTAATATGGAAAGCAAACATGACTAAAAGGCTATTACCAAATGCCCATTTAGTTGTAAATTTACATTAATGCGCACAATCTGCTACGATCAAACTTGTCAGTTGAATAAATAACTCGGTCACAAATGTTAGATAATCAAATTATGATATGCTGTACATAACGATATTCAAGCATGAGTGAACATATGGGTAACCAATATTAAATAATTATGCTCGCTCTGGGAAAACCAGGTTAAATGCATGTGCCTAAAGTGTCAACCCAGATTAGCCTGTGCAGTGTGCACAGGCTAATCAGGGACGACAATTTCTGTGTAGACTGGATTTTTGCTAAGAAGAGACTTCGTTTCAACAAAAATTCCATAACAGCGGGAAGTATCGTAACTGATTAGCCTATGTGGACTGCACAGGCTTATCTGCGACGAAACTTGAAGCACATGCATTTAGCCCCGTTTTCACAGACCAAAGCTCATATCCTTTCCATAACAGTATTAATGCCTGACTATGTACTCACAGTTCTGTTCTAATCCAATGCTCCACAATGTGCTGCTTTAATCTGACCACATCAGAATACATATGTGACCATGCAAGGACAGCAGACTGGACTGACACACCCACCACCAGACTTGACCACACACTGACCACAACCTGACTGCAGATATTAGCCTATAAGTCCAGAACACTAGAGATCACCCAAAGACTATTGGCTGCAAAACTATTGTATGTGATATACAAACGTAAAGCAGATACGGCAGTGATGCATTCAACGTGGACAAATGCAAAGGCACTGCACAACATATTATGTGGACTGGGTGTTTGATTATCCACTTATGTAATCTCCTCTCCATTTATTTGTTTATTAGTGTTATCTCACCTAAGTCATCCAGGTTAATGACTCTACATACATTCTTGATCGTTCTTGCCAAATCCAATTAAAGCCCATTGTTAAATATCTGGTCAACCAATTTTGTACTCCTGATATGCCAGATAATATTGCAGTTTGAAAAGATAGGGATTCTATAATGCATATTAATGTTGTATTCATTTTAAGATAGATCTTATTAGGTGATGGAATTTGCACCCAAAACGCTTAAGGCCAGAGTAAATCATTATGTATTCATGTATTTCATATGCAACTTGAGTTCATATCTGAACTGAAAAGGCAAATAAAACTTAAAAGATAAAGAATCATCTAAATAACTTTAAATTTACAACAATTTTAATTTTTAATTATGTATACAAAAAAAGTAAATTGAAACGTAAAACTATTTTTATATCTTAACACAAACAAATGTTAACCAAGAGATGTTTGTAAAACAATTGTATGCCCCATGACTATAAGAAACAAAGTCGTCTATAATGTGCAATTATAGAATGATTTTTATGTAACAAACACATGCGACCTTAAAATTTGACCTGTTGAATTCAACATTGACTGGCGTCTTCCTTTCCTCCCAAGAATCCAGCATACATTTAGTAAAAAGCTTCAGGAACCATGAAGTTGCTGTTAAAGCGGGACTGTACGATTTTTAACATGTGTTAAATTTTAATATATTGATTAAATTATGTTACGATGACTCAAAATAGGCAATAAAAATTATACTTTGAAGACGAATTTTATAAAATGCAGCAAAGACAAGTTAGCGCTGGTTAAAGCCGATGCCGACACTTTTACTCGTATTTGTAAGGAAACAAAATTGTGTCTTTGTGTCGTATGAACGAATCTGCACTAAAACTAAATTTAGATTCACATCGTACATGTATTATAAACATGCTTGCGAATTCGACTGTACAGACATTTTCAATTTCAGAATTAAATATCTGGCTTATTTCGCATTTTTACACACATGTTCTTCTTAACTTTTATTTTAATTTATATTGAAATATATG